>JASPKZ010007596.1:257500-825000 GCA_030220185.1 Diploptera punctata
ACTACAATTCTATTAAAAAACTTAATACACATTGCTAATTCTATCTCCATAGCGAAATTCAACAGTGTTTGTTTAACCCTAGAGATTTGCTTACTAATTTTACAGATGAGTTAAATAACTCGCACTGACAAGCTTTAAGAATTATACGAGAGGATATTTTTTTTATACTTTTACTTACTATATTCGCCCATTTTAAATTACAGATAGCCTATACAACGTATATAGTATTTTCGGATTCAACATACGCACATGATGTCATCACGAATATCATTAGCTTAGATTATGAAGTTTATATCAATTGTTTTATCTGATATTTATTTTTTAATACTTACTTACTCACTGGCACTATCGAACCCGTGGGTTCATGGCCGCGCGGACATAAGATCTCCATACATCCCTATCCTGAGCCAATGCTTTCCAATCATTCCCTGTATAATCTACTTACCTCAAATCATAGTTAATGTTGTTCTCCCACCTCATTCTTGGTCTACCAACTGGGCGTTTTCCTTCTGGCTTTCCTACAAGAAGCTTCCATGCACGTATTTCATTCCCCATACGCGCAACATGTCCTGCCCATCGCAGTCTACGAGACTTAACTGTTCTTATTATATCTGGCTTCCTATAAATACCATGTAGTTCATTGTTATGAAGTCTTCTCCATTCACCTGTCTGTTCATGTCTCTTTGGTCCAAAAATTTTCCTAAGAATACTCGTATCTCCTTTCTTCCCTTAAAGTAAGAGTCCTTGTTTCGCACCCATATAATATAACTGGTAGAATAATAGTTTTATATATTTTCAGCTTAACGTTTTTTGAAAGGAGTTGGGACATGAAAAGTCTCTGCAATGCATAATAGCATGCATTTCCAGAATTGAGCCTATGTTTAATTTGTTTGTGCATCTCATTCCTATTTGTGATTATTGTTCCTAGGTATTTGAATTCAGCCACTTCCTCAAAATTTCCCTCATTTGTCCTTAGCTGTCCATTTCCATTATATACTGAATTTCTACGTGTGACCATATATTTAGTTTTACTGATATTTACTTCCAGTCCCAATTTCTTAGTGTTACTCAATAGTGTGTACGTGTTGGCCTTTAGTATCTCCTCGCTATCGGCCAGTAGTACTATATCATCAGCATAAACTAACAGCTTATTAATACCATTGAGTTGTAAGCCTTGCTCATTCTCTAAAGATTTAATGGCATGCTCTAGTACAAAATTAAATAGTAGAGGAGGTAGTGCATCTCCTTGCTTCAACCCATTCTGGATTTCAAAAAGTGTCCGAAAACTGTTTGCCTACACGCACCCTACTCTTTGTGCCATTTAGACACATTCGTATAAGTCTAACTAACTTTTTAAGAATTCCGAACTCCAGCAGGATACTATATAACTTCTCCCTCTTAATTGAATCATATGCTTTTTTGAAGTCTACATACAGTTGATGTACAGTACCATTATATTCCCATTTCATTTCTAAAATCTGTCTTATACTAAAAATCTGATCTGTTGTATTAATAATATCAAGTATTATTATCGCCTCACTATGATGCTTAACAAGCGGCTCACTTTATTTCTCCGCAGCTGTTGTATGTTATTAAAATACAAAGATCTCGACTGCCGCGATTACCACGATGTTGCAACATTGCTATTCGTCCCTCATTTTCAATTAAAACTCGGAACGATGTGGAACATTCGATCCAGTTATAAAATTGTGTACCGTAATTAATGGTATAATTATTATCAGTGGTTTATAGTGATATGTGGCTCAAATAATAATACAATATCTACATATTATATTAGTTTCATATTTAAGTGATATCAACATATGGCGGCCATGGGAAAATATTTCAGACCGAACAGTTGTTAATAATATTAATAATAATAATAATAATAATAATAATAATAATAATGTGAACTACATAGTCTTTATAAGAAGCCAGATATGAGAACAGTTAAGTCTCGTAGACTGCGATGAGCAGGGCATGTGGCACGAATGGGGAATGAAAGACGTGCATGGAAGCGTCTTGTAGGAAAATCAGAGGGAAAACGCCCAGTTGGTAGACCAAGAATGAGGTGGGAGAATAACATTAACTATGATTTGATGGAAGTAGACTATACAGTGAATGATTGGAAAACATTAGCTCAGGATAGGGATGTATGGAGAATTTATGTCCGCGCGGCCATGAACCTACAGGTTTGATAGTGCCAGTTAGATAGTTAGTTAGAACTACAAGCTATATAATGTTGGAATTAAATTATTTAATAAATAAATACATATATAATTTTAATTTTAAAAGTTAAACAATACCAAATCAAATATAGAAATAAATAATAACATAAATAATGAATGTCTTCTGTCTTTGTGCAATAAACGCCCATAGCGCTATGAGAAAACGTGACAACACCGCATGTCAAGCATTGCCGCGCGGCACCCGCTCTTATATAAACTGTTAACCATCAGAGTGAGGCAATAATACAGTGGCTTTTTTGAGTATTTATCATGATCATCAACATTCACGGATTAAGTCCATGTGGCTTGTTCCGGTCTCATAGATTCTCATTCAAAAACTTGATTCCATCCTCTAGCCAAGATTTTCAACGTTAGGACAGTCTTGTTTCCAATATCTACGAGACTTTAGTAATAATAATGTTTCCTCTGGGTACTTTACTGGCGTTACGCCGATGGGATTGCCATCTTAAGGCTAGACATCATAACCCCCAGTTGTATGAGCCCCAAGTGGAGTGCTTGCCTCTTCCGCCCCTATGGAGCGCTGAGGGGGACTTCTCCCTTGTTAACCTACCCCGGGAATGGTTCCCCATTTTTTCCGCATGGCGAAAGGATGCCTCCTCATCAAATTTATTTCTGTCTTTTGAGGTCTTAACGCGTTACCGTGAGAAAGGGATCCTTCGATCAGGGCCAGTGTGAGACGTCAAGCTCGCGAGGGGAGGAACTCTAGATCCTTTGATGAGACTGCCTCATAGAGGGTTCCCGTCCGCTACCCAATATTAGTATTTATTTTATTATAAATTAATTAGTTTATTTTATTGAATGGGGGGCTTTGACGATTAATTCAAATACCAAAGTAATAACTTTCTTCTTTGATTTATTATCATCAATACTTATGGGTTTCTTCTTGTTTAGTGATTCTTTATTATACTTACTTACTTACTCACTGGCACTATCGAACCCGTAGGTACATGGCCGCGCGGACATAAGCTCTCCATACATCCCTATCCTCAGCTAATGCTTTCCAATCATTTCCTGTATAATCTACTTCCCTCAAGTCATAGTTAATGTTATTCTCCCACCTCATTCTTGGTCTACCAACTTGGCGTTCTCCCTCTGGCTTTCCTACAAGAAGCTTCCATGCACGTCTTTCATTCCCCATACGTGCAACATGTCCTGCCCATCGCAGTCTACGAGACTTAACTGTTATTATTATATCTGGCTTCCTATAAAGACCATGTAGTTCATTGTTATGAAGTCTTCTTAATTCACCTGTCTGTTCATCTCTCTTTGGTCCAAAAATTGTCCTAAGTACTTTATTCTCAAATACTTGTAATCTCCTTTCCTCCCTTAAAGTAAAAGTCCATGTTTCGCACCCATATAATATAACTGGTAGAATAATAGTTTCATATATTTTCAGTTTAACGTTTTTTGAAAGGAGTTGGGACATCAAGGGTCTCTGCAATGCATAATAGCACGCATTTCCAGAATTGAGCCTATGTTTAATTTCCTTGTGCATCTCATTCCTATTTGTGATTACTGCTGCTAGGTATTTGAATTCAGCCACTTCCTCAAAATTTTTCTCATTTGTCATTAGCTGTCCATTTCCAATATATAATGAATTTCTACGTGTGACCATATATTTAGTTTTATTGATATTTACTTCCAATCCTAATTTCTTAGTGTTACTCAACAGTGTGTGCGTATTGTCCTTTAGTATCTCCTCGCTATCGGCCAACAATACTACATCATCAGCATAAGCTAACAGCTTATTAATTACCATTGAGTTGTAAGCCTTCCTCATTCTCTAAAGATTTAATGGCATGCTCTAGTACAAAATTAAATAGTAGAGGAGATAGTGCATCTCCTTGCTTCAACCCATTCTGGATTTCAAAAGTATCCGAAAACTGTTTGCCTACACGCACCCTACTCTTTGTGCCATTTAGACACATTCGTATAAGTCTAACTTTTTTTAGGAATCCCGAACTCCAGCAGGATACTATATAACTTCTCCCTCTTAATTGAATCATATGCTTTTTTGAAGTCTACATACAGTTGATGTACAGTACCATTATATTCCCATTTATTTTCTAAAATCTGTCTTATACTAAAAATCTGATCTGTTGTAGACCTGTTTCTTCTAAATGCACATTGATGATCTCCTAGAATGTCATCAATATAGGGGGTAAGTCTGCTTACTTTATTCTTTATAATACATGAAATATTTACACTCCTGTCACATTACATTTTTTTAAAAATATGCTGTAAACTTAGAACCTGACAGAAGCTCATCAGAACAAGATCAGAATTGGTGAAAGTAAACTCGAATATAATGGTACTGTACATCAACTATATGTAGACTTCAAAAAAGCATATGATTCAATTAAGAGGGAAAAGTTATATAGTATCCTGCTGGAGTTCGGAATTCCTAAAAAGTTAGTTAGACTTATACGAATGTGTCTAAATGGCTCAAAGAGTAGGGTGCGTGTAGGCAAACAGTTTTCAGACACTTTTGAAATCCAGAATGGGTTGAAGCAAGGAGATGCACTATCTCCTCTACTATTTAATTTTGTACTAGAGCATGCCATTAAATCTTTAGAGAATGAGGAAGGCTTACAACTCAATGGTATTAATAAACTGTTAGTTTATGCTGATGATGTAGTACTACCAGCCGATAGCGAGGAGATACTAAAGGCCAACACGCATACACTATTGAGTAACACTAAGAAATTAGGACTGGAAGTAAATATCAATAAAACTAAATATATGGTCACACGTAGAAATACAGTATATAATGGAAATGGACAGCTAATGACAAATGAGGGAAATTTTGAGGAAGTGGCTGAATTCAAATACCTAGGAACAATAATCACAAATAGGAATGAGATGCACAAAGAAATTAAACATAGGCTCAATTCTGGAAATGCATGCTATTATGCATTGCAGAGACTTTTGATGTCCCAACTCCTTTCAAAAAACGTTAAGCTGAAAATATATAAAACTATTATTCTACCAGTTATATTATATGGATGCGAAACATGGACTCTTACTTTAAGGGAGGAAAGGAGATTACGAGTATTTGAGAATAAAGTACTTAGGAAAATTTTTGGACCAAAGAGAGATGAACAGACAGGTGAATGGAGAAGACTACATAACAATGAACTACATGGTCTTTATAGGAAGCCAGATATAATAAGAACAGTTAAGTCTCGTAGACTGCGATGGGCAGAACATGTTGCGCGTATGGGGAATGAAATACGTGCATGGAAACTTCTTGTAGGAAAGCCAGAAGGAAAACGCCCAGTTGGAAGACCAAGAATGAGGTGGGAGAACAACATTAACTATGATTTGAGGGAAGTAGATTATACAGGGAATGATTGGAAAGCATTGGCTCAGGATAGGGATGTATGGAGAGCTTATGTCCGCGCGGCCATGAACCTACGGGTTCGATAGTGCCAGTGAGTAAGTAAGTAAGTAAACTCGAACTACAAGATGCTAGGTGTCTCTGTCAATGACATAATCTCTACACTGATTCTCAAGATACTATCAGATTAACCAATGTACTCGACGAGTAGTGGTCTTAAATGTGAATGGTGATCTTAGCCAAGTAGGACACACTCAGACGCAAAATATAGAGAGCCGGACTGAGGTGAGCAGACGTTTCTGAGAAAATTATCAGAATACACTAGTCTAGTATAACTCCCAGCCACTACACCACACAGATCCTTTCAGGTCATGGATTCTTCCGCTCCAAACTGCACGAAAGAGGACGTGCCGACTCGCCTCTCTGTGATTGTTTCAACCCCGGAGAGGACGACGAAGTCCACGTGCTCTATCAATGTACCAAGTACAATGTCTTCAGGCAGGAGCTGGAGGATGCAGCCATGATCGGTGAAACACAATGCCCGCCCGCCTTAGAATTCTGGACCGGGAAGGAAGCCTTCAAATCTCTCACCAAGTGCACAAGAAGAGTCTTGGGATTAAGAAGAGACGAAGACCAGCGGAGACAAGAGAGGCGTTAAAAACGTCACCAGTCTACTACTACTACTACTACTACACACACACACACACACACACACACACATACACAAACAAACAAAACACACTTTATTTTAATTTTATGTAAAAACATCACAGTTCAAATACCCGAATTGTGTATTTATTATGTATTTCAATAAAGATAAGATATAGATAGGGACATAGAGCAGACCCGGGGATAAGGGCATTATGCCCGAGGTAACCCGGGGGGTGGTGGTAGGCTCTAAATAAAAAAAAATACACTAGTCTAGTGCAGCACGGATCCTAAGTATCTGGAAGAGGCTGCAGAATGCCAGTGTGAGCATAACACCAATGGAGTAGGCCAATAATTCCTGTGGATTAGCTCATCCAATGGGTATTTTTATGGACTGCCCTTAAAACATCGATTCTTCCATTTATTCAACGATAGAGTTAAGCATTAATAGAAGCAACATGATGAAGGTCTGTTGTCCTGTTGAAAACTCGAAGTACATCGAATAGATCTATCCACCTCTTCAATGAACCATCTCTTAATACTCTAATTAAAATTACAATTTCTTAAAGGCACCAACACCCTTCAAAGTTTCAATAATTTTTTCTACAATATTCTGAATAAACATCTATTGGTTTTCCTTCTTTTCGTTTTTTATTTTCTCTTCCATCACCCAAAATACAGTGTTTAAATTTTCATATGTTGGCAACACTGGAAACATTGTCTACAAAGAAGGGAATAAATACTTATTAATTTAGCAAATCAAATTTCAAAAACTTATAGGAACAATAAAAAGCATTCTTTTCCGAAAAGTACGTCCAGATACAATTCTAAAATTTTATAAAACAATGGCTCTTCCAACTCTACTTTATGGTTCTGAAACCTGGACTCTTTCTACAGGTAAATTAAATAGGATAGTAGCTGCAGAAACGAAGTTATTAAGACCTTTAGCGGGTTATACGCTTTATGATCACATACGTAATGAAGATATCCGCAAAGCTCTCAACACACCAGCAATAACTGAAACCATTCAAAAATATCAAAATAATTGGCATGAACACCTTCTGAGAATGCCAAACAATAGACTACCTCTGCAGCTATTGAACTACAGACCCACAGGGCGAAGAGACCCAGGAAGACCTAAGAAGAGATGGAGGGATCAATTTCTTTCCAGAAGCGGAACAGGTCAATGGCCTAATCCATGGGCTGCCATTGATGATGATGATAATTTAGCAAAATGACAATAAAGTAATGCTAATAATAATAATAATGATAATAAAGATAAAAAGTAATAAAATAATATCAAAAGATAAAATGCGTGGAAAATTATAAACCTAGTTATTACGGTCTGTGTTTTTTTCTTTGTGGAATTTAAAATATTCTTGCAATTTACAATGGAATCTGTTATCGTAATACGTTAATTTCGTGGGTATTCATGTGGAGTGGTCATTCTGGGAACTATTATACTGCAACCAATTATTCATTCCTATGTAGTTTTTAGTCATGCATTTTCATAATCTCATTCCTTTAATGCTAGCCTGTATTATAAACCAAATAATTATTTTAAATTTATTTTAGGGCTAAGTGAAATTCATTCTCTTCCAATACAAATATTAAAAATATTTCCATGGAAATCTATAAAATTCAATTTATTATCAGAATTTTCAACATAGGATACGGAACCAATGATAGTTCCCGGTGAGATGATACAAGAAATTTCCTTAATGAACAAGTTTATCACCAGATTTAATAATAATAATAATAATAATAATACTTTGTTTATTCTGGCAGAGTTAAGGCCATAAGGCCCTCTCTTCCACTCAACCAGCAAAATACAAATAAATATTTGACAAATATAGATATACACTATACTAATTATAAACAGTTAAAGATACAATAACTGTAGCAATGTACATGTCTTGTACAAACAACATTTTATAGGGTAACAGCAATAATGATACAATAATAATAATAATAATAATAATAATAGTACATTCACGAATTTAGGCCATTTGTTGACCTGTTTCGGCCTCAAGAGAAACACCATCCAGAAGTCTTTTGAGTGGACGTCCTGGTCTTCTTCTTCCTGCAGGTTGATATCTTAACATTAGTTTGGGTATTCTGTGATCTTCCATTCGATGAACATGTTGTATCCATCTTGACTTATAATCAGAAATTTTGTTTTCTAAAGATTCCATGTGTAATTCTTCTAAGATGTCTTCATTTTTTTGTGATCTAGTAGTGTGTATCCTGCAGTCCTCCGAAGATATCTCATTTCAGCAGATCTAAGTCTCTGTATATCCTTCTGTTTCAACGTCCATACTTCGCTACCATACAAAAGAGTTGGAAGAGCCAGTGTTTTATACACTTTCAGTCTTGAATGCTTTTGGACTAACTGTGGCTTGAAGATAGAATTTATTAACCCTAAAATTCTTAAAAATTTAGATATTTTTGCATTTACATCCTTTTCTTCTTCATATGAGATATTGCATCCTAGATATGTAAAATTATTCACCTGCTCCAAAATTTTATTGTCCAGTACAATTTTACTTCTGACAGGATCTACACCTTGAAATGCCATAATTTTTGTTTTTTCTGTAGATATCTTTAATCCATATTCTTCTGTAATTTTGTTAAGTTCATACAGACCTTTCTGTAGATTATCTTCGGAATTTGCTATTATTATTTGGTCATCTGCAAACAATAGGGTGTTTAATTTTCTATTTTCTGATATTCTTATTCCAAATTTATATGTTTTGTTCCAGCAACATATTACTTCATTGATATAAATTGCAAAGAGTGTTGGGGATAGGGGGCAGCCTTGTCTCACACCACGATTTATAATTCCTTCTTCAGAAAATCTGTTATTTAATTTAATCTTTATGGTGTTGTCTTTGTAAATATTTTGTATGTTCTGCCGAAGTAAATTTGGTATATTTCTGTCTTCCAATATATTTAAGAGTTTTGATCTCTTGACTGTGTCGAATGCTTTTTCAAAATCTATGAAAGCAAAATGTGTTTCTAAGTTGAATTCTCTTCTTTTTTCAAGCAATAGTTTAACAGAAAATGCTGAATCAATACAAGATCGTCCTTTCCTAAATCCATTTTGACATTCCATAAGGAATTTTTCACTGAAACTTTTCAATTTTCTATTTAAAATGTCTGCATAAATTTTGTAGCATGTGTTTAACAAACTGATTCCCCTATAGTTGTCCATTTTTCTCTTGTCTCCTTTCTTGAACAGGGGTATAACAATGCTTGTCTTCCATTCTTGTGGTATATCTGCATTTTTGAATACATTATTAAAGAAGGACAACAGTCTTTCATGGAACTGTTTGCCTGCATATTTGTACAATTCAGAATTCAAGCCATCTGTGCCAGTTGCCTTCCCATTTTTTAATTTCTTTAAACTATTGTTCAATTCTTCCAATGATATTATGGAATCTGTCTCATTATTATTTCGGAAAATTGTATCTTCATAGCTATTGTCAGTCCAAAGACTTTTATAATAATTGAAAAAATCTTCTTTTGTTACTCCGCAATTAATTTTGGTAGATTCTTTAATATCTTTATTCAAATGTTTTAATATTTTGAAGGCATTAGGTTGGAGCTTATGCAAATCTGATTCTAAATGTGTAACAAAATTTAACCATGTTTTCCTATGTCTCTTTCTTATTTCCCTCTTAACAATAGCTCTACAGCGTTTGAATTCTATTTCATTTTCTACTTTCTTTGTGTTCAAATATTTTTTATAAAGCTGCATTTTTTTCTTCAATCAATTGTTTTATTTGATCATCCCAGATTTTTAGAGTTCTATTTCTTCTTTGTTGTATATTTACTTTCCTAAAGTTTCATTAGCTGCATTTTGAATTATCATTTTAATGTTTTTCCATTCTTCTTCGACATCATTACTTTCTGGAGTTGTAGCCATATATTGCTGAATTCTTCTCGAATATAACCATTTAATGCTGTCATCATAAAATAATTTTACCTTGTACTTTTGTTCTATGCTCTGTTGTTGTTTCTTCTTTTTAACCATCTTGGTGGAAATCTTATTCTTGCTTCTACTAGGTAGTGATCTGAACCAATATCATATCCTCTGTAGGCTCTGACATCGAGAAACAATTTAAAAATCTTATTATTTGCAATGAAATAATCAATGATTGATTTTGAGTCCTGACGATGCCAGGTATATTTATGTATGTTTCTATGATTGTAAAAGGTATTCGTTATTTTCAGTTCATTGTAGATAGCAAAATCTGTTAATCTTGTCCCATTCCTATTGCTGGTTGGTTCGCCAAATGTTCCAATATTATTGTTGACTTGAGCATTGCCCACTCTGGCATTTAAATCTCCTATTATGAGAATGTAATCATTTCTATTAATTTTGCTATAAATTTCTTGTAATATTTTATAAAATTCTTCATTGTCTTCTTCACGGCCTTCCTCTGGTGCATATACACCAAGAACTGTCAAATTACCTCTATTTATTTTCAGTCGAAGCTCTAATATTCTTTCATTCCAGTAAGTGTAGTGTTGAATTTTATTTCTTATGGTTTTATTAATCCAAATCATTACTCCAGCTTGTCCATGGGTTTTTCCTGTCGACACCGCTATATATTTGTACATAATTTTGTGTTTCTTTCGTTCCTTTAAGTTTCTTCTTAGTCTCTGTAGTTACTGCAATATCAATGTTTCTATTTTTAAATATACTGTCTAGTTCCTCTTCTTTTTCATGGATGCTTCGGACATTCCAGGTTGCATATCTTACAATATCATTGTGCCGTTTTCTTTTAACCATATTTCTTTGCTGTGGGTCGTCATATTTCAATTCCTTCTGGCTTTTTTCGTGTTGAGACTTGAAAGTAGTTTTGAAGTTCCTTAGGACAGGTTACTGGCCCGACGCTAAGTAGTCCAGTGGTAGGGCTGCTACCTTTTAGTCTCTGGACAGACATTAGGATACCGCATTTACTCAGTACCTGATGGAACGGTTATACCGCCGTGACTCGGTCCTCAGAGCCTCGTTTGTGAAAACAGGTTGTACCACGAGAAGGTGAGGATGAGAATTGGGTAGGAGAGGTTATACACACGTCACTACCCCTTACAACCCTAATAATAATAATAATAATATATAATAATAATAATAATATTACAAATATGATACATTATACGAGAAACACCAATTAATATATATATATATACCTTACACTGGGTAATAATGAAGTCGAGGTTAGAGCAAATGTAAATTAGATTTCTTTTAAAAGATGCCAAAGACGTGCTGCAATGCAAAACAACAACTTAAATATATTGTAGTACCCACTTAACAAAAGTAGATCCTAGGAATTTAAAGTAAATCTATACTCGTTCGAACCTACACTTTCCTTATATAATGGGATATTTTCTCCGTTTTTCCTACAAAATAATATCATTGCTCACTTTTTTCTATTTCCCATATGTGACATATGTCCTGCCTAACGCAGACTCTGATACTTAACAGTTCTTATTACAACTGGACTACATGCATTTTTCTCAATTCCCCATCTGTTCTTCTCTCTTCTGTACAAACATATCCTAACACTCATAACACTTCTCCTCCTTAGAGAAAGAGACTGTATTTCGCATTCATTTACTATAACTGAAGAATAACTGTTTTCATCATCATCATCATCGTCGTCCTTTCAAGTATTAGGCCCAGTGGCCCGTTACGGTCTCCCGCCATCTCCGAAAAGGTCGACCCACAGATCTTCTGCCTCGAGGAATGTAGTGAAGAATTTGTTTAGGCATTCTGTGACGATCCATGCGCTGAAAGGGCTAGCCAATTGTTTCTATATTCTTGGAGGTATTCAGATATAGGTACGATGTTTAACTCTCTGGCTATTGTTGAATTTCTTTGGTGGTCTAGAAGGCTATAACCTGCAGTTCGTCGCAGAAATTTCATCTCCGTAATATGACGATCATCCTGTGTTCTGATGGTCCAAGCTTCACTGCCATAACATATTATGGGTCTAGCGAGAATTTTATAGATTTTCATTCTTGTGTGTCTCTGCACTTTTGATGGTTTAAAAACTTGTTGATAATTCTTAAAGCTTTATTATAGTTTTGTATTTTAAAGGATATATCACATTTCTCATTATAAGTTAGATTATATCCTAAGTATTTAAATGAATTACGTCTGCTTACTTCTATGATAAGTCATATTTTGGGTTTTTTAATAGCCTAATCATCAGGCGATTGGAAATTACCAACATTGTATCTATATAAATATCGTCAGTTTCACAGTACATTTCTTTCGAAGGTTTCTGTTAACAGGTAGCAAACGTTAAAAGAAATTAAACATATGCTCAATTCTGGAAATGCGTGCTATTATGCATTGCAGAGACTTTTGATGTCCCAACTCTTTTCAAAAAACGTTAAGCTGAAAATATATAAAACTATTATTCTACCAGTTATATTATATGGGTGCGAAACATGGACTCTTACTTTAAGGGAGGAAAGGAGATTACGAGTATTTGAGAATAAAGTTCTTAGGAAAATTTTTGGACCAAACAGAGATGAAGAGACAGGTGAATGGAGAATACTAGATAACAATGAACTACATGGTCTTTATAGGAAGCCAAATATAATAAGAACAGTTAAGTCTCGTAGACTGCGATGGGCAGGACATGTTGCACGTATGAGGAATGAAAGACGTGCATGGAAGCTTCTTGTAGGAAAGCCAGAGGGAAAACGCCTAGTTGGTATACCAAGAATGAGGTGGGAGAATAATATTAACTATGATTTGAGGGAATTAGATTATACAGGGAATGATTGGAAAGCATTAGCTCAGGTTAGGGATGTATGGAGAGCTTATGTCCGCACGGCCATGAACCTACGGGTTCGATAGTGCCAGTGAGTAAGTAAGTAAGGTAGGAAACGTTTGCAGTGGGCAATAGAAAAATATATCTGTCTCTTATGATACAATTGAAAACACCACCACCACTATGTATTGGAAATTGTGTCCTTCTCAAACATTCATCTTCCCTCTATGTCCGCCAGGGAAACATCCATTTTTATGGAAGCGTCCCTGGCCGACTATATGGGAATTGTTTGATGGTAAACAACAAGTTCCGGCTATCTCTAGGGATTTCCAACGCTCTTTAGCCCTTGTGATTTGATTATTTCCTCGATGTTATTTAATGATATATCTCCTTCATTTATTATTTCGTTGTTGATATTTAATATTGTATCCTCTGCTCACGACAACTAGCCGTAGTCCGGTATCAAAGGTCCAGTGGTTGGACACACCAATCCTGCTTTCAGTTTCTAGGTGAATTTAATTTTTTGTGTTATTCTTAATATTCTTCAGCACACTGAGACATGCGACAGGACATGACGCACCCTCTCTAGCTTTGGAAGCAAAGAATTAAATGGTTTGATTTAGTGTATATCAGAGGTATATTTTCTCACATAAATGTATCCGTGCTATTGTGATTTCTATTGATATTGCAATTTTTGTCAATATATGAATGGTTTCTTCTGCTTGAATATGTTAATGAAATTTTTATCTTTTACTGATGATAATTTCATTTTGAAGTAATATAAATTATTATGTTTTTTGTTTATAAGTTAATTGAAGTGTTTTTTATAATTAATAATAATAATAATAATAATAATAATAATACTTTATTTATTCTGGCAGAGTTAAGGCCATAAGGCCCTCTCTTCCACTCAACCAGCACAAATACAAATAAATATTCGACAAATATAGATATACACTATACTAATTATAAACAGTTAAAGATACAATAAATGTAGCAATGTAAATGTCATGTACAAACAACATTTTATAGGGTAATAACAATAATGATACGATAATAATAATAATAATAATAATAATATAAATAATAGTAATAATAATAATAATATAAATATGATACATTATACGGGAAATACCAATTAATATATATATCTTACACTGGATAATAATGAAGTCGAGTTTAGAGCAAATATAAATTTAGATTTCTTTTAAAAGATGCCAATGTCCGGCAGCCCCTTATTTCTTGTGGTAGGGAATTCCAGTTGCGAGAAGTGGAGATGGTATATGACATGGAATGATGTGATGTCCTATGTTGCGGTATATTAAGCAAGAGACTATGTTGTGATCTTGTGTTTAAGTTATGGTTTGAGGATAGATACTGGAAACGGGATGATAAATAATTAGGAATCGAGGTATGTAGGATCTTAAATAGGAGAATTAGACAGTGAGTGTAAATGCTGTAGTATTAATGGGTGCATTTTGAATGATGTTATTTACTTGTGGTCTATTTATTGCTCTGAATTTATATTTTAGGCTGAGTTTCTTCAGGTTTTTGGTAATGGGTTCTGTTTTTGTAATGTTATGAATGAACAATTAATATAGTATGGGTAAAAAATGTATTCAATTATAAGGTCATATTTTTGTCTTTTTAGGTCATATTTAAACCTTTTTCTAGGTCATAAATGCATGCATATTTTCCATTTTTAGTTCATAGAAATCCATCGCTTAGTAATTATTGTTTCTAATTATATAGGCTATCTGAATTCTTGAAATAACAACAAAGAAATTCAAGACAAACAAAAAATAAAATAGAATTGAGCGATATGGACACACCTATTACCGGAATTGAGTTCCGCGACAATTACATTGTTCACAAAGAAATTGCAATAATAGCTAAATTACGTATTTTGTAGTCAAGTAATACAATTTAAAGGATGTGAGGAAACTTTGAAGAAAAAAAAAAGTAATGTACTGTACGCAGTGATTACATTTAAAAACGTAAAAACAAATGCCGTCTGTTAATAAGAACGTGATATCCTCAAAACGAATTACGTGAGGAGGAACGTGAGTGAACAGTGCTCCAATTTTCTTATTAAAGGGAGTGTACATTTTAATTCGTAAGGATTTTAAACTGTAGGTCCCGAGTCTGAAGATGTTCGGACATGGAAAGCATCTGAAGCCTAAATTAATTCCTTTGATCGAAATTTAATTTCTCTCTCTCAACGAAATCTGAATACTGAATTTTAAGTGTATACTAGGTGTCTCCTAGGGGCGATGAGGAAACCGTTTGTCACTCGTTGACATATGTAGGGAAATAAGTGTAATTGCATTTTTTTGGCTAAGTAATTCTCGCATGGGAACACTTTTTCTCACGTGAGATGTACGGGTATACACACACTTACACTCGGGCCTAGGACCCTAAAGCCTCGCCAGTCCATCCTCTTCCAAACTAAGTTGAATGATCTATACTAGTATTGTGTTACGTACTGTCAAGCCGCAATAATCAGACTTGAAAATCCGAAGACCGCATCTGTTACAAGGAGGAACTACTTGTTTTTTGTTGGAAACTCCAGCCTTAGAGGCTTTGCGTTTCAACCCTATATTTCAGTAGTAAAATTTATTGTTGAATATAAGTCAAGTCTCACTGTCTAATGTCAAATCATATTAAAAAAAGCCTACCATCAGGCTGTTGGCCTCACATCCACATGTGTTAACACATAGGTAGATAATCATTAGCCAGTGTAGGGATGACATGTGGTCAGCATGTCGAGTCCCCCAGCCGTTATAGCTGGTCTTGTCAACCTGGAGTCACTACTTAAAGCAGCTACCCAAATACCTAACGATGCTGGGTGGGCACATGTTCCATACTGGCGAAATACCATGAGAAAATGTCTTCCCCCATGGCGACTCGAACCAGCGCAAGTCCCATAACGTTTTCACTCCTACGAACGGGTATATCCGTTGGCAAAGAAAATGCTTGCTGTGATATGGGTGTGTATATCCATTCTCAACTCCAAAAACCTGCTAGTTATATAGTACGTATTGCATTGCTTTCAAACTAAGCCGGCATATACTGCCATCTCCTAGGAACCTAAATAAACTTATTCCATATTTCTCCCTGCATTGAGCAAGGAGGGTTTTAAAGGCTGGAAATATATCAGCAGTGAAAAGGATAATTCTGCGCTAAGGCTTGTTGCCTTAACCACTCGGCTACATTATTTAGTTACTGCTGTATAATACGTGTTAGGATTAACTTAACCCCTAACTTAGCAACGTGTCCTATAAGATACGTTGACTTCACTTATTTAACATTGCTTATAAAACAATGGAAAAACAAACGAGTAGAAATTACTTCAACCTGTGTCAAATTACGCAACAATGTAAAATAACAACTTACTGTTATACATGATTTTGTCCCGCGCCGTAGCCGAGTGGTTAAGTCAAGGTGCCTAGGCGTAGAGCTACAGGACTTGCTAATGGCCGGGTCTCCATGGGGGAAGAAATGTTCTCATGGAATTTCGACCAGTATAAAACGAGTGTCAACCTAGCATCGTAAGGCATTTGGATAGATAAATTAAGTAGCGGCTCCATGTTGACAACACTGGCTATGAGAGTTAGACCCGACTTGCTGACCACAGGACAATGCTACACTGGCTGGATGATCGTCTACCTCTGTGAATAACACATGAGGATTTGAGGTCAGCAGCCGGCTGGTAGGCCAAGAGTGTTCCAGACCTGTCGCGCCATGTAGTTAGTAAGTTAGTTTACATTATTTTGTTTTCATTGCGGTTCGTAACATTTAGATAACTGGCACGACAATTACTATTTCGCCAAATAAAACGAACTTTAAAAACCAAACTTAAAGAAAATTAGTACATTTAATAGCTTAGTCAGTAGAATGTTGAAACTCCCATTAAGCAAAAACAATTATATCCAAGAACTCAACTACATTAAGTATATGGCAAAAACCGATGGCTATAATGAAGAATTCATAGATAAGCTCGTAAAAAAATAAAAAAGGAAGAACAACATAACCAATATAACTAAACTAGAAAAAGAACCTGACAACAACAAGAAAACATGGATAACACTTACATACACAGGAAAAGAAACGACAAAATTAGCCAATGCACTAAAGAAAACCGATAAGAACGTAAAAATAGCACACAGAACGAATAACAAATTAAACAACATAATAAACAATAACATTGAAGAAAATCACATTTTCAACAGCTAAGGAGTTTATAAACTGACATGTAAGGACTGCAACAAATTTTATTTGGGAAGGACAAACAGGAGTTTTAACATCAGATTCAAAGAACATTTTCGAGACTTCATTCACGCAGAAGAGAAATCAAGCTATGCAAAACACGTTATCCATGAAGGACATCGCATGTTAAATATTGAAAACACCCTAACAGTAATGCACAGAGAAAATAATCCAGCGAAGATAAACGTACTCGAAGATATGGAAATCGTGAAAGCAGCTCACAACAACGACAGCCTGATAAACGAAAACGAACCCAATACATGCAACCCCCTACACCAGATCTTCAGTGAAACACCAGTTTTGAATCCTGCCGATGATGGGACAAGTCCCGAAAGCGCTACAGTTAAATGATTAATTAAGTTGAGGAGAATATTCCATAATTTTATATTAATTTTCAAACTTAAAGAATCGACCGTAAAATCAACGAAGATAGAAAAGGACACAAATTGCCTAATCTATTGAATGCTCACAAGAGCACACAAAATGTGATTGACTTCACTTGTTTCGCCAATTTAGAGGTTCAGACTCCTTCAACTTAGAAGTGGATTATCTATTCACGAAGTGAGGAGTGAATTTATCTAGAGAATTTGGAAATCAAGAGTGGCATTTGTTAGGATTATTTAACGAATAAAATTAAGCTTTTTACTCACAGATCATTATTTAACTATAGTTATTTTAAAATATTTATATATTTAATGTAAGCGGCGATGTTTGAAAACAAATTGCTTCTTTTGTTTATCACTGCAACCAGATCATACAATTTATTGCCAAAGGAACGCAATTTTGTAAGAATGCTCTCTAGTGGAGAAAAAATGAAACACATCAAACTGTATATTAATTCATTTCTGATGTCGTATGATGTAAATATGACAATTATATTTTTCTGGATTGTTACCTGGGAAAAAATACATTTAAGAAAGTGCAAACCGTGGTTTCTTTTTTGGTGGTATAATCAATTGATACAAATGTGGTAGCCGTATTTCTTATGGGATCAGTCATTGCAAAATAATGGTCAGACCTGTTCAGAATATTAAAAAGGAGGGGCTTCCTTTAATATGGTAAATATAACACTGATAAATATTTCGTGAAACACGACTCTGATTGGTTGTAAAACAGGAATCATTGAAACGTGATTGGTCATTGACTCCCATTTGGGGCATGAGTTAAATAGTCTATTCATAGTATTATTTTGAAGCAAAAACCAAGATAATCTATAGGCCTATCACCACTGGTATGTTAGTATATATACTGTATTATGTGGTTTTCATTACATTTAGTGCATGGTACGTTTATTCAATTAATGCTCATAATGTTACGTTGCAGGGAACCCTAACGTGGGGTCCGCTGGAATTTTAGGATCGATACCTGGGTTTGACGTAATTACGTGACCAGGATACATTTTGATGATCACGGCAGGTGTCGTGTCGTACTTGAAACTGTTATCAAGTAGAACTGAAGCATACAATTTTAATATTAAGTGCTAATTTGTGGTCTTGAATCCTCATTCATAACACTTAACAAAATCATGTTACACAGGCATCCAATATAATTTATAATTTAAATGCATTTTGATTGTGTGGGCGAATTCGTTGTATTTTTAAATATAACAACCTTTAAAACTAACACAGACACGACATTGAAATAATTTGAGGCACAAATTTAGTTGTATTTTTAAAAAAATTGCTACTTCAATTTCTCTGATTTTTGCATATTTCAATAGCGTACTTTGAAGATATCCGACATATAATAAATAATAGTTTTAAAAAACTAAAACAACACGCTTTATTAGAAAACCGAACAAAAAAAAAGATAAATAATTTTAATTTCCAACACGCTTGGGATAAATAATTTACCATCAGAAGCGTGGGGTGCTCTTTATCAATGAATATATTTGATAATAGACAGATATTGGTAAAAGTAAAGTCTATAAGAAGAACATGTAAAAATCATAAAGAGCACCCCACGCTTTTGATGGTAAAATTATTTATACCAAGCATGTTGGAAATTAAAATGTTCCTTTTTTTTTTTTCGGTTTTCTAATAAAGCGTGTTGTTTTAGTTTTTTAAAACTATCATTTATTTTTTAATCTTTTAATTTTAATATTTTACAGAACAAGATAAGAATGTAAATATCTTTAAAATCCATACTATTGTAGTATGAGCTAAAAGTACAGGGTGGACCGCTCGAATGGACCTAATTTCAATTGCTTGTTACTGGCAAACGGTTGAAGATAGAAACTTAAAACAACGTTCATATTACAGAAAAACTCACCAAGTTTTGATATCCAGATCACCACATCTCTATATGAGCCCCAGCAGTCACTGTGACGATATCAAAGCGATGAACAATTTCTTGCCAAGTACGTTGGAGTATGTCTTCTGGAATGTTCTCAATAGCCTCTATGATGCGCTCACGAAGATCACGAAGGTCTTTGACTGGGGTGGTGTAAACTTTATCTTTGACATAGCCCCAGAGAAAGAAATCCAGTGGTGTTAAATCGGGAGATCTCGGGGGCCACGCGATTGGTCCTCCCCTACCAATCCAACGGCCAGGGAAAATGTTGTCCAAAGTCGTACGAACTTCATTGGACCAGTGGCGAGGAGCACCATCTTGCTGGAAAAACGATGTTAGGCTGCAGTTGTTCAATTTGTGGAAAGAAGAACTGCTCCAGCATGTCAAGATATGTGGTACCACGAACAGTTTTCTCGGCGAAGAAAAAACGGTCCAATGACCTTATTATGTGACAAAACTGCACCAAACATTCATCTTCGGACTATCACGAACATGCTCTTGAATAGCGTGAGGATTCTCCGATCCCCAGATCCGCACATTATCCCGGTTTACCTTGCCTGACAAATGGAAAGTGGCTTCGTCCGAGAAGAAAATCTTGGTCATGAAGTCAGGATCAGCGCCGAGACGGTCCAGCATCGTATTGGCGAATTCCACTCGTTTCGGCATGTCATTCGGCTCCAGACGTTGCACTAACTGCACTTTATATGCGTGCAGTTTGAGGCGTTTGTGGACAATCCGTTGTAATGTCGATTTTTGTATTTGAAGTTCCCGCGAAGCTCTTCTTAATGACTTCCGGGGGCTTCGCTCAAATGCGGCTTGAACATTTGCTACCATTTCATCGGATGCTCTGCGACCACCACCATGCTTCTTCAACACAGATCCTGTAGCTAATAATGTATCACGCCACTTCTTTATGTTTCTAGCAGTTGGAGCATCACGGTTAAACACACGCCGGAACTCCCTTTGAACTCTAATGATTGATTTAAACTCCGCATACCACAAAACAGCTTGCGCTTTCATCTGCGGAGTCGCCATTTTCACAAACAATTAAATCTAAGAACGAGAAACGTATCTTTGTGCCATCTACCGACAGGATTCGAAACTTGGTGAGTTTTTCTGTACTATGAACGTTGTTTTAAGTTTCTATCTTCAACCGTTTGCCAGTAACAAGCAATTGAAATTAGGTCCATTCGAGCGGTCCACCGGTATTATTCTTCTAAAAAAATCCTCCCCAGCCGGATTCGAACCAGCGACCTATGGATTACTGAAATTATATACCACTAGTTCACCGCTCTACCAACTGAGCTCTTACAATGATTGATTAAGAAGTCGAAAAGTCCGTAACCTATTATACCAGTTTTAATTTTTTTTATTTTCTGATGATTCTGGCCAGGAATGTAGAAATAAATATGAAATTATTGTAGTGTCACGGATCCTTTACAAGTATACAAAGTTTCAAGTCGATCCAGTGTCTCTAAGTTGGCGAAAATCGTGTTCAAAGATTCCGTTACATAAATATAAAGACACTTTTTTTGATTTTCTGATGATTCTGGCCAGGATTTTAGAAAATAAGTATGAAATTATTGTATTGTCACGGGTTCTTTACAAATATACAAAGTTTCAAGTCGATCCAATGTCTCTATGTGGGTGAAAATCGTGTTCAAAAATTCCGTTACATAAATACAAAGACAGTTTTTTTGATTTTCTGATGATTCTGGCCAGGATTTTAGAAAATAAATATGAAATTATTGTATTGTCATGGATCCTTTACTAGTATACAAAATTTCAAGTCGATCCAATTATTTTAAGTGGGTGAAAAACGCGTTGATAGATAGATAGATAGATATATAGATAGATAGATAGATAGATAGATAGATAGATAGATAGATAGATAGATAGATAGATAGATAGATAGATAGATAGATAGATAGATAGATAGATAGATAGATAGATAGATAGATAGATAGATAGATAGATAGATAGATAGATAGATCAAGCTAATATAAAGCGTGTAAAAATAGTTGCAGATAAACAATTTGAAGTAGGAAAGCCTGCATTTCAAACAAAAGTACCAGTTTTATCAGTTACTAAAATAGTTTTCATTACTGCTAATACAGTATTAGATTTAAAACTACTAGGTCACTCAATAAGTAACGTAAGTTTCGTTGGAAATGAAATTTAACAGAACGAATCTTCAATCCTTCTTTATAACGTCACGAAGTTTCATTGTTTTCCGGCAGATGGCTGTGATGTACCTTAGTTTTAAAATGTCTGCTGCTCGGGAAACGCGTACAGAGCAGAGGTCTATGATTGAGTTTCTTTCTGCATTGCAAGAGGCCATTTCAAACATTACAGACGCTTACAAAATGTCGATGGGGATCAAACAGTGGATATGAGTACTGTCAGAAGTTGGGCTAGCAGAATATCAGAGTTAGAATGACATAAAGCACGACTATCAGAACTCCCTGATCTTCAAGCACAGCTCCCTGCATTGTATGTGTTTCCCGAGAAGCCGCCATTTTAAAACTGAAGTATATTCACAGGCATTTGTGAGGAAATAATGAAACTCCGTGACGTTATTAAGCAATAAATGTAGATATATCCTGTATAGGTTTGTTCATTTCCAATGAAAATCAATCGAGAAATAAAATTGTGTTCATTATTTATTGAACGTCCAACATAAATACACATAGGATGGATTGGGATGACTCCATGCGTTAATTCAGAATCAACGTAACAACTATTGACATCTGATGAATTCTATCTTTTAAATAACTAGTCAGTACCGGTATTTACAGATTCTGTTGAATGAATACTGCTATAATACTTCTGTTACCATTATCATCATCATCACTCCAGGGATTAGGCAATTGCCCGTTCCGACTTCATAATGCAACAGCCCAACGTCTTCTAGGTCTTCCAACATCACGTCTTCCTCTTGCTTGATAATTTCTTGCTAACAATGGATATCTCTCCTTACTCATTCCATCCATATGATCAATCCATTTCTGTCTGTAATTCCTGACTTTATCCAATAAAGGCTGTACTTTCAATTCTTCTCTTATATTCTCATTTCTTATTCTATCAAGTCTTGTACATCCTTTTACTTGTCTTAGGAACCTCATCTCCGCCGTCTGTATTCTATCCTTCTGTTTTTTCACTGGAGCCCAAGTTTCACATCCATACAATATTGTGGGAACCGCCATGATATTATACATTTTTATCTTGGTTTCTTTTCTAATTTTATTTTTGAATGTTCTCTGTATTGTTCCAGACACCGTCTGAAATTTATTTATTTTGGAGACAATATCTCTTTCCACATTGTAACCCACATCACAGCACAAATATTTGAAACTAGACACCTGTATAGACTTTGATTTTCTAAAATAATTTTAGATCTGTTACCACCATTATTTATACAACTAGAGAAACTATTTTATAATAAAATCCTGTCTGTGAATTGCTACATGAAATAATAATAATAATTACGTAGACGGTGGATAATCAACTAAAAATTTTAATTCCAGTAGGTATTATAGTAGGTGATGTAAAATATGCTCGAGTATCTACATCTATTCTTAGTGCATTTTCATCTTCCAAAATTTAAAATTTAGCATTTAATTAATTGTTATAAATAAATAACTGTTAGTATAAAACCTGAAATAATTATATTATATTTATATATTTTGCCGTGTGAACTTCTGTTCCTCTCAGCAGGACAAACATGTTTCTTTAAAATGCAACAACACAGTAAATATATTACATACTAAATGAAAACTTGGCCAAACCGTCTTCTTCTTCTTCCTTCCAAGTATTAGGCCAAGGCCTGTTACGATCCTATAGAAAATTTCCCCTCCAGCGTTTCATAGGACGGCCCAGTGATCTTCTTCCTCTTGGTATATAATTATAAACAGCTTTGGGGATCCGATTTGAACTCATTCTTTCAAGATGGTGTTTCCAATTTAGTTGGTACTGTTTAATATATTCCAAAATTGGCGTAGTCTACAATTCTTTTAAGATATCGGTGTTCCTTTTCCGATCCCATCTGGTGTAACCCGCTGTTCTGCGCATGAATCTCATTTCACAAGCCGTTATTCTGCTTTCATGTTGTTTTTTTAGTGTCCATGCTTCACTACCATAGGTCAACACTGGTCTAGCCAAAGTGTTATATAAACGTAATCTGGTGTTTTTTTGTACAAGGGATGGTTTCATAACTTGATTAATAATTCCTAAACTTTTATTATAACTAGTAACTTTTTCAGGGATATCCTTTTCATCCCAGATAGAGAGATAATACCTGTAAATAATACCAGTAATAGCCAGAGAGCGGAATCTGTTCCACGAAGTCGAAGGCTTACTTTTACTGGTATAGACTATATGATAGATAGATAGAAATGGAATTTATTGCCTTTTTTTTTCAGAATAAAGAAAATACATATGCATTTACATTGCGCACGGGCCTGCTTGGCCGTACGTGCAATATTTTTCCATGAATAAAAAAATAAAACTAACAATATAAACAAATACCTACAAATACACCTGTATCAAAAAAAACAATAACAGGCTACATATAAGTAAAATCTATGTCTACACTACATCACAATAATACATATCTACATTCATCCACATTCCGTACATTAATATTAAAAAAAATGCTAGAAAACAAATTAGAAAAAAAACACACACACACATACATCCACACACCCACACACATATACACACTGCACGCTCATACCCCCCGCCCCCGTCCCTGCAGGCATCAAATGCACTATCAGACTATTCAACTTATCAGACCTACTTATTATATAACATAATTAAAGATCGAAAACAAAGACCATATTGAGATTCTTCTTATTGTTAATACATATATCCTTAATCTACAATTTTGTAATATCCCAATTTTCTTACTGTACCCAAAAATCTGCATGTTTTTGATTCACTCTCGATCCGTCCTAAAAGATCCCAACACGCCACTCTCCCTCGATCCGACCTGAGAAATCTCTCCGGCAGCATCTGTAATCTAAGTTGTTCTGTCTCTCTACAGAATGCTATAATATGCTGCCAGTTTTCATGGTCATCGCATAGTGGGCATAATTCAATGCCTTCATCATTTGTTAAATTATGGGTCATCCATCCCCCCAAATGAAACCATGCGATAGCACTTCTATAGACTATATGAGAATGCACGAGAGGGGGTGGGATGGGGTGTATCACATAGCTGTATATCTACCTGGCTATGAAGAGAGTTCTGTCGTGTAGAAAGACAGACGCAGTAAACAACGTTTCATTCAGTAAAAGGTCGAGTTATTGTAGATTAGTTGACACTGCGTGCACATAATCGTGCATGTAGTGCAATGCCCTAGCGGTAAACATTGTCTTAAAACTTGTAAGCAATGCATAAATTAAGTACATTTTATTGTATTATGCACCTTATATTGCTTCCTAATGTTTATATTACAGAGAAGTCGCAGACATGTCATAAATCTCATCCTACCCTCTCTCAATCGCTCAAGTACACTCATTACTTGTACAAATAAGTCATTGGAATTGTGGAACAAATTCCGCTCTATAGTTATAAATCATCATCATCTGGTATCATGGCAGCTGCCGCCGTCTTCCGGAAACCAAACGCCATTCCTCTCTATCCATCCATTGATCTTCCTCCATTCCTCTTGATATTCATAGCTGCTTGCACCCCTTCTATCCAAGTTTTCTTCGGTCTTCCTCTCTTCCTCCGTTCCATTGGGATCCATTCCATAACATTTTTGGCAATCTTTGCTCTGGCATTCGTTTGACATGACCATACCACTGCAATCTTTTCTTTTCTATGATGTCCGGCTCCTCTTGTACACCCATAATTTCCCTTATTTCTTTTATTTCGTATTCTATCCATTCTAGATTTTCCAGCTGATCTTCTTAAAACATCCATTTCTGTACTTGAAATTATTTTAATTTCCCTGGTAGGAATTTGCCAGACTTCAGCACCATATGTTAAAATGCTCTGAATTATGGTTTGATATATTTGTGATTTTCTATTTTTTGTAATATTTTTGCTCCACCAAACAGAGTTTAAAGCATATTTACTGCTTGTTTTGTTTGTGCGATTCTATTTTTTAATTTCCACTGTGTTATCGCCTGAATTGTCTAATTTTGTTCCTAAATAAGTGCATTCAATACTAGGTTTTAGTTCTTCACCATTGTTGGAATTTATATTTTCCATTTCTTCTACTATACACAGGTATTTAATTTTCTCAATGTTTATATAAAGTTCCCATTTTTCATATTCTTCTTTTAGTTTTTTAGCCATATATTCTATGTCATTGTGGTCCCTGTGCTATTAATACCTGGTCATCTGCAACATTTAATGAATATACATGTGTATTTTGGATAGGTTTGCCCATTTTTTGACATTTTTTTCCTCCAGTCTCTTAGTACTCTTTCGAGATAAATTGTAAATAGAGTTGGAGATAAACTGCTATTAACGTAATAATGTTAATGATAATGAAAATTAAAACTAATAATGAAATGTAAACATAGAAAAATAATCGAGAATGATTTCTCTCATTTGTCATTAACTGTCCATTTCCATCATCATCATCATCATCCAGCAAGTATTAGGCTATGTGGCCTGTTACGGTCTCAATGAGTAATTTTCCATCCAGAACTTTTCTGGACGTCTTCATTTCCATTACATAATGTATTTATATGTTTGAACATATATTTAGTTTTATTGATGTTTACTTCTAGTACAATTTCTTAGTGTTACTTAATAGAGTGGGCAAGTTGGCCCTTAGCATCTCCTCATTATCTCCCAATAATTCATTAGCATAAACTAACAGCTTATTAATATCATTGAGTTGTAGGCCTTCTTCATTCTCTAATGATTTCATGGCATGCTCCAGTAAAAAACTTAATAGTAGAGGAGATACTGCACGTCCTTGTTTTAATCTTTTGTGAATTACAAAAACTTATATTGAATATAATTCCACCAGTTTGTGATATAATAAAATTGCCAGGAGATGGAATATTACAGTATCGCGTAGTGTTATATTCGCAAAAATGGATGCAACTTCAATCAACATATGATAAACGTAATCAATAATCTTACGAGTAAACAATGTCATATATAACTGTATAGAATTTAAAAACGAAAGACAAACTCTTATAAACTTTGTAAATAGAGGTAGTGAAAGGTGGCCCATAAATAAGAGTAAATTAGCTTTTAAGTATACTAAACAATTCACCAAATTCGCAAATAGCATAGACTTAAAAAAATTACAATAGAACATTACTTGGACAGTATACTTTAAGCAACTGTAAATCATAAAGTGATAGAACTAGATAATAAGTGTTAGGATAAGAACATTATTTTAAGGAAGTGTAAATATTGATCATGACTTGTTAGGATTAGTCAGTGCTATAAGTGTAAATAGGAACCTAATAGCCTAATTTTTTAGAACTTTCAATAGTAGATTACTCATAAAATGTAGAATTAGTCCGTAACTTAAGTGTAAATAGGAGCTATATCTTCTTAGATTAGTAATGGATAGAATATTAACTTAGCGTGTAAATATGGATTATAGCTTCATAGGATTAGTCAATTTAAATGTAAATAGGAACTATATTTTGTTAGGAATAGTAATGAAGAATGCACTAATTTAACCCCTTAACTTACAATGTATCTTATAAGAAACATTGATTTAATTTATTTGTTATAGTTTATTAAACAGTAAAAATAAAACAAATTATCATAAATTACCTAAGATCGTGTCAAATTACGTTAAAATACAGTAATAACTTACTTTTACATGATTTTATTTTTCTTTGCGGTCCGAAACACTTGAATGGTGGGCACATAAATTATTGTTTCGCCAATTTAAGGGTTAAGTAAGTGCTAATAGGAACAATATCAAGCAACTGTAAATATTAATCATAACTTGTTAGTGCCAAGAGGAACCATAACTTGCTTAAGTATAATTAACAGAGAGCATTGTTTGAAACGCAAATAACAACCACAACGAAATAGAACAATTTAGCGTCACAATAACTCAAAATTATATTTTAAGGAATCGAAAATAGAAAAAAAAATAATTTCACACTTTAGAACTAGTAAATAACACTATAAATGCATAGTCAGGAACATCAACACACATAAAATGATAGAGATATTTTAATATTGCTAAACCAAAGCATGTAGTACTGCAGAAAACTGTAGTGGAGCATAAACCAAAGCATGTAGTACTGCAGAAAACTGTAGTGGAGCATGCTGTCATATGAAGACTCTTAAACAAAAAAAAAAAAAACAAAAAAAAGCTAAGATACCAATACAATTTAAATGCAAATAATATTAAGTTCATGTCTACAGTATTTACATTTCGCGCACTGTTAACTGGCGGATGGGGACCGTTATTTATTTGTCACTTTATAGTTTAAGAGTTACTACTTTTCATTCTACATTCCAACCCCTAGTATAGACCTGAAAGAAAACGCTTATTCTGTTTTTTTTATCAGTGTTGAGATAGTACCTGTGGTATGCTACACGCGATAATTTTGCAATCAGTTATAAGTTTAGCTAACTTATAATCACTTCTAATTACAAATTCATATTTGAAATGCCTCTTCAGTAATAACAGATGGATCGATATTTTTAAGTCAGTAGTACCTATTCACCTCTTGTTTCTCCAATTACAAAAGATAACGTCAATGACCTACTAGTTTAGAATGCGTGAGGTATGATTCATTGTAAGACTAACAAAATTAAATAATTTCAAGTTCGAAAAATGAAGTTTTAACAGTAAAATACAATATTTCTTCTTCTTCTTCTTCGGCTTTCCCCCACTTATAGGTTTGCCGTCTTCAGTTTCCATTTATCTCTATCATTCCAATCTCCCTCTTACAAATTCCGATCATCCATTATAGTTCTGACGTAGGTTTTCCATTTCCATCTTGGTCTGCCACGTTTATTTCTTCCAGGGGGTGACCATTGGTATATATTTTTTGGCCATCTTTCATTTTCCATTCTTTGTACATGGCCATACCATTTAAGTGTTTGATTTTCAATCCTCTTAACAACAGATGTGGTGACATTCATTTCTCTCCAAAGGAATTCATTTCTTATTTTATCCTGTCTTGTTTTTTTGGAGGCTTCTTCTAAAATAATCAAATTCAACTGTTCTAATTTTGTTCTTTTGTAATTCCGTCAAAGACAAAAGTTTCACTTCCATATGACAAAATATTCTGTATTATGCTCTTATAAATGTTCGTTTTAGTTTCCTTTGTAATATTTTTATTCCAAATTACTCTATGTAATGTCTTAGTTGCATTTTTTGCCATTGCAATTTTAGTCTGTACATCTCTCTCACGGGTACCAAAACTTGTAATTATTGACCCAACATATTAAAAAAATTCACACTTTTTTATTTTCCCTGTTTCAAGTATGAGGTCATCCACATCCTTTCCCAAACACATATATTCTGTTTTCTGTAAATTTATATTCAGTACCCATTTTTTTATATTCTTCCATTAGTTTATTTATCATATATATAATTTACATTTGTAACGTGACAATATTCATTGAATTGGTTTCTGTTTGTTTCCATGGAACAAATCGCCCTCGTAACTACGAATGTATCATATGATTTATACCTTGATCACATAATTAGGATATTGGACTATTATTTTTTCTACTTTACCTGGAAATAATCCTAGTAACTTGAATATTATTTTCGAGCCAGTTCGATCTTCAGCATATTTAGGGGTTATTTTCAAGACGTTGGTCAACGTACGACATGTGTTGAAATTTTACATAATTTGAATTCAAAATCATTATATTGAAATAATTAAAAACATTTTACGAATTTGTTTCGAATTTCCGAGCAAAGGGCTCCTAGAACTTCATGTGACTTGGAAATATGTTTTTCACTGTATCTTACTTACTTACTTACTCACTTACTTACTTACTCACTGGCACTATCGAACCCGTAGGTTCATGGCCGCACGGACGTAAGCTCTCCATACATCCCTATCCTGAGCCAATGCTTTCCAATCATTCCCTGTATAATCTACTTCCCTGAAATCATAGTTAATGTTATTCTCCCACCTCATTCTTGGTCTACCAACTGGGCGTTTTCCCTCTGGCTTTCCTACAAGAAGCTTCCATGCATGTCTTTCGTTCCCCATACGGGCAACATGTCCTGCCCATCGCAGTCTACGAGACTTAACTGTTCTTATTATATCTGGCTTCCTATAAAGACCATGTAGTTCATTGTTACGTAGTCTTCTCCATTCACCTGTCTGTTCATCTCTCGTTGGTCCAAACATTCTCCTAAGTACTTTATTCTCAAATACTTGTAATCTCCTTTCCTCTCTTAAAGTAAGAGTCCATGTTTCACACCCATCTAATATAACTGGTAGAATAATAGTTTTATGTATTTTCAGCTTAACGTTTTTTGAAAGGAGTTGGGACATCAAAAGTCTCTGCAATGCATAATAGCACGCATTTCCAGAATTGAGCCTATGTTTAATTTCTTTGTGCATCTCATTCCTATTTGTGATTATTGTTCCTAGGTATTTGAATTCAGCCACTTCCTCAAAATTTCCCTCATTTGTCATTAGCTGTCCATTTCCATTATTTGATGAATTTCCACGTGTGACCATATATTTAGTTTTATTGATATTTACTTCCAGTCCTAATTTCTTAGTGTTACTCAATAGTGTGTGCGTGTTGGCCTTCAGTATCTCCTCGCTATCGGCCAGTAGTACTACATCATCAGCATAAACTAAGAGCTTATTAATACCATTAAGTTGTAGGCCTTCCTCATTCTCCAAAGATTTAATGGCATGCTCTAGTACAAAATTAAATAGTAGAGGAGATAGTGAATGTCCTTGCTTCCACCCATTCTGGATTTCAAAAGTGTCCGAAAACTGTTTGCCTACACGCACCCTACTCTTTGTGCCATTTAGACACATTCGTATAAGTCTAACTTTTTAGGAATTCACTGTATCTTCTTTTATTAAATGTTTTAAGTCATTTAAAATTATATGTATTGATTTTTTTAATACGTGTAATGAATATCTTAAATACGTACATTTGAAATATGTACCAGTTGTCAGATTAAGCATAATATAATATGCTCACAAAGCAATAGGCATCACTAGCCAGCTATGAGGAAGAATAGGGCTTTTTGAATGCATGCTAAATTGTTTTGTTTTCTTCCCTTATATTTTGATTTATTTCCTTATTTATGTTTGAAGACTTAATAGGTAATCATCAATGTGGATTTAGTAGAAATAGCTCAACAACAGATTAGATTTTAGTAAAAGACAGATTTTATAAAGTAAATAGGAATATAATCGCACTGTTCAATTGAAAGTAGACTTGAAATAGGCATACGAGATTGATTTAACAGGGAGATGTTACATAGTATCCTGCTGGTACACAGACATATTTGTCTAAATGGCAACAAGAGAAGGGTGCGTATAGGCAAACATGTTTCATATACTTCTGAAATGATAATGGATTAAAGTAAAGAGACGCACTATCTCCTGTACTATGCAATTTTTTACTAGAACATGCCATCAAATCTACAGAAAACAAATAAGATATACCACTCGATGGTGTTTGTAAGCTGTTAGTTTATACTGATGTTGTAGTATTATTGGGCGATAGTGAGACGAATAAGGGCCAACATGCACACTCTATTGAGTAACACTAAGAAATTGGGACTGGAAGTAAATATCATCATCATCATCATAGTACATTCACGAATTTAGGCCATTTGTTGACCTGTTTCGGCCTCAAGAGAAACACCATCCAAAAGTCTTTTGAGTGGACGTCCTGGTCTTCTTCTTCCTGCAGGTTGATATCTTAACATTTGTTTGGGTATTCTGTGATCTTCCATTCAATGAACATGTTGCATCCATCTTGACTTATAATCAGAAATGTTGTTTTCTAAATATTCCATGTGTAATTCTTCTAAGATGTCTTCATTTTTCAATTCCTTCTGGATTTTTTCATGTTGAGACTTGAAAGTAGTTTTGAAGTTCCTTAGGACAGGTTACTGGCCCGACGCTAAGTAGTCCAGTGGTAGGGCTGCTACCTTTTAGTCTCTGGACAGACATTAGGATACTGGATTTCCTCAGTACCTGATGGAACGGTTATTCCGCCGTGACTCGGTCCTCAGAACCTCGTTTGTGAAAACGGGTTGTACCAGGAGAAGGTGAGGATGAGAATTGGGTAGGAGAGGTTATACACACGTCACTACCCCTTACAAACCCAAATATCAATATAAATAAAACTAAATATATTGTCACATAGAAATACATTATATAATATAAATAGACAGTCCATGGCAAATGAGGGAGATTTTAAAGAATTGGCTACATTTAAATACATAGGAACAATAATTACAAGCACGAATGGGTTGCACGAAGAAATTAAATATAAGTTCAATTCTGGAAACGCGTCTTATTAAGCATTACAGGGACTCTTGTCATCGCAGCTTCTCTACAAAAAGTTAAAATGGAAATAAAAAAAACTGTTAATCATCCAGTTAGATTATACGAAACATGGACTCTTACTTTAACAGAGAAGAAAAAAATACGTGTAAATTATTTGATAATGTAGTTCTCTGGAAAACATTTGCACCAAAGAGAGATGAACGGACTAGCGACTGCATGATAGCTACATGATGTTTATGGGAAACCAGATATAAAAAGAACAGTTAGTCTCCTAGGCTGAGATGGGCAGGGCGTATGGTACGAATGGAGAATGAAAGAGGAGAATAGTAACTCCATATTTTCGGAAAATCAGAGAGAAAGCGCTCAATAGGTAGGCCAAGAATGATATGAGAAAATAACATGAATCAATGTTTGAAGACTGTAGATTACATAGGAGATGATTGGAAAACATTATCTCAGGATAGAGATGTATGGAGAGCTTATGTCAGCACGGCAATATATCTACGTAATCGAAAATGCCAGAAAGTTAGTAAGCCTATGTGGAAGTGATGGAATTAAATTTTTGGCAGGAGAAACTCCTAGAGAAAACCTGCCTGACTCCATGTATAAAAACATGTCATGAATGTTTAATGACCAATTTAATTCAATATTAGATTTTCTATTTTTACAAGTGGACAATGAACGTATAAATCAGTATAATTTTCATTTAAAAACTGAGGAATGTTTGATTACAAAATTGTAAAGAGGTTTGACAAATTACTACCACGCTGGTAATAACGTCACGGGGGACTAGATAATACAGATGTTCGCCACAGAGCCCAATGCTGCTTTGTACCGTTCCCGTGTTAATTAACACTAAATTGGGACTCTTCTGCTCGTAGACCGCTTCCATATTCTGCGCCAAAATCGCCATGTTAATGCGCTCAACCGTAAACTCTTTAACGTGAACCCTCATCCTATGAAGGGAGACCACTGTGTTCCCTCTACCGTAGTTACTTAATTGCACCTCTTAATCACCTGCTAAATTTAAAGTGTTTACTTTTATAAACGTATAACAGCAATTTTACAACGTGCTCATTGGATTTCTTTATAATAATATTAGTAATATAGTAATAATTATAGTAATGATCATTTTAGTAATAATAATAATGGCAAAAATAATAATAATAATAATAATAATTAATTAAATAAAAATAAAACGTAGTTTTACTTGATTTTCATATTTATTATATAATTCAGTGACAGCTGTTTCGGTACACTGTGCCTTCTTCAGACATGTTAACAAATTATGAATTGTGTTCCAACTGATCTAAGCAACAATACAACAATATTTATTTAAATAATGAGAGCATATAACAGAAATTTAGAAAATTCAAAATATGCTAACCACCTATTCCAGTTTAGTCATTGTTTCAATCCAAATTTTGAAATTTTACATATTTGTGATAAGGGTAAGAAGTTAGATCTTTTGGAGGCTGTAGAAATTAATAAATTTAAAAGTAGTAAAAAAAACTGTTAAATTCTCAACTTGATTTGAATGAATCCCCTTTGTTAAATTTAAAAATTTAAATAAATATTGTTGTATTGTTGCTTAGATCAGTTGGAACACAATTCATAATTTGTTAACATGTCTGAAGAAGGTACAGTGTACCGAAACAGCTGTCACTGAATTATATAATAAATATGAAAATCAAGTAAAACTACTAAAATATATATACAGTCAATATGCCCATTTCACCAATTAATGTTTTAAAATGGTCAACAAGTTTCCACAGCCAAGCTGTCATTCTCAAGACCAGATATCAGTCAATATCTGGTCTTGAGAATGACAACTTGGCTGTGGAAACTTGTTGACCATTTTAAAACATTAATTGGTGAAATGGGCATATTGACTGTATATATATTTTAATATTTTATCACCAAGAAGATCACTTGTGTATTAAAAGTAAAACTATGTTTTATTTTTATTTAATTAATAATTATGGATTTTCATCAAGTAAACACCAACTCAATTGATTAATAATAATAATAGTAATGGTGATCATAAAATTAATAATGTTAATAATTATAATGTGCACAAAGAAATAAATACAGGATTAATTCTGGAAATTCATGCTATTATGCATTAGAGGGACTCTTATCTCAACTTATGTAAAAAAAAAGCATTAAACTAAAAAAAAAATGCAATTCTCATTAATTTATTTTGAGAATTTTTCTCATCATTGAGGGGTTTTCTCCACCAACCTATCTTAGTAATTAAAATGCATTAAAAAAAGTACATAAATTACTACGGACTTATAGACTATCAGTTTGCAACAAAACATTCACAAATTTCCCTTAATTAAAATTCTCCATCGTTCTCTGTCCTCTGTGTCTTCGTCTGTTTCACCAAATTTCTTCATTGAATTTTGAATGTTATCCTTCCAGGTTGTTCTTGGTCTTCATTTTCTGACCCTTCTTTCAATTTTCCATCTATAGATAGCCTTTGATAGTCTTCCATCCTGCATTATTCTTACGTGTCCATGCCATTTTAGCCTTTTGTGTTCAATCTCATCCATTATACTTCTTTCTGCATGCATGTATTTTCTAATTCCTGTATTTCTAAATTTTTTCTAGTCTCGATTTTCTGGCAGCTCTTCTCCAAAAATTCATTTCAACTGCAGTTATTGTGTTGACATGTTGTGTATGGGTCATTCTCCTAGTTATACTATTTTCATGCGAAATGTGGATTCCTACTTTAACGGAAGAGACAATATTAGGAGTATTTGAGAATGAAGTTCTTAGGAAAAATTTGGACCAAAGAGAGATGAACTGACAGGAGAATGGAGAAGATTGATGACAGTGAGCTACTTGATCTTTATGGGATACCTTACTTACTTACTTACTTACTCACTGCCACTATCGAACCCGTAGGTTCATGGCCGCGCGAACATAAGCTCTCCATACATCCCTATCCTGAGCTAATGTTTTCCAATCATTCCCTGTATAATCTACTTCCCTCAAATCATAGTTAATGTTATTCTCCCACCTCATTCTTGGTCTACTAACTGGGCTTTTTCCCTCTGGCTTTCCTACAAGAAGCTTCCATGCAAGTCTTTCATTCCCCATACGTACAACATGTCCTACTCATCGCAGTCTACGAGACTTAACTTTTCTCATTATATCTGGCTTCCTATAAAGACCATGTAGCTCATTGTTATGTACTCTTCTCCATTCACCTGTCTGTTCATCTCTCTTTGGTCAAAAAATTTTCCTAAGTACTTTATTCTCAAATACTTGTAATCTCCTTTCCTCCCTTAAAGTAAGAGTCCATGTTTCGCACCCATATAATATAACTGGTAGAATAATAGTTTTATATATTTTCAGTTTATAATGTTCTTTGAAAGGAGTTGGAACATCAAGGGTCTCTGCAATGCATAATAGCACGCATTTCCAGAATTGAGCCTATGTTTAATTTCTTTGTGCATCTCATTCCTCTTTGTGATTATTGTTCCTAGGTATTTGAATTCAGCCACTTCCTCAAAATTTCCCTCATTTGTCATTAGCTGCCCATTTCCATTATATAATGTATTTCTACGTGTGACCATATATTTAGTTTTACTGATATTTACTTCCAGTCCTAAGTTCTTAGTGTTACTCAATAGTGTGTGCGTATTGTCCTTTAGTATCTCCTCATACCAGATACACGTTTTTACTGTTTTATGGTGTTTTCTCATCGCCAGTGTTGATAGCACTTGGACGAAAAATGGCGCATGTGACTTTATACTGATACGTATATACAAAGTAAAATAATCAGAGACATCCCATCCTACCAAGCACAAAACGAAGTCAGTTTTCTGTTTTGGTGCCGGTAACATTGCCACTAATTTAAATAATACACAAGATTGAATTACGCGTTTTCTATGACCGAATTTCTTGAAATCAGTAGATGCTTGAATCTTTTGATATGTATTATTTCATTTGGTTGGACTCTGATACATTCAAATGTATGTCTATTTTTTACGAATCATAGTTGCATTACCTACATCCATATCACGGAGTTATTTTTGTAACTTCTAAACTCATAAAGAATTTCTTCAAGAGAAGTATGGGGAAAGACAGATAAATGTTTTCGTTTTGATGTTTATGGAGAAAAAAAAGTATCCGAAATTCCTGCGTTCAACAAACTAGTGTTTTATTATTTTATGGGAAAACCCGTCGCAGGAGTTCCTGTAAGGAGTTCCTCTGGAATTCCCTTCCCTCGTATATGAAGGATTGGCCAACTCGAAAACAGTTAAAATAATACTCATTTCATATTTCCTCAGACAATATAATACATAACCGTGTTCCATGTATACTTGTATTATTCATTTATATTTAAACCAACTTTACCAAGCCTATTACTTAATCTAATTCATCATCATCATAGTACATTCACGAATTTAGGCCATTTGTTGACCTGTTTCGGCCTCAAGAGAAACACCATCCAGAAGTCTTTTGAGTGGACGTCCTGGTCTTCTTCTTCCTGCGGGTTGATATCTTAACATTAGTTTGGGTATTCTGTGATCTTCCATTCGATGCACATGTTGTATCCATCTTGACTTATAATCAGAAATTTTGTTTTCTAAAGATTCCATGTGTAATTCTTCTAAGATGTCTTCATTTTTTTGTGATCTAGTAGTGTGTATCCTGCAGTCCTCCGAAGATATCTCATTTCAGCAGATCTAAGTCTCTGTATATCCTTCTGTTTCAACGTCCATACTTCGCTACCATACAAAAGAGTTGGAAGAGCCAGTGTTTTATACACTTTCAGTCTTGAATGCTTTTGGACTAACTGTGGCTTGAAGATAGAATTTATTAACCCTAAAATTCTTAAAAATTTAGATATTTTTACATTTACATCCTTTTCTTCTTCATATGAGATATTGCATCCTAGATATGTAAAATTATTCACCTGCTCCAAAATTTTATTGTCCAGTACAATTTTACTTCTGACAGGATCTACACCTTGAAATGCCATAATTTTTGTTTTTTTCTGTAGATATCTTTAATCCATATTCTTCTGTAATTTTGTTAAGTTCATACAGACCTTTCTGTAGATTATCTTCGGAATTTGCTATTATTATTTGGTCATCTGCAAACAATAGGGTGTTTAATTTTCTATTTTCTGATATTCTTATTCCAAATTTATATGTTTTGTTCCAGCAACATATTACTTCATACTTAATCTAATTATAGGTTATTATTGTTATTATTATTATTACTATTTTTCTTTCTTTCCTTTGTCAACTTTATATTGTATAGCATATATCTATTATGTATCATTAATCAGCAAATAGATAATTCATAATTGTTATTACTATATATGTATGATTTAACAGTAATAACAATTATGAATTATCTATTTGCTGATTAATGATACATAATAGATATATGCTATACAATATAAAGTTGACAAAGGAAAGAAAGAAAAATAGTAATAATAATAATAACAATAATAACCTATAATTAGATTAAGTATGAAGTAATATGTTGCTGGAACAAAACATATAAATTTGGAATAAGAATTTAACCCTGGTGGTCTTCACTCCGTCAGGTAAAATAAATAAATAAAAATAACAAACAATGTAAATATATAATTAAAATTAACTACATATTTACTTTCTTTGAATATCACAAAAAACTACATTAATTCCTTTTTCTTTAACATCACGCGGTATATATGAATTTCATTCAAACCCCATTCACGATATTACAATATGCAATTGTAACAGCGCATATTGCACATGTCCATCCTTGAGAATATGAACACAAGTGAAATATCTAGGTATTGTAATAGACCAATATTTAAGATACGACAAACACGTTTCCTTGCTGTGTAACAAACTACGTAAAACTATTCACAAATGTATCATCCTTCGATTATATTTACCAATGTGTGTATTGCGAACTGTTTACTTAGCTCTGGTTCAATCGATAATCCAATACGGAATATTAGGTCGGGGTGGAATCGCAAATTCTATTCTTTCTCCCTTAACATTACTACAAAAACGAATCATAAAAATCTGCTTGCAGAAACCTTTAGATTACCCTACAAATTTAATTTATTTAGAATTCAACGTGCCAAATATTAAACAAATATTCAAGCATACATTGCTTACTTATTTTCATAAAAAATAAAAACGAATTTAAAGAGCACAATCGAAGTTTTTACAGCACCAGACAAAATACTACTTCTTTGCTACATGTTCCAAAATTTTATACAACTTCTGGATCTAAACATAGTGAGATATCTAGGACCCAAATTATATAATGAATTAATTAGATCCAATCCAGAACTAAGTAAACTAAACACAGCTAGTTTTAAAAAAGCAATTAAATTAATTATTTTTAATTAAGTAAGTGAATAAAATTAATCATTTGAATATTTTAAAATAATAAATATAAAGCATCTATTTTTGCTTATATTATTATAAAATCAATATATAACTAATTACTTTGTTCTGTATTATTGGTTATAATCCATTACATTATATGATTTATATTATTTTATGTAAATCATTCTCCATTCCATTAATTCTCTTGTTAGAATGAGTCTTATTCCCAATACATTATTATTTTTTATTTGTATGTGTCATAATTTATGTAAAAATGAAACTGGCCCCAACTTTAAATGTATATATTCTATTTGTATTATTCATGTAACTGAACTGCACGCGGGCACAAGCACTTGCTCATTCGGGTGTCAATACTGTGTATAACATTTATTTGTAAATAAAATTTATTCTTATTCTTATTAAAAAAAGTTGAAAAGTCTAGAAGTCAAGGAATGTTAGTGCAATAAACAATCTTGAGAAAATGAAGTTTAAAGTTGAAATTATGATAATTACCATTGATATACTTTTTTAAATCTGAAACTTAATTTGATAATATTGTTAACTGAGTTCCCATATCACAGAGCCTATATATCATATATCCCTTACATTTCAAAGAACTGACTCTTTGAGCTACAAATTTTGACATTATGTGCATTAACCAATACGCGTACTCAACATCTTTGTTAAGTAACGGAAATAAATACAGATTTGAATCTTCCTAAATCTAAAGAAAATATTTTGATGAGAGAAAACCCTCTTACCTTTGAACCAATTAAGATTCAGCTAAATCTAGAAGAACCAGTTACAAAATCTGAAACTCCCACATCTGTACTAAAAGCTCTAGCATTAGAAGCTGTGAATAAGAGATATCCACCAGAATAATGGTTACATGTCTACACAGATGAATCTACTATTGATAACAACTCAGGATCAGGAATTACATGTGCATTATTTTCATTTTATCAACCAGCAGGATACCACACAACAAATGTTGATGTAGAAATAACAACTATTCATATTTCACTCCAACAATTACTATACAGAATAAATAAATTTCGAAATGCTGTCATACTCTCTGATTCTAAGGCAGCGATATATGCAATACATTCACACAAAATGAAGTCAATACAAATTAAAGAATGCTACAAAATGGTTCAACAACTCCAAAAACGACAGGAAATAATTCAATTGCAATGGATACCTGCACATTGTGGAATTGCTGGAAATGACACTGCTGATTTTCTTGCCAAAAAAGGCTCCAATTTAATTCAGAATACAACTAAACGCTTACCTTTCACATCCATGTAAAGACTAATTAAAAACAAATATAAAATCAAACAAAACCAAGAAGAATATAATAAAGCCAAGGAAATAAAAAATTGAACATTTTAGTAAAGAAGCCAGATATTATTCCAGACATTCCGCGTAAAACTGCAGTGCAAAATTTACACTGCTTACAGAGCATGATTATTTTGGCCAAACATTTATATAAAATAGGAATTTACAAGAATCCAAATTGTCCTCTATGCAACAAAGACGAAGAGATGAATGAAGAACATCTACAAACCTGTGAAGTGTTACCCGTTGGATCCACCATAGAGAAATATTGGAGAGCAAGAACGCTAATGGCTTCGTTGCCAAGGCCCAGTATTTGAAAATAACAACAACATATTTGGTTTCTAGACGTCATAAGTATAATACATTTTAGGCTATTCTATGCCAGGCATTATTCTGTGAATATTAAAACCGATAACTAGTCAGTGAGTATATCGATAGTTGTCAAATACTTGTCGGATAACAATAGTGCCAACAATATATTTGCCAACATGTCCATCCACGTTTCTGATAAAGCCAGTTACAAAATGTCTATTCAAATTAAGTAAGTTAAGGTAGGGTAAGTTGGATTAGGTAGTTTAGGACTGCTTTCTTACATTAAATTAGGTATGTACTCGGCGATATTAATTTTTGTTAGTGTTTTTCATATTGCTATAGACGCGTTCGTTATGTTAGTTTTACACCAACTTATTATTCAATCTTAAGCATATTCTGGATTTTTTCTAATAAAGCAGAACATATTTATATACTTCTGAGGTAAATATTCACAAACTCCTGCAATGTTTTCTTTTTAATTCATATGGAATGACAGGAGAAGTATAATCTCTAATTTATGAGTAATATAAGATATTAGTAAACTTAAGTCACTGAACCCCCCCCCTATTCTCAGTTCACCAGCTGCCTCTATTATTATTATTATTATTATTATTATTATTATATGGGAAACATTAATACACACATACTTTACGCATGAAAATAATATTCACAACAAAGTTAAAGCAAAAATTAAAATTTGTATTTTTTAAACTATTCTGATTTCATGTACAGACAGCAGAAATGCCAATCGCAGAGCCAAGTGCATTAGAGGTTGAAATGGCGATTGAAAAATTGAAGATGTATAAAGCATCAGGTTCAGATGAGATCCCAGCAGAACTGATAAAATCAGGGGGAGTAAACATAATTGATCAAGATACGCTTGTTGCTTAGTATGATTTGGGAAAAAGAAGCTCTTCCAGATGCATTGGAAGGAATCCCATTATCGGACCAAGTTATAAGAAAGGAGATAAACCTGATTGCAACAACTACATGGGCATCTCATTACTTTAAACTTCGTACAAAATTCTTACACATATATTAGTAAGCAGACTGACTCCCTATATTGACGACATTCCAGGTAGATCATCCATGGGGCATTTAGAAGAACATGGTCTACAAAAACAGATCCGATTTTCCATAAAAGACAGATTTTAGAGAATAAAAGGGGAATATAATGGTACTGTACATCAACTATATGTATACTTCAAAAAAGCATATGAAAACAAATTCAATTAAGAGTGAGAAGTTATATAGTTCCCTGCTGGAGTTCTGAAATTCCTAACACGTTAGTTAGACTTATACAATGTGTCTAAATGGGCTCAAAGAGTAGGGTGCGTGTAGGCAAACAGTTTTCGGACACTTTTGAAATCCAGAATGGGTTGAAGCAAGGAGACGCACTATCTCCTCTACTATTTAATTTTGTACTATAGCATGCCATTAAATCTTCAGAGAATGAAGGAAGGCTTACAAAACTTAATGGTATTAATAAGCTGTTAGTCTTCTGCTGATGATGTAAGCGTTATTGGGCCGATAGCGAGGCATATACTAAAGGCCAACACGCACACAATATTGAGTAACACTAATAAATTTCGACTGGAAGTAAATATCAGTAAACTAAATATAGGGTCACACGTATAAATTCAGTATATACTGTAAATGGACAGCTAATGACACATGAGGGAATTTTTGAGGAAGTGGCTGAATTCCAATACCTAGGAACAATAATCACAAATAGAATTAAGATGCCCAAGGAAATTAACCCTAGGCTCAATTCGGGAAATGCGTTTTATTATGCATTGCAGATACTTTTGATGTCCCAACTCCTTTCAAAAACCGTTACTCTGAAAATATATAAAACATTATTCCATCTATCTCACCCAGTTATATTATGTGGGTGCGAAACAATGGACTCTTAACTTTACAGGGAGGAAACGAGATTACGAGTATTTGAGAATAAAGTTCTTAGGAAAATGTTTGGACCAAAGAGAGATGAACAGACAGGTGAATGGAGAAGACTACATTACAATGAACTACATGGTCTTTATAGGAAGCCAGATATAATAAGAACAGTTAAGTCTCGTAGACTGCGATGGGCAGGACATGTTGCGCGTATGGGGAATGAAAGACGTGCATGGAAACTTCTTGTAGGATAGCCAGAAGGAAAACGCCCAGTTGGTAGACAAAGAATGAGGTGGGAGAACAACATTAACTATGATTTGAGGGAAGTAGATTTTACAGGGAATGATTGGAAAGCATTAGCTCAGGATAGGGATATATGGAGAACTTATGTCCGCGCGGCCATGAACCTACGGGTTCGACAGTGCCAGTGAGTAAGTAAGTAAGTATTCTGATTTCATGTAGTAAGGAACTCCATTTGCGGGAAGGCGAGAAAATGCATGATGTGGAATGATGGCTGTCCTTTGTTGGGGTATGTAAGCAAGGGATTATGGTGTGATCCAGTGTTCATGTTATGTTTGGAGGATAGCTACTGAAAACAAGCTAAATAATATGGAGTGGAGGTATGAAGAATTTTAAATAAGGGAACTGCACAGTGTAATTTTCTACTCTCTAAGAAACGGAGTCATAAAAATTCAGGAAAATGTAGAATTGTGAAAATTATCGGGTATTAAATATGAATATGATACACATATTATGAACATGCTGTAGTTTGTCAGACAATATATGATATGAAGGAAAATAATTGATATTTTTCGAAGCTGGATCGATATAGAAAAATTATAAAAGTTAGTTATTTTAAGAGATCTCGAGAATTTGTGGTTTGCCTAATTATTTACAATTAGAATCATAAGCATAAAGTATTCAGAAGAGAAATACTGCAATCGCCTTATTAAAAAATAGTGATAAATGTGTTTATAGTAGGCCTATCAATAATAAATTCGAAACTTTGCTAGAAAATTACTAAATATGTCTAGGGAAATAAAACCTTAAGATATACTCTATTAGTTCCTAGCAGCATTAATCTTTCTTTTAAATGCATAAAATATATTGGAACAGGGTGTAATCAGAAAACGGCGGCTTACCAATAAATTGGTGTCTTCTCTTACAATTATTATTAATCAATTGAGTTGGTGTTTACTTGATGAAAATCCATATTAAATAAAAATAAAACGTAGTTTTATTTGATTTGAGTATTTATTATATAATTCAGTGACAGCTGTTTCGGTAGACTGTACCTTCTTAAGACATGTTAACAAATTATGAATTCTGTTCCAATTGATCTAAGCAACAATACAACAATATGTATTTAAATTTTTTAATTTAACAAAGGAGATTCATTCAAATCAAGTTGAGAATTTAACAGTTTTTTACTACTTTTAAATTTATTAATTTCTACAGCCTCCAAAAGATCTAACTTCTTACCCTTACCACAAATTGAAATTTTACATATTTGTGATAAGGGTAAGAAGTTAGATCTTTTGGAGGCTGTAGAAATTAATAAATTTAAAAGTAGTAAAAAGCTGTTAAATTCTCAACTTGATTTGAATGAATCCCCTATGTTAAATTTAAAAATTTAAATAAATATTGTTGTATTGTTGCTTAGATCAGTTGGAACACAATTCATAATTTAACATGTCTGAAGAAGGTATAGTGTACCGAAACAGCTGTCACTGAATTATATAATAAATATGAAAATCAAATAAAACTACGTTTTATTTTTATTTAATTAACAATTATTATTGTTCATTCGCCTTCTATTTGCTTTTAATTCATAAATTTTTCAATTGATGTGTGCGTGACTTTCTCTTTCTCTCCCTCTCTTTCTTTCTCACTTTCTTGCATACATTTATTTCTCCGTAATTCGTTCTCATGTTCTACAGCAGCCTCTTCATTGAGTTGTAATTTCTTTGGAATTGCGTAGAGAATCCAATTCTCTAGAGAGATAAATTGTTCGATCACGTTCGTTTTACTTAATTCTTCACTTACATTTTCTCTTAAATTTACTCTCACTAGGAATCAGTATAATGAATTGTTAACTAATGAATTTATCACTCTCTTTAAGTACTTCATTCTCTCCATCATATTTTATTCTCTCACCTTGTAGGTACTAGTAAAATTCATGGTGATTTTCCGTTGAGGTATTAGTTCACAGTAATATAATGTACGGTTAAAAACTATAATATAGTTACCTTGTAGGTCCGTCTCCTCAACTCAAGTTCTTTTAAAACTCTGTAGGCCTTTCGGGACTAGTCCCATCATCAGCTGAATGCATTAGGTCCTTTCTTGTTGACCCTTATTGAGGCTATACCTGTGGAATTTAATTATTAGGCCGTATTTGTCAGTGAAATATCTACAAGGAATAAGTTATAAATTTACAAAAAAAATCTTACAAAACATACTAGCGTAGTGGTTAAGGCACTGCGCTACAAGCCAGAAGGTCGAGGGTTCCAGTCCCGGTGGAGTCAGGATTTTTAAACTGACCCAAACCTTCTGGCCGGCACTATGGCCCTGGGATCGACTCAGCCTCTAACTGAAATGAGTACCAGACGCTTGTTCTGGGGTAAAGGCGCCCGACATGCAGGGCTGACAACCCGGCTGACATCAAGTGCCGATTGTCAAGAAAAAGTGGGAGCCTTAACCTCCTACTACCCAATGGGTCTCCTGAGGCCTGTAGTGGGATCACTTTACCTTTACCTTTACCTGATGAACAACTAAGTCCCGCGCCGTAGCCGAGCGGTTAAGGTAAGGAAGCCTTGGCGCAGAGCTACGGGACTTGCGCTGGTTCGAATCTCCATGGGGGAAGAAATTTTCTCATGGTATTTCGGCCAGTATGGGACCGGTGCCCACCCAGCATCGTGAGGCAATTGGGTAGCTACAATAAGTAGCGGCTCCAGGTTGAGGAACCAGCTAAAACGGCTGGGGGACTCGACATGCTAACCACATGTCACCCCTACACTGGCTGTTGATCATCTACCTCTGTGATTGACACATGTGGATGTGAAGGGCTTAGCAGCCGGCTGGTAAAAAGGGCAACCGCTGAAAAGTGTAAAGACCCTCAATCGGATGAACAACTAATGAGCCGAGCTCTCCTGGTTTAAGACTACCATATCATTTATTAAGAAATAATAATACGTTGTATAATGAAAATTACAGAACTATATAGGCCTATACGAAAAGTGCAAAATTTATAAATCATCAATTTAATTTCCAAAAACAGTTTTGACTTTGCTGTTTAAATTTGTATGATTACAGAACTTTTGACTTGAGAATATTTTAATAACTTAATTATACGCGAATAATTTAGCCCCGCAATGTCTACCCTGAGATCGATTAGGGTACATATGTTTAGAAAGGAGAAAGGATTTTAAGTTTAGTTTTATGGTGGAATCTTAAGAATAAAAACAGCATTTAAATTACACTGTTCAAAACAATTTGAGGAACACTATGAAATATGTAAATATTTTTTCATTGGATAAAGGTACAGACATGAAATTAATAAAGTACATGATTTGTTGTTATTTATTTATTGCTCATGTCAGTAAAAACAAATGAATAACGCTGACAATTATCTTTTCAAATAATTCCGCTATGTAAGCAATTGAATCTTGTGCTTATTTTTCAAAGTTAAACACTTGTTATATAGAGTTAGTATCGTGTATGGCCTCCACGACATTCGATGACAGTTTGGCACCTTCGTGGCATGCTCCCAATAAGATTCTGGATTTCCTCTTGCGGGATATTCTCCCATTCCTCCTTCAGAGCATCTCCAAGTTGCTGCAGAGTTTATGGAGCTTGATGTCGGTTCCTGACCTTCCTGTCTAGAAGATTCCACAAGTGTTCAATAGGGTTGAGGTCTGGGCTGACCGCTGGCCACTCCATTGCCTCAATTTCATTCCTTCTCAGAAAACCCCTGGTGACAGCCGCAGAATGTGCCCTGGCATTATCCTGCATAAACAGAAATCCAGGGCCTACTCCAATGGCAGCAGGTACTACATACTCTTCCAGAACGTGCTCGATATACCGGACAGCATTCAGTCGCTGGGGAACAAGTACAAGGTCCGTACGATTGTTGTGCATAACTCCGGCCCACACCATTATGGAACCTCCTCCGAATATATCAATTTCCTGTACAGTCTCTGCAGAAAATCTTTCTCCTGGCCGTCACCACACCCTCAGTCGACCATCACAACGTGTAAGACGATACCTGGATTCGTCCGAGAAGAGCACAGACTCCCACTGGTTCAAGTTCCAATTACCATGGTTTTCAGCATACGTACGTCTTGCTGCCTTATGCCCATTTGTTAAGCGTGGTTTTTTAACGGGCCTTTTTGGACGAATATTCTCTTTCCTTAATCTGTTCCTTATGGTTTGGTCTGAAACCCGGATTCCGGAAGCCATATGAAGATCATTCTGGAGGTCTTTTGCAGTTTTTGTACGCTGTCGAAGAGCAGGAAGAACAACGTATCTGTCATCCTGGGGGGCTTGTTTTAAATTTACGGCCCTGGCCACGTCTTCTACAATACTGACCTGTCTGTCTGTGCCTGTTGCGTAACCTGGACACCACGGAAGGAGAAACCCCAAGCTCTCTAGCTACTTGTCGCAGAGATTGACCTTGTAAAAGATGTAGAGCATGATACACTTCAAACTCATTTAAATGCCTCATTTTGTCAGAGACTTCAATAAACAAGGCAATAATCAACATTCGTCACTATAGCAACATCAGGAAGCTTACCAATTAGAAGTGGCCAGTGCCTTCCAAAATAAAAAAAAATTCTCTATATTTGTTATTTGAGGTAATTTCTCTGCATTTAGGCCATGGATCTTTAAAATTTGTATCCAATGATAAAATTAATAATTCAATTTACATATTGTCCAAATTTCAGCATCACAGCTTTAAAAAACAATTACTTATTCAATTTATTACAAGTGTTCCTCTAATTGTTTTGAGCAGTGTATTTACACAAAATAACAATATTTCCAATATCTGTTCTAGAGCTGCTGTGACTTCTAATTGCACAGTTGGCTTCGATTTAAATTTTAACATCAACGAATATTTTTTTTTGTATTTTTTTATTTGATATCTCTTCAAATTCAAATAAATGCTCCGTATATAAATATATATTATATCATTATAAATTTTCTGTGCATAAAATATCTCTAATTTTAAAATTCAAGAAGCCGAGTGTACAAATATATTTTAATTAAGGTTTTAACGAAAAATTCCTAACCTCAAATAGAATGAAATTGAAGTTATTACAATAAATTTTAAATTATAAATAGATTATCATAAGTAATGCCACGAGTGATTTCTCACTTCGTGAGTCGTGAATTTATCGATAATTTGGAAATCAAGAGTGGCATTTGTTAGGACTATTTAACGAATAAAATTAAGCTGTTTACTCACAAATCATTATTTAACTATAGTTATTTTAAAATATTTATATAGGCCTATTTAATGTAAACGGAGATATTTGAAAACAAATGAGAAGCGATAGGTACGCTTCATCTGCTTCTTTTGTTTATCACTGCAACCAGATCATACTATTTATTGCCAAAGGAACGCAATATTGTAAGAATGCTCTCTAGTGGAAAGAAAAAAAATGAAACGCATCAAACTGTATATTAATTAATTTCTGATGTCGTATGATGTAAATATGACAATTATATTTTTCTGGATTATTACCTGGGAAAAAATACATTTAAGAAAGTGCAAACAGTGGTTTCTTTCTTTGGTGGTATAATAAATTGCTACAAATGTTTTTATATTAACTCCTGCATGCGCTGTGTGTTTACATCTATGCACTATATATATATAATCTGGTAGCCGTATTTCTTATATGCTCAGTCACTGCAAAATAATGGTCAGACCTGTTCAGAATATTAAAAAGGAGGAGCTTTCTTTAATATGGTAATTATAACACTGATAAATATTTCGTGAAACACGACTCTGATTGGTTGTAAAACAGAAATCATTGAAACGTGATTGGCCATTGAGTCCCATTTGGGGCATGAGTTAAATAGTCATCATTAACCATTTTAGTCTGAGTTTCTGACCTTCCTTCTTCCACTAGGTTTGTTATCTAAGAGTTCTTCGGGAATTCTATCCTTATTCATTTGTTGAACATGGTCAATTTATTTCATAATTATAAAACATTTATTTAAATGAAGTAGATTTGCACAAACCGCTACGAAGCAAGAATACACTAAATTGTACGTGATTTATCTTTGTGAAATTATATTAATTACTTTAAAATAATAGTAATAATAATATTTATTAGCTATTGTATTTATAGGGAGACTGGGCTGATAAAAAGTAACAAATACATTTAACTGCAAACGCAAACTATTATTAAAAATTGAATTTAAGGGCAAACGAGCAATACCTATCTTTCACATAGAGTAAATTTTGATAAATCAATCCTCTTTGTATATTGCGATTTATATGGAGACGCATGGTATTATGTAATTCAGGGACTGTTGTCATTCAAATATCTTTTAAAATTGTTAAACAGTGGTTTTTTCAATTATATGGATGCGAAACGTGATATCATAATTTTGAAGGAGAGATTGCGTATATTTTGAGAATAAAGTTTTAAGGAAGATTTTTGGATCAAAGAAAGCGATTATAGTCTCTCTGGTTTAACTTTACGAGAAATTTGTAGAAGGGGACTCACCGCTCTCACTCGCATCAGTATTGACGGTTTTCTTCATCAGATGTTAATAGGTGAAAGGGGGAAGAGGAAAACTGACAACAGGGTGGGTCCTTTCTTTTGTATCTACGCTGAAGGTGGTCAACGATCTACCCTTGTATCTCCATCTGTCTCTCTGCAAATTAAGCCAGCTATACAATAACAGATAAGTGAATGGAGAAAACTACTTAACCGTGAACTACATGATCTGTGTGGTAAACCACATGTAATAACAGCACTTGTTTGTTAAGTGTATGGATTTTAATCGGATAATCCTTTCGTCTTAATTTTCTATGTCGCGTATAAGTTATCATTATCATTTGTGTTGGTTGGATGTCGATGTTGAATGACATATTGGGATTTTGATTACAAGTTTGGTCAAATTGGATGATTGAATTCATGTAGTCCCGCGCCGTAGCCGAGCGGTTAAGGTAGGAAGCCTTGGCGCAGAGCTACGGGACTTGCGATGGTTCGAGTCTCCATGGGGAAGAAATTTTCTCATGGTATTTCGGCCAGTATGGGACCGGTGCCCATCCAGCATCGTGAGGCAATTGGGTAGCTACAATAAGTAGCGGCTCCAGGTTGAGGAACCAGCTATAACGGCTGGGGGACTCGACATGCTAACCACATGTCACCCCTACACTGGCTGTTGATCATCTACCTCTGTGATTGACACATGTGGATGTGAAGGGCCAGCTGCAAGCTGGTAAAAGGGCAACCGCTGAAAAGTGGAAGACCCTCAATCGGAATCGGAATTTATGTAAATGCAACTGTATATAAAACGCATGGAATGTTCCAGTTGAAGGCCCATTCACAATATCTGAACGTGAATCCCTTATTTGTATAAAATGTATCTATTTTAAAATTGTGAAGATTTTATTTTACAATAAAGAACGTACGAATTGAGCGACAAAGAAATATGTTTACAATAATATAACTTTTTTGTAAATGTACGTTTGAAAAGAGCGAAGAGCTAGGCAAACATGCCATAAAATCATGCTACAAAACGTTTTCTGTTGCCAGATGATGAAAACTGCGCTGCAGCAAAGGTACATTGAAGTATAACTTTATTTCTATAGGTGCACTAAAAAACTCTTCAAAAACGAGAAAAAAAGTCAATGCTCAAATTAGAAAACTATGACAATATAATACAATGTATATTCTTGATATCAATACTAACTCGTTACGTAATAGGTACACATTTAACTTGGTAAAAGTATATATAATATGTATTTTAAAAAAATAGGACTGCTCTATTTACATAGTAGTATTTAGTAGTAGACAATCAGCCTCTATCTAACAATCATAACATTATTTCACCGAATTTTTGAAGCAATGAAGTTCTTTGTCATAAAAATATTTTTGAAAAAGAAGTTACCTATCTTATTCGAACCTACGTATCTAATGGACTCCTATAATTACCATGAATGTATATATATATAGGTGTGTGTGTTTGTTTGTTTGTTTGTGTTTGTTTGTGTGTGTGTTTGCTTGTTTGTGTGTGTGTTTGTTTGTTTGTGTGTGTGTGTTTGTTTGTGTGTGTGTTTGTGTGTGTGTGTGTGGTGTTTTGTTTGTGTGTGTGTTTGTTGTGTGTGTCTTGTCTGTGTGTGTGTTTGTTTGTTGTGTGTGTGTTTGTGTGTGTGTGTGTGTGTGTGTTTGTGTTTGTGTGTGTATGTGTGTGGGTTTGTGTGTTTGTGTATGTGTGTGTGTGTGTGTGTATGTGTCTGTGTGTGTATGTGTGTGTGTATGTGTTTGTGTTTGTGTGTGTATGTGTTTGTATGTGTGTGTGTTTGTGTGTGTGTGTGTTTGTTTGTGTGTGTTTGTTTGTGTTTTGTGTTCGTATGTCTGTGTGGTGTTTGTTTGTCTGTGTGTGTTTGTGTGTCGTGTCTGTGTTTGTTTGATGTGTTTTTGTTGTGTGTGTATGTGTTTGTATGTGTGTGTATGTGTTTGTATGTGTGTGTTTGTTTTTGTTTTTGTGTTTTTTTTTTTTTTTGTTTTTTTTTTTCGTTTTCTTTGTTTTCTTTTTTTTCTTTTTTTTTTTTTTTTTTCGTGTGTTTTTCTTTGTTTGCTTTTTTGTATCTGTGTGGCGTGTGGTTTGTATGTGTTGCGTGTGGTTTGTATGTGTGTGCTTTGAATGTTGGTGTGTATGTAGGTCATGTGTATTCGTATGTGGTTTGTGTATGCGTGTGGTGTTGTGTATGCGTGTGGTGTTTGTGTATGCGTGTGTGTGTTTGTGTTTGCGTGGTGTCTTTTGTGCGTCTGTTGGTGTAGGTGTGTGGCGTATGTTGTGTGTGGTGTGGTGTGTGTTGGTGTGTCTGTGTGCGTCTTTGTGTGTATGTGTGCGTATGTGGGTGTGTTTGTGTGTGCTAGTGTTCTGTTTGTGTGCTGTGGCTGTGGTAGTGTGTCTGTGTGCGTGTGCGTGTGTGTGTGATGCCTGTTTTTTGTGTCATGTGTTTGTTGTGTCGTGTGGTTTGTATGTGTGGTGCGTGTGTTTGTATTTGGTGTGCTGTGTTTGTATATGTGTGCGGTGTTTGAATGTGTGTGTGTTTGTTGGTGTCGTGTGTTTTATATGTGTGCTGTGTTGAATGCGTGTGTGTTTGGGATGCAGTGTGTGTGTGTTGGTTTGTGTGTGTGGGTATGGTGTGTGTGGGTTGTGTGTTTGTGTATGTGTGGTATGTGTATGTGTATGTGTGTGTGTATGTGTGTGTGTATGTGGTGTGTTTGGTTGTGTGTGTTTGGTTGTGTGTGTGTGTATGTGTGTGTTGTGTGTGTGTGTGTGTGTTTGTGTGTATGTGTGTATGTGTGTTGTTGTATGTATGTATGTGTGTGTATGTGTGTGTATGTGTGTGGGTTTGTGTGTTTGTGTATGTGTGTGTGTGTGTGTGTGTGTGTGTGTGTGTGTGTGTGTGTGGGGTGTGTGTTGTGTGTGTGTATGTGTGTATGGTGTGTGTATGTGTGTATGTGTGTATGTATGTGTTGTGTGTGTATGTGTGTGTGTGTGTATGTGTTTGTGTTTGTGTGTGTATGTGTGTGTGTGTGTGTATGTGGGTTTGTGTGTGTGGGTTAGTGTGTGTGGGTTTGTGTGTTTGTGTATGTGTGTGTGTGTGTCGGTTCCGTGGCGCAAGCTATTAGACACTCACCTCTCATCGCCGGGGTCCCGAGATGTAGTCTCGGTCACTCCATATGGGTTTCGAGATGGACGAAACGGAGCTTGGAGTGATTTTTCTCGGGGTTTCTCCCGTTATCCCCTACCACAGTTTCATTTCTCCATACTCATCTCATCAATTTTACTTCATTTCGTTTATATGTCTCTGTGATGGTGCGCCAGACGTGGTCGGCCGACACCCTTGCCATTCACAGGACTCCATATACAGGGGCTCATCTCATCTCATCCTTCGACCCGATCCTGAGTTGAACTCGAATTGAGGATGTGCCCAAAGTTTTACTTTAGACCTTCAATCGTCCCTATCCATTCACTCCATTCACTCCATTCACTCCGGTCCTGTAGATGTACGTAATTCCAGTTCTTATTTCTTTAGATATTTTCAGGTTCAGATGAGATCCCAGCAGAACTGATAAAATCAGGGGGAGAAAAATTGATGGACAAGATATGCTGGTTGCTTAGTATGATTTGGGAAAAAGAAGCTCTTCCAGATGAATGGAAGGAATCAATTATCGTACCAATTTATAAGAAAGGAGATAAAACTGAATGCAACAACTACAGGGGCATCTCAATACTTTCAACTTCGTACAAAATTCTAACTAATATATTAGTAAGCAGACTTAGTCCCTATATTGATGACATTGTAGGAGATCATCAATGTGCATTTAGAAGAAACAGGTCTACAACAGATCAGATTTTTAGTATAAGACAGATTTTAGAAAAGAAATGGGAATATAATGGCACTGTACATCAACTGTATGTAGACTTCAAAAAAGCATATGATTCAATTAAGAGGGTGAAGTTATATAGTATCCTGCTGGAGTTCGGAATTCCTAAAAAGTTAGTTAGACTTATACGAATGTGTCTAAATGTCACAAAGAGTAGGGTGCGTGTAGGCAAACAGTTTTCGGACACTTTTGAAATCAAGAATAGGTTGAAGCAAGGAAATGCACTATCTCCTCTACTATTTAATTTTGTACTAGAGCATGCCATTAAATCTTTAGAGAATGAGGAAGGCTTACAACTTAATGTTATTAATAAGCTGTTAGCTTATGCTGATGATGTAGTACTATTGGCCGATAGCGAAGGAATACTAAAGGCCAACACGCACACACTATTGAGTAACACTAAGAAATTAGGACTGGAAGTAAATATCAATAAAACTAAATATATGGTCACACGTAGAAATTCATTAAATAATGGAAATGGACAGCTAATGACAAATGAGGGAAATTTTGAGGAAGTGGCTGAATTCAAATACCTAGGAACAATAATCACAAATAACGTTAAACTGAAAATATATAAAACTATTATTCTACCAGTTATATTATATGGGTGCGAAACATGGACTCTTACTTTAAGAGAGGAAAGGAGATTACAAGTATTTGAGAATAAAGTACTTAGGAAAATTTTTGGACCAATGAGAAATGAACAGACAGGTGAATGGAGGAGACTTCATAACAATGAACTACGTGGTCTTTACAGGAAGCCAGATATAATAAGAACAGTTAAGTCTCGTAGACTGCGATGGGCAGGACATGTTGCACGTATGGGGAATGAAAGACTTGCATGGAAGCTTCTTGTAGGAAAGCCAGAGGGAAAACGACCAGTTGGTAGACCAAGAATGAGGTGGGAGAATAACATTAACTATGATTTGAGGGAAGTGGATTATACAGGGAATGATTGGAGAGCATTTGCTCAGGGTAGGGATGTATGGAGAGCTTATGTCCATGCGGTCATGAACCTACGGGTTCGATAGTGCCAGTGAGTAAGTAAGTATTTTCTTTTATTTAATTTTCTAGGTGGACACCATTCCAATGCTTTTCTGGATAACATTATTTTCTTTTATTCGTCATACATGCCCATACAAATTTAGTTTGTTTTCTTTTATAATCTAGTACTCTATATATTTTGCCATCGCTGTGGTCTCGAGGTAGCGTGCTGTCTTGTCACGCAGCAGGCACGGGTTAGATTCCCGGTCGGGACATGCTCGTGGGCGAAGTTTTTTTTCGGGGTTTTTCCTCACGTGTAAGACAAATGTCAGGAAGCTTAGGGTCCAACATTCCCCGATAATCATCCATCATCATCAACCTTCATCAGTGAGGAAATCAACGGGAAGCTACCACACCTGTAATTCCCTAGTAAAGTTGAAAAACATTGCATGAAAATGCTAGAATTACAGTGAAAGAAAGACCTGTCCTCGGGCAGAATTACTATGGATGGATGGACTGTGTATTTAAAATTAATTGCTTAACTGTTAGGTTAGCCGCTAGATGGCAGTTGAATGATATTTCCGCTATTTCTTGTGTGAATTGAGAATACTACATGTATAAGAAAATTGTATGTTTGTCTTGGAATTCTTGAGTAGCTCAGTTGGTTAGAGCGCTAAAGGTACAGACTTTAGAGACTCGAGTTCAAATCCCGACTCAAGCATTCTTTTTTCTTTTCATATCATATTTGCCTTCATTGCCAAATGTCAAAAATATATATATATATATATATATATGAAGGGTACAGGGAGAGAAACAGGTGTGCCACTTTATCCTTGAAACCTAGGAAACATACTTTTAATTGTACAACATACTTACTCTTTTATCTGTATACCAAACTTTGGAGGTAAAAAAAAATTGCCAGCGTTTTTAAACGCTTTATATTAGCTTGACCTGTATCTATTTATGTAACGGAATATTTCAACGCGATTTTAACCCACTTAAAATCATTGGATCGACTTGATATTTTGTATACTTGTAAAGGACCAAATGGCAATACAATAATTTCATAAATCTTTTCTAAAATCCTGGCCAGAATCATCAGAAAATAAAAAAAATTGTCTGTGTAATTATGTAACGGAATCTTTCAACACGATTTTCACCCACTTAAAATCATTGGATCGACTTGAAACTTTGTATACTTGTAAAGGACCAATGACAATATAATAATTTCATAACTTTTTTCCAAAATCCTGGCCAGAATCATAAAAAAATAAATAAATAAATAAAAACCGGTATAATAGCTTGCGGACTTATCAACTTTTCAGTCAATTGTTGTAAGAGCTCACTTGGTAGAGCGGTTGACTGTAGTGGTATATAATTTCAGTAATCCATAGGTCGCTGATTCAAATCGGGCCCGGAGGACTTTTTTAGAAGTGTATTACTTTTAGCTCATACTACAATAGTATCAAATTTAAATATATTTACATTTTTATCTTATTTTGTAAAATATTAAAAATTAAAAATAGATAATAGTTTAAAAAACTAAAACAACACGCTTTATTAGAAAAAGATCTAAAAAATTAAAAATAATTTTAATTTTCAACACACTTGGGATAAAATTAAAGTGGTCAACAACAAAATCATCTCCAACACATCTAGAATAAAACTAGAGTTATATACACAAGCAAAAAAAAATACAGTACAAGCGTGGGGTGCTTTTTATGGTTTGTACGTTTTCTTCTCAGAGACTTTACTTTTACAAATATCTGTTTATTATAAAATATGTTAATTGATATAGAGCACCCCACGCTTTTCATGGTAAAATTATTTTTTTTTTGTGTATATAACTCTAGTTTTATTCTAGATGTGTTGCAGATGATTTATTTTTGTTGACCACTTTAATATTATCCCAAGCGTGTTGGAAATTAAAATTATTTTTCATTTTTAGTTCGGTTTTCTAATAAAGCGTGTTGTTTTAGTTTTTTAAACTATTGTTGATTTATGTAAAAAACCATTTATTTATCATAAGTAATAGTTTAAAAAACTAAAACAACACGCTTTATTAGAAAAAGATCTAAAAAATTAAAAATAATTTTAATTTTCAACACACTTGGGATAAAATTAAAGTGGTCAACAACAAAATCATCTCCAACACATCTAGAATAAAACTAGAGTTATATACACAAGAAAAAAAATTACCGTCAAAAGCGTGGGGTGCTTTTTATGGTTTGTACGTTTTCTTCTCAGAGACTTTACTTTTACAAATATCTGTTTATTATAAAATATGTTAATTTATATAGAGCACCCCACGCCTTTCATGGTAAAATTATTTTTTTTGTGTATATAACTCTAGTTTTATTCTAGATGTGTTGCAGATGATTTATTTTTGTTGACCACTTTAATATTATCCCAAGCGTGTTGGAAATTAAAATTATTTTTCATTTTTAGTTCGGTTTTCTAATAAAGCGTGTTGTTTTAGTTTTTTAAACTATTGTTGATTTATGTAAAAAACCATTTATTTTTCATAAGTAATGCCACGAGTGATTTCCAAATTATCGATACATTCACGACTCACGAAGTGAGGAGTGAATTTATCTAGAGAATTTGGAAATCAAGAGTGGCATTTGTTAGGACTATTTAACGAATAAAATTAAGCTGTTTACTCACAAATCATTATATAACTATAGTTATTTTAAAATATTTATATATTTAATGTAAACGGCGATGTTTGAAAACTAATGAGAAACGATAGGTACGCTTCATCTGCTTCTTTTGTTTTATCACTGCAACCAGATCATACTATTTATTGCCAAAGGAATGCAATATTGTAAGAATGCTCTCTAGTGGAGAAAAAAATGGAACACATCAAACTGTATATTAATTAATTTCTGATGTCGTATGATGTAAATATGACAATTATATTTTTCTGGATTATTACCTGGGAAGAAAAAAATATATTTAACAAAGTACAAACAGTGGTTTCTTTTTTTGGTGGTATAATCAAATGCTACAAATCTTTTTATATTAACTCCCGCATGCGGCATGTGTTGACATTCATGCACTATATATACAATCAGGTAGCCGTATTTCTCACGGGCTCAGTCACTGCAAATCATTATTTAACTATAGTTATTTTAAAATATTTATATATTTAATGTAAACGGCGATGTTTGAAAACAAATGAGAAACGATAGGTACGCTTCTACTGCTTCTTTTGTTTATCACTGCAACCAGATCATACTATTTATTGCCAAAGGAACGCAATATTGTAAGGAGGAGCTTTCTTTAATATGGTAATTATAACACTGATAAATATTTGGTGAAACACGACTCTGATTGGTTGTAAAACAGAAATCATTGAAACGTGATTGGTCATTGACTCCCATTTGGGGCATGAGTTAAATAGTCATTATTATGTATAGAACTGTACTTTTAGTAGCAATCTGACGTAAAATTCCAAGCTATATTAATCGATAACTTTCCTAACTTGTATCGAAACGAAAATGCACTGCGAAGTGATCTAATATAATGGTTAGAAATATAACACAGAAATAAGAAAATAAATAAAAATAGAGGAATTAAACTCAACAATAGAGATATACAGAACAAACTGGAAAGAACACTTGGCAAGGATCACTGAGAATAGAAGACCAAAATCAGCATACAACTATTTACCACGAGGAAGAAGAAGTTTGGGAAGACCGAGGAAAAGAAGGAAAGAGCAGCAATTTGGAGCCGGAACAGGCTAGTAAATAAGCCTAAACCGTGAAGAAGAAGAAATATTGGAACATAACTGATAATATAGCAAGTGATGTTAAAATAGTCCCGCGTCGTAGCCGAGCGGTTAAGGTAGGAGCCTTGGCGCAGAGCTACGGGACTTGCGCTGTTTCGAGTCTCCATGGGGGAAGAAATTTTCTCATGGTATTTCGGCCAGTATGGGACCGGTGCCCACCCAGCATCGTGAGGCAATTAGGTAGCTACAATAAGTAGCAGCTCCAGGTTGAGGAACCAGCTATAACAGCTGGGGGCTCGACATGCTAACCACATGTCACCCCTACACTGGCTGTTGATCATCTACCTCTGTGATTGACACATGTGGATGTGAAGGGCCAGCAGCCGGCTGGTAAAAGGGCAACCGCTGAAAAGTGGAAAGACCCTTAATCGGAATCGGATATTGAAATATAGCACATTTAGAAAACACTTAAACTTACTTTGGGAGCAGCTGAGGTGGTACAGAAAGGAGTCAAGTATTTTGATTTAATGTACAGTATCTGAGCCTTTGATGCGTGTAGTCAGTTAGTTAGAGAGTGACGACGGCTAAGCTTTGTGTGCGTTTCCTTCACAAAAGGAAGTTTCAATTTGCAAACATGAGCTCTGTGGTATGGTAATGTGTGGCACTAGTGAGTTTGTTATAACAAACAACTATTTTTTGTAAATTTACTTCAACTAATTACTAATGCATGCATTTTACATTTCCTCTCACTAAACTCTTTTTCAATGAAAATTTTATGAGAGTTTATGAATTTGAAACCTTAGCAAACTCACTTCAAATAGAATTTTTAACCGTTATGTCCACCGCTGTGGTCTCGAGGTAGCGTGCTGCCTTGTCACGCAGCGGGCCCGGGTTCGATCCCCGGTCGGGGCAGTTTTTCTGGGTGAGGTTTTTATCGGGGTTTTTCCTCACCTGTAAGACAAATGTCAGGAAAACTTTAAGGCCCAAACGATCCCCGAAATCATATGTCCATAATACTTATCATTATCATCCTTATCATTATCAATTACGTTATCACCATCATCCTTCACCGGTGTGGAAAGCAACGGCAAGCTACCACACCTACACAATTCCCTAGTAAAGCTGCAAGCATAGCATGAAAATGCTATGATTGCAGTGAAGGACTTACTATGGATGGATGGATATAGGGAATGTATCCTATAAGATACATTTAATTATATTAATTTATAAAGTAAAAGTAAGTAAAGTAAAGTGATCCCACAACAGGCCCGGAGGCCCTTGGGGTAGTAGGAAGTTAAGCCTCCCACTTTTTCTAGACAATCGGCACTTTACGTCAGCCGGGTTGTCAGAACAAGCGTCTGGTACTCATTTCAGTTAGAGGCTGAGTCGACCCCAGGGGCATAGTGCCGCCAGAAGGTTTGGGTCAGTTTAAAAATCTTAACCCCAACGGGACTTGAACCCTCGACCCTCCGGCTTGTAGCTCAGTACCTTAACCACTACGCTACGGCGTGCCATATTAATTTATATAATATTTTATTTATTTATTTATTTATTTTAGCTGATGGAGTTAGATTGTAATGTTTTCTCTTCCACTTTACTAGGTTCGAATTATTACATACAATAATTATGAATTATCTACAACTTGATTAATAACACATATTAGGGGCCACATATGTTACATAATACAGAGTTGACAAGGAATGAAAAAAAATTAAAATAATAGTAATAGTAAAATAATAATAATAATAATAATAATAATAATAATAATAATAATAATAATAATATGTAATGATTAAGGGGGGCACGCCGTAGTGTAGTGGTTAAGGCACTGCGCTACAAGTCGGAAAGTCGAGGGTTCAAGTCCTGGCAGGGTCAGGATTCTTAAACTGGCCAAAACCTTCTGGCGGCACTATGGCCCTGGGGTCAACTCAGCCTCTAAAGGAAATGAGTGCCAGACGCTTGTTCTGGAGGTAAAACCGGCCTTCACGCAGGGCTCACAACCCGGTTGATGTCAAGTGCCGATTGTTTAGAAAAAGTGGGAGCCTTAACCTCCCACTACCCCAAGGGCCTCCCGAGGTCTGTAGTGGGAGTATTTTACTGTTACTTTAATATGATTAAGTAATTGGTTTGGTAAATAAAGTTGAAAATGAAAAAGTAGTAAAAGTACTGTATACTTGGAACACGGTTATACATTATATTGCCTAAGGAGATATTTTGTGAGCATTTTATTACTACTTTTAAGTCGCCTGCCCTTGATGTAATAAAGTAATGGATAACTTAATCGGTGTGTATTATTTAAATTGGTGTCAAAATTCATTGTAGTTTATTACTTTCTTTGTATTTTTTTCTTTTCTTTTTACGTATAGTAGATTCGAGCTGTTATTCCTTTTTTTATTCATTGTATCATTAATTTAATTTTAATTGCATTTAGTTTCATTGTATTATTAAACATTATTTTCATTATTATTCAATATGACAGATAATTAATTGTTCAATATGACTATTATTGTAATTTTTTTGTATTCATATGTAACATATGTTTGTCCTGTTTAATATGACTATTATTGTAATTTTTTTTGTATTTATATGTAACATATGTTTGTCCTGTTTAATATGACTATTATTGTAATTTTTTTTGTATTCATATGTAACATATGTTTGTTCTGGTGAGTGGAAGAGAAGGCCACATGGCCTTAACTCCACCAGGCTAAATAAATCTAAATCTAAAAAATATACAATTTGCAAATAAGTAATAACTTGTAGTTATGCAAGATTTGTTTCAATGCAGTCCTACACTTTAATCAAACTGACATCAGAAATTGTGTTTCTCCAATTTAACAAAATAAATATTTATTAATTAAATAAAAATAAAACGTAGTTTTATTTGATTTTCATATTTATTTTATAATTCAGTGACAGCTGTTTCGGTACACTGTACCTTCTTCAGACATGTTAACAAATTATGAATTGTGTTTCAACTGATCTAAGCAACAATACAACAATATGTATTTGAATTTTTAAATTTAACAAAGGGGATTCATTCAAATCAAGTTGAGAATTTAACAGTTTTTTACTACTTTTAAATTTATTAATTTCTACAGCCTCCAAAAGATATAACTTCTTACCCTTATCACAAATATGTAAAATTTCAAAATTTGGATCGAAACAATGATTAAATTGGAATAGGTGGTTAGCATATTTTGAATTTCCTAAATTTCTGTTATATGCTCTCATGTGTTCCTGAGAGATAAAAGGTCTACCAGTTTGTCCTATATAGACATTGTCACATGTGCCACACTTCAATTTATATACACCTGATAATTTTTCTTTTTTGTTTTTGTTTTTGTTTTATTGTACCGAGACAGCTGCCGCTGAATTAAATAATAAATATGAAAATCAAATAAAACTACGTTTTATTTTTATTTAATTAATAAATATGGATTTTCATCAAGTAAACACCAACTCAATTGATTAAATAAATATTCTGTATATTCCGTAAACCAGCTAAGCGGGAGCATAAATTCGACTTTCTGAGGAATTCACTTACTTAACTCAATTCTTGCGTGACGGATTTTAGCAATTGGAAAGGAAATTCCAATACTTTTCCTGTGATATACTGTAATTATGCTCTGACACAATTGTAACCATCGTAATTACATTTCTGATAGCTTTCAACTTTTCAGTATCGTAGAACGTTATTTTAAAATTCTCTCTGCATTGAAATATGACGTCCTCATACATAACCTAGGTTATAGGTGACAAGTTAAATTAGATTTTAAGCCAGTGCCACTACATTTTGAAATTCGTTACGCTATTCAAAGGGTGAAAATTAAAAACGGTGTAGTTACAGCGGTTGCGATTTTTAACAAAAGTGGCCATATGTTAAACGTCTGTTGTTTTCTTTGAAATTATTTTGTTTTCAATAAGATTTTTCGGCCGGGTGGGAGTACACACGCTTTTTTTCTACCCACTTTAAGAGAACCTAATTACAATAAATATTAACCCCTGACCGCGGTTTGACGTACATATACGAGACCGGCTTCCTCCCTTCTGTGCGGTCATTTAAAAGTCCATGCAGTCCATCTGCGCGGTAGTATTTTTAAACTACTCACCCAGTAACTTATTTTAGATAACTAACTAACTAACTCACTAGCACTCTAGAACCTGTAGTTCATGGCCGTGCTGACATAAGCTCTCCATACATCCCTATCCTGAGCTAATGTGTTGTAATCATCCCCTGTATGATCTACTTCCCTCAATTCATATTTAATGTTATTCTCCCATTCATTCTTGGTCCAGCAACTGACCGTTTTCCCTCTGGTTTTCCCACAAGAAGCTTCCATACACGTCTTTCATTACCCATTCGTGACAGATGTCCTGCCCATCGCAATCTACGAGACCTAATTTATGTCATTATATCAGGCTTCCTATAAAGACCATGTAGTTATCTGTTATGTGGAGCTTATTTTAGATATATACCAAATTATTAATAAATTATATTTAGTTACATTATATTTATAATCTTACCTTGGTTATACATATCCTTTGCTCACGGAAAGTCGATTTTGATATTGATTGTAGAGCGTATTTATTTGTTTCTTCAACAATAATATTCAACAACGTATGGTCAAATATTTCCTCGAATATAGCAACAATGTCCCCAGAAACATCGAACTGTGGACCACTGATGTCACAGAATGTCTCTCGTATAAATTAAACGTGTCCATATTTTGCCATACAAAATCTGTGGACACTCCCCTAGCCCTTTAGCATCAAAACACGTGTAAGTGTCTGAATATGTCCCTCGTCAACACAGCAGATGTCACTATCACTTATATCGTGAGGAGGTTGTGTATAGTCAAGTGCAAAGAAACTATCCTCACTATCTGATATAGACGCTAAATCACTATGTTTATCAATCTCATCTAAAATTTTGTTGACAAATTAAAATGTTTTTCTTCTGACAACGCTTGGTTTTCTGCACAGGCATGAGCCACGGTTTCACAAAGACTGCGATAATTGTTTCAAAAGAAAAGTTTGAGACCACACAATGAGACACTTTACAGATATTTATTCTTTTTCGGCAAAAATAAGGCACAGGATATGTTCAGAAGAGGGACTGGCTGAAAAAAAAAAAAAAAAGTATTTCCTTTCACTTACAAGTAGCCACCTCATTCCACTTGCCCTGTCATAAATTATGTCGTAACATGAAGGGGAATCTTCCTTAACAGGGTGACAAAAAATAAGTTCTCCAACATGTAAAACAACCTAGTTATAGGCTTTGGAAATCATAGATGTACCACGCATGTTGACATGGCAATCTGCATGTGGATATTTAAAAGTCCTGACGTTTTAACACGTCCTTCTGCATCTGGGAAGGGAACGCAATGTTTAAATGTCCACGTTGATGGGTTAATAAAACACTATATTAAACGTATTTACCTAAGATATGTAATTATCACTTCATTATTTTACTTGTAAATATGAAAATAAAGTGGAACTATTTCCTGTCATGACCACGTATGTTAGGGACTATGTACTGTCATGACCACATAGGTTATAAGAGTCCTTACTTCTAACCAGCGATAAACTAACAATTATATAACTTTTAACCAGCGATATACCACAAATGAGCACAATGTATACATTTAATCCAGGGATTCATATCTATGTACCATATCTATGGTTTCAACAAATCAGGTCCGGACTTATCCTTTACTTATTTAACCGCGTAAAATAATAAAAAGGACGTTCCCTGGATTTCACCTAGTTAGAGTAATTGATTTGTGTTACAGTAATTGATTTAGGTTTGGTTAGCTTTAGGTTCTTTGCTTTTTAAATGTGATTTGATACGTAAAATAAATTACCTCTTCATTTGTTATTCTATGAAAAATTCAAAATGTCGGACCGGTTACCATGTAAAATCATATTTCCACTAGTTCATTTCGTGTTAATTATACATATTTAGGCGGCGGTTACATCTCTTAGGAATATTGATTCATTAACACTTTACAATATTTTAAATTACATCAAAATTGGCATAAGTCGCGTAAGTAAAAAGCTTGTCTTGTACAACCCCACCGATTTTTCTTTTTATTTATATCGAGCCGTGGCTTAGAATGTATTGTGAACTAGCTAATACCCGCTGCTACGCCTAAAATAAATTATAATGTGTTTTGTATTTAGTTGAGTAAGTAAATGGAAAAATAATTATACATTTATACAGTTATTATATTTAGATACCCCGTGCTGATTACCAGGCGTTGCCAAAGAATCTACTTATCCCGATCATCTTGACATAAATTAGATGAAAGTCAAAAATTGTGTTTTTATGTTTAGTAGAATAAGTCTCTTCTTCTTCGGCTTTCCCCCACTTATAGGTTTGCCGTCTTCAGTTTCCATTTATCTCTATCATTCCAATCTCCCTCTTCCGAATTCCTATCATCCATTATAGTTCTGACGTAGGTTTTCCATTTCCATCTTGGAGATGGAAGTAGAATAAGTTAAAGCAAAAATAATTTTAAAAATTTCTCTCTTTTTATTGCAACTAAATTAACCAATAAACTAATTATTCCGATTGAGGGTCTTTCCACTTTTCACAAAAAGACTATTTTATTTAAATGATAGCTATTATGAAATAATCATTATAAAATTAATAAAAAATAAATCAAGTTATATTGAATCGCACAATAAAATTCTCAATGTAAATGAAACTTCTAACAAAGAAATCAGATTCCATTATTGTTTTAATTTCAGCCTTTTCAACTCTAGGATTAATTGCGGTTGCCCTTTTACCAGCCAGCTACTGGCCCTTCACATCCACATGTGTCAATCGCAGAGGTAGATGATCAACAGCCAGTGTAGGGGTGACATGTGGTTAGCATGTCGAGTCCCCCAGCCGTTATAGCTGGTTCCTCAACCTGGAGCCGCTACTTATTGTAGCTACCCAATTGCCTCACGATGCTGGGTGGGCACCGGTCCCATACTGGCCGAAATACCATGAGAAAATTTCTTCCTCCATGGAGACTCGAACCAGCACAAGTCCCGTAGCTCTGCGCCAAGGCTTCCTACCTTAACCGCTCGGCTACGGCGCGGGGCATAAACTAATTATTTACATCTCCAAACTACCTTTCATACAATCCAAATAGTAAATAAAACTTCATCTTCCAAAATGTAATATTGAAGCAATGATTATAGAAACTAAAGTCATATCGTCATTGTTTTTAGATAGCCCGTGCTGGTTACCAGGCGTTGCCCCGGCATCTTAGGTATCCCGATGTACTGGCCATAAATGAGCTGTAAGCAAACTTCATTATTTTGAGATATCCGTAAACGAATACCAGCCGTGCGCTGCTATGCTTGCCCGGGAATCTACTTATCCCGATCTTCTTGACATCAATGAAAGACAAAAATGGTTATTCTGAGTTATCCGTAAAAGATAAACATATGCTGTCGCAGACTTTTGTGTAGTCTTTTTTTTTAGATATTAAATTCTGTGTATATTAATTTTCTGTATATGTTATGGTTTAGAGAGCGTAAGCCATTAAGTACCAACTAAATTGGAAACACCATCTTGAAAGAATGAGTTCAAATCGGTTCCCCAAAGCTGTTTATAATTATATACCAAGAGGACGAATATCTAGGGGCCGTCCTATGATGCGCTGGAGGGAAAATTTTCTATAGGATCGCAACAGGCCTTGGCCTAATACTTGGAAGGAGGGAGAAGAAGCCATTTAAGCGTAAAATGGGGAATGTTTTTCACTTTTTCACTACAAAGGGTATTTTTAAGGGTGTAGAGATGAGTATCACAACTCTCTTATTGCCTATGTTCATACCGCGAATCTCCTGAATATTTTGCCAAAACCCCCATCAGAATCAGATGAACGGTTTGGCACCGCATAAAATACGAAGAAACAAACATTCATCTAACGGGCTTCCAATATAAAACCGGACCGGCCTCACGGAGTTTCACCCGGCACGCAGTGCTGTCTCTTCCTCCCGCAATTCACCCTGCCGGCCACCCGTCCTTGAACTGTTTCTTACCTTATAGAAAATTCTGGAAATGTTGTTCTCCCGCAGTTAAACAGGCATTATACCGAGTAAACACATTTAGATTGACACGCTGTAGTTCGGGCACTGTCAAGTTTCTGATTTCATTTCTTATGTTGTTCTTCAGTTCTTCCAATGTGTGCGGATTTGTTTTCTACATTTGTCTTTGTCTTTCGCCAATTTCGTCTAATTTTTCTTCGGTGATAACCGTACGCCTTCGCGTGTGTTTCTTATTTTGTACTGAACCAGTGGTCTCAAATTTAGTCACAAAATCGTGGATTATCGATCTGAAAGGAGGTAATTGTCCAGGGAAGTTCCGAATAAATTCCTCGCGAACGCGACGAGCTGATTCGTATTTTGTGGCAATCCATTCATACAGCCTCCTGTGTAAATCTAAATAAATCCCTATCGGCAATAATAATCAGATGATATTATAACATCATTAAATGAAGCAGTTACTGGACTTAGGTCATATTTATATTCAAATCGATCAGGGAAGAGAGTGGAACCTGATTATGTAGGAGCAAAGGCCGTATAAAATGATCCAAAGAAGTCAGCATCAATGTAATCAAATTATTAGTTATTAAAGAAGACTGACAACTCAGGTAATGTAACCCTTTCTTTTGTGAAGACGGAAGTGGCTGACACATGATAATAACTTACTAATGACAATAATCCTTTGCTCGACAGATTGAGTAGAGATATCTTCTAAGCCTCCAGTTAACTGATTTAGCGTGATAACCATAACCCATTAGCTAATGTACAAGCGGGGGTTTTACCCTGACACAAACATCGTTAGCAAAAAGTGTGGGAACATGGCAAGTTTCTAGCGTCGGAAGCCTAGGAAAAAACCCAAGCCTAAGAAAAAAACCCAAGCCTAGCTAATGTTTGTGACTAGACTGTACGTGAAGCCAGCACGGGGAAAAAAGGTCCAACCTCTGAAGGCGTAAATCGCCAATAATAAATTTGTAACACCCCCGGGATCAAAATAGGAGGGCGCATTAACCAATTATATGTTTCGTTATATGTGCCTAAGCACAGACCTTAGGTCCACGTGATCGAGGTAGTGGGAGTAACTAATTTACCTATAGGCGAGAGAGGCTTCTCCTCGTCACTTACTTCTCGTGTATAATTTCATTAAACAAGTCACTTTCAAAACACTACGTTCTAAAAAGTTGGATAAATTCACTTCATATATATACAATTACTTGCAGTTTATAAAAGTCAAGAATAAACTACTTTTACCAGATATTCTTTGTACATTAATTCTGCCCGACGAAGTCCTCGTGGAATCCCGAGATAAGAACCTCAACTCTACCGAATACCAACCGAGCAACCTAAGTTCTCACACATGGAGAACTCCTTCAGTATTCCTAGTGTCACTAAATCCAATCTTTACCTCTTGGCCCAACAATAACCCCTCTCCATATTGGCTCCCTAACGTGCGGGCAGAATAGGTCGTAAAGTAACACACGAATAGAAATCAACGGCAGAACGACTAAGTCCCACGACCACGAGGCAACCAGGACAGAGAAGATGATGGCAACAAGCAGACAGACAGCAACTGAAGGAAGGAAGCAGTAAGTGACACAACAACAGAATAAGCATTTTTTTACTTTTTACCTATATAAGAAATCAAAATATTACAGTGATTTAACGGAGAATATATCTGTGTGTATTTATGTTGTTAAGAAGTAGGAATAGAAAGAGGCAGGCAAATAAAGATAAAAAAATGGATAGGAAACACGAAGAGATTAGGGAGAAGGCTTGTGGGCAACTGATTGAAGGAGAGAACGAAATCGTAAGGATGGGAGAGGACAACGAAGATGGCAGAGAGAACTTAGAGCAGAGCACAGGGGAAAGTAGTGAAAACAACGCAAGAGTAGAAGCTAGAGGGGAAGTAGAGGACAAGGGAAATCCAAGCACCGACACCATGAAATACATGGAAATGCTAATGTCGAGAATAGAGGAGATGGATAGAAGTAGGAAAATGGATTTAGAGACGATAGATAGAAGTAGGAAAATGGATTTAGAGACGATAGATAGAAATAGGAAAATGGATTTAGAGGCAATGCAGAGGAATATGAAACGGGAATTTGAAACTTGGAGAGGACAGATGGAGATAAGCAGGGAAAAGGATGTATTTACGTTGAAAGAAACATTAAGGGATGAGATGAGAAAAGATAGAGAGATGCTAGAAGCGAAAATAAATGAATCGTCAGCGTGTGTAGAACTAAAGATAAATAAAATGGAACAAAAACTTATTAAAGACTCAGAGAAAACAGAAAACAGGGTAATAAGTCAAATGAGAACAGAGATGAACAACAGTATAATAACGTTACAAACTAACTTAGGGGAGAAACAGGAGGAATTACAAGGGGAAATAAAACGAGTCGACAAGAATGTGCTCTGTAGGTTGGAGAACGCGGACAAAAGGGTGAATGATATGTGTGTATCTGTACAAAAGCTAGCCCACGAACAAGAAACACTAAAGCCCCAAGTAGCTCAGAAAATTGCAGAGCAGGATAAACGCTCTGAATTGATTGAAATGATAGTAGAGCCTAGATTTAATGAGTTAGGCACTAATATAGAACAGAAAGTGACTAACGAAATCAGCAAACTAAATGATGAAATAAGTGTCATCACAAAGAACATAAATAGTAGAGGTCAAAAGGATAGGAACCCCGAAAATGAATCATACGCGTCGGAGAGTGTTTCTTGGACGACGGCTAATCACAAAACATATGCACGTATAGAGATACTAGGGAACCCAGAGATCGCTAGTAATTCTGTGGCGCATACTAACCTAGATGATAGAAGTAAGAATCATTTGAAAAATTTTGACAAAAGTCTAGTCATTATATGTGAATCTAAGGATAAGATTGAGGCTGTAAAGACCCGATAAATTACCATGCGTGTGTTCAGAGTTTGTTTGCGTGTGGGCGTAGTATCGCAAAACATGTATATAATAATAGTACAGGAGGCCTTTGCGAGTTAACAGACTGTGAAATTAGACACTAATAGTATTAAGGGTAGATAGACGGACAGTGAAAATGACACTCGAAAAATAGGAGGGAGAGATTTTTACACGTAAGAATGACAACGGAATGGATATATTACGTATGTGTGTATGTCTTGCATTGTACTATATTGTATTGTGTGCACAGGTAGACACTACTGTGATTTTAGGTATGAGATAAAGGTCAATGTAAACGCTGAAATTATGCAGTACCCAGGTAAGGAAGTGGTTATATACCGACAAAATTTTGATATAACATACAAAAGGTACAAACATATAAGCTCTACATAATCCCCAAACGAAAAAAAAAAAAAAAACAAGACCTGATAAATTATACTTAAATGCATGAACCAGTTTCACGGGATTCGAACTCAATACTAGCTGAGATTAGGACATAAATGAAAAGTATTAGTGAAAAAAAAAATAAATAAGTGTTGTATGGTAAAGTACCAAATATAATCAGTAATTAAAATAAATAACACTAATAAAGTGATTAAATAGGCCTAGATGAAAACGCTAATCGCGAGAGGAAAGGGCACAATGACTGCGAAAAAAAATAAAGTGAAATGTCAATTTAGATATTAATCATGATAATACCCCCATATTGATGAATATGATATAATTAATTGAATTAGGGTGAATACATAACACATGCATGTCCACTTTCAGCTAAGATTGAGGGCGATTAATAAATTGTTGATTTGAACTTATCGATAGAGAATGGATCTATATTTTTAAATGTTTTAACCCAATCGCTCGAGCAGAAAGCTGCAGTATCTACTTAATCCAGTAAATGTTAAAATGAGCCCAGATAGGCCATTGTCATTGTTTAATACATATAGGTAATTGAAGAAACTTGTACAACAATCTGAATACGAATAATATCATGATGATTATGATTCTTTTGTCTAAAATAACAATCAGACAGCGTAAACATAGGAGCTAATGAGACAGGGTGAAGCTCAATGCACCTTAATTGAAAGGCCGAGTGACGGTGTGAACCTATAAAGCGTGAGGAATTTATTTGTTGATTATATTTACAGAATTTAATTTGTAGACGTGGGCCGAAGCGGCACGTCACTGTGTTTGTATAACACGTGCTATTTTGTTGAAAATATTTGAGGGCAAGGGATCCCGTATTATCTAATAATGAGATGAGATGAAGTCATGGTCGCTGGTGAAAGCGAATGTGACAATTTGTGCGAATTTGTATTCGATGTTAATAATGAGATGAGATGAGGTCATGATCGCTGATGGAAGCGAATGTGACAATTTGTGCGAATTTGTATTCGATGTTAATAATGAGATGAGATGAAGTCATGGTCGCTGGTGGAAGCGAATGTGACATACTATACGATTCTGCATTCGAAGGAAATGATTTTGCACGCTTAAGAAAATAACGTCGTTTGGCTGAGCAATGATATAGCCAGCTATGCTTTGGCAAAGTAAATGGGCCGAAATATGTTGAGAATAAAATATTAAGAATCATGAATATTTCATGGATTAATAATCATGATGAATTCGTATGTATGCAATACCTATGGGGAAAATATGATAAGGGTGTAATACTATCAATAATAATTGTTTATAACGATAGCACAGCTGCTTAAACGCGATATTTAGTATTTTGGTCGCAAAGATATAGATCCATGTAAATAAGTCTTATTGACTCAATTTAAATTAAATTTAGCAAGACTGAAGTGTTATTCGACATATGGTTTGAAGTAGACAAAATGGTTCATCGCAAATGAATTCCCAAGCTGTAGACGCACATTATAATGTAGGTAGATATTAAGGTGTAAATTAAATTGAAAATAAACAGTTACACATGAAGAAGCAATTTATGCTATACTGGTATTCAACTAAATAGTTTTGAATGGTAATTGTATAAGCATGAATGGTTTGAGTAGACCACCAAATATATTAAGGGTGTATCTTTTTTTTTCTTAATGAATATTTATGTATGTCTATATTGCAGAAAGTGAGTCTATTTAACCTCAAAGAACGATCCCAGGTAAAAGGGGTACATATCAGTGTTTACAATCTGAACATAATTGACGTGCTGGCAACACTCTCAGGGTTAACGTGCTCTAACCAAAATATTATAGCCATTTTTTCTTTAAAGGCCACTATAGCTATGATACTAGCATTATATTACGCGAGAGGATTATAAACAAATAAAAAAAAATCCCTTGATTTTTCCATTTGTTTATAGGGCATTTGTGGCAATCCATTCATACAGCCTCCTGTGTAAATCTAAATAAATCCCTATCGGCAATAATAATCAGATGATATTATAACATCATTAAATGAAGCAGTTACTGGACTTAGGTCATATTTATATTCAAATCGATCAGGGAAGAGAGTGGAACCTGATTATGTAGGAGCAAAGGCCGTATAAAATGATCCAAAGAAGTCAGCATCAATGTAATCAAATTATTAGTTATTAAAGAAGACTGACAACTCAGGTAATGTAACCCTTTCTTTTGTGAAGACGGAAGTGGCTGACACATGATAATAACTTACTAATGACAATAATCCTTTGCTCGACAGATTGAGTAGAGATATCTTCTAAGCCTCCAGTTAACTGATTTAGCGTGATAACCATAACCCATTAGCTAATGTACAAGCGGGGGTTTTACCCTGACACAAACATCGTTAGCAAAAAGTGTGGGAACTTGGCAAGTTTCTAGCGTCGGAAGCCTAGGAAAAAACCCAAGCCTAAGAAAAAACCCAAGCCTAGCTAATGTTTGTGACTAGACTGTACGTGAAGCCAGCACGGGGAAAAAAGGTCCAACCTCTGAAGGCGTAAATCGCCAATAATAAATTTGTAACACCCCCGGAATCAAAATAGGAGGGCGCATTAACCAGTTATATGTTTCGTTATATGTGCCTAAGCACAGACCTTAGGTCCACGTGATCGAGGTAGTGGGAGTAACTAATTTACCTAAAGGCGAGAGAGGCTTCTCCTCGTCACTTACTTCTCGTGTATAATTTCATCAAGTCACTTCAAAACACTACGTTCTAAAAAGTTGGATAAATTCACTTCATATATATACAATTACTTGCAGTTTATAGTAGTCAAGAATAAACTACTTTTACCAGATATTCTTTGTACATTAATTCTGCCCGACGAAGTCCTCGTGGAATCCCGAGATAAGAACCTCAACTCTACCGAATACCAACCGAGCAACCTAAGTTCTCACACATGGAGAACTCCTTCAGTATTCCTAGTATCACTAAATCCAATCTTTACCTCTTGGCCCAACAATAACCCCTCTCCAATTTATAATAACTTTTACACACATAAATGCGCTGCTCTAATGTCAGCTGACGTCTCATCTTGTCGAACGATAGTAAACTGACTAGTTCAAGGACGAGCGGCTGGCAGAGTGAAATGCGGACGAGGAGTGAGCGCTGCCTGACGGGTCAAACCCCGTGAGACCGGTCCGGGTTTATATTGGAAGCCCGTTATATATATTAAACTAGCCGATACCCGACGTGTTATTCTCCCAGTTGTATTATATGGAAGCGAAACATGGACTCTTACTTTAAGGGAGGCAAGAAGATTACGAGTATTTGAGAATAAAGTTCTTAGGAAAAATGTTGGGCCAAATATGAACAGACAGGTGAATGGGGAAAACTAACATAATAGTTAGCTATATGATATGTATAGGAAGCCAGATGTAATAAGAACAGTTAAGGCTCGTAGACTGCGATGGGAAATACATGTGGCACGAATAGGGGATGAAAGACATGCTTCGAAGCTTCTTGTAGGAAAACCAGAAGGACAACGCCCAGTTGGTGTACCAAGTATGAGGTGGGAGAATAACATTAATCATGATTTGAGAGAAGTAGATAAGACAGGGGATGATTGGAAAACATTAGCTCAGAATAGGCATGTGTGGAGAGTTTCTGTCCACGCGACCATGGACCTACGGATCACTGGTGCGGTGGGATTGATGTTTGTGATGAAAGGCCTACCAAAAGTACATAAAGAAAACATTCCCATAGGACCGGTCAGCATCTGCATAAACACACCTAATTATAAACTATCTAAATTAATTGCCACAAAACTTAAAGACGAAATTACACTACAAAACAAATATACAGTTAAAAACTCATTTGATTTAGCCAACCAAATAAAAAATCTAAAAATCAACAAAAACACCAAATTACCATGGAAGAACGTTCTATGGTGCAATCAAATTAGGTTCTCCTAGTGAGCACAATACAAAACTGAGAGTGTATTAACGTTGTATGACTCTAAAATAAATCTTTGCAGGCAATTAATTACATACGCTAAATGATGTTAGCAACACAATTACGTAGGTATACTTACACAATAACCTCAGTGCATGGAAGATTATCATAAGTAACGCCACGAGTGATTTCCAAATTATCGATAAATTCACGACTCACGAAGTGAGGAGTGAATTTATCTAGACTATTTAACTCATGCCCCAAATGGGAGTCAATGACCAATCACGTTTCAATGATTTCTGTATTACAACCAATCAGAGTCGTGTTTCACCAAATATTTATCAGTGTTATGATTACCATATTAAAGAAAGCTCCTCCTTACAATATTGCGTTCCTTTGGCAATAAATAGTATGATCTGGTTGCAGTGATAAACAAAAGAAGCAGTAGAAGCGTACCTATCGTTTCTCATTTGTTTTCAAACATCGCCGTTTACATTAAATAGGCTATATAAATATTTTAAAATAACTATAGTTAAATAATGATTTGTGAGTAAACAGCTTAATTTTATTCGTTAAATAGTCCTAACAAATGCCACTCTTGATTTCCAAATTCTCTAGATAAATTCACTCCTCACTTCGTGAGTCGTGAATTTATCGATAATTTGAAAATCACTCGTGGCATTACTTATGAGAATTTGGCTTCAAACAGTTGGGGGGGCAATTTTAGTTAGGACTATTTAACGAATAAAATTAAAATTAAGTGTTTACTCACAAATCATTATTTAATTACAGTTATTTTAACATATTTATATATTTAATGTAAAACGACGATGTTTGTGAAACACAAATGAGAAACGATGGGTACGCTTCATCTGCTTCTTTTGTTTATCACTGCAACTAGATCATACTATTTCAGAATATTAAAAAGGAGGAGCTTTCTTTAATATGGTAATTTTAACACTGATAAATATTTCGTGAAACACGACTCTGATTGGTTGTAAAACAGAAATCATTGAAACGTGATTGGAAATTGACTCCCATTTGGGGCATGAGTTAAATAGTCATAGTAAGTCCGATACTCAAATGGTAGAAAGGCACACATATTAAGAAGATTCATCTTTCCATTCACTTATATTTAACGTATAATAATAATTACAACAGATTAAATGGTATAATTAGGAGAAATTTTGGAAAACAAATGAGGAAAGAAGTCCAATTGAGATTTCATAATGCCATAGCCAAACCTGCTCTACTGTACGGAAGTGAATGCTGGACACTTCGAGCAAAAGATAAATCCTGCATTAATAGTTCACAAATGAGATTCCTCCGATCACTAACTGCAGTAACATTAAGGGATAGAATGAAAAGTGATGAGATAAGGATCCAGTGGAATAGTAGGGAAATGGTTGAACATATACAAAATTATCAGATTAAATGGTTCCAACACGTCCAGAGAATGTCAAATTCCCGTTTACCAAAGATGATTTACCACCTCAACCCTAAAGGCAAAAGAGACCTCGGAAGACCCTTCAACCGATGGAAGATCAGTTTTTGTAGTCGCAGAACGGGCATCGTCACCCAATACTGCATTCGGAAGAAGAAGAAGAAGATAATAAATTACAATTCCTTTTTTCTTCCAACATTTATACGTTTTAAAGCAGAAGGAGAAACTTTCACACATCTGGAGCGATCCATCGTTGTTGCTACACAACATTTTTCCATATATGCCAATTTTCAAATCAAAATTTACCCACCCAAAAATTATCTATAACACTTATATTATAGCACACCATCTGCAGGATATTCTATACAACATTATTCAACAAAAATCTCAGTTTCAGGAATGTTGTTTCAAACAACGTTATTCTGGGGGACTTCTCAGTTGTTTAAATAAATCCTGTATAGTGACGATAGCACAAGATATTCTAATAAAAATAACATATTCATCTTTATTTTGGAGCTCTAAGCATTTTCATATATCAAACTTTTTATTGACAATTTATATTTGCAGGATACTGTGTGCTATGTGAATTAATTGTGGGTGAAACTCCAGAAACATCGTTTTGTATTCGTTATTTCTAGTTATAAATAGTTTTAATTATATTTGACACTCATTATATAACGTTCTGTTTTTAAATGAGACACTAAGCATTATGTATGTTAGGAACGTTTTAATTTAAAATGTTGGCTTTATAACGACTTTATTTGTACTAAATTTATTTATATTATTTACATCCCGGATTTGATCACGTTGCTCCATACCACAATTATGGGGTTCATCTATGAGATCGTAGATTCGTCTATTCTCTGTCTCTTCTGTAAAAATTATTACCCATCATCACTTATTATTTATCACATCACTTCGTTAGACTCTTTGATACATATAATGTATGCACCAGATCCCATCACCACATTTTCCTTTATATCCCTCCTCATCAAACTAATAAGTCTACTTAGAGAATTCAACTTAGAAACACATTTTGCTTTCATAGATTTTGAAAAAGCATTCGACACAGTCAAGAGATCAAAACTCTTAAATATATTGGAAGACAGAAATATACCAAATTTACTTCGGCAGAACATACAAAATATTTACAAAGACAACACCATAAAGATTAAATTAAATTACAGATTTTCTGAAGAAGGAAATATAAATCGTGGCGTGAGACAAGGCTGCCCCCTATCCCCAACACTTTTTGCAATTTATATCAATGAAGTAATATGTTGCTGGAACAAAACATATAAATTTGGAATAAGAATATCAGAAAATAGAAAATTAAACACCCTATTCTTTGCAGATGACCAAATAATAATAGCAAATTCCGAAGATAATCTACAGAAAGGTCTGTATGAACTTAACAAAATTACAGAAGAATATAGATTAAAGATATCTACAGAAAACACAAAAAAATATGGCATTTCAAGGTGTAGATCCTGTCAGAAGTAAAATTGTACTGGACAATAAAATTTTGGAGCAGGTGAATAATTTTACATATCTAGGATGCAATATCATATGAAGCAATATCTGATATGAAGAGAAAGGATGTAAATGCAAAAATATCTAAATTTTTAAGAATTTTAGGGTTAATAAATTCTATCTTCAAGCCACAGTTAGTCCAAAAGCATTCAAGACTGAAAGTGTATAAAACACTGGCTCTTCCAACTCTTTTGTATGGTAGCGAAGTATGGACGTTGAAACAGAAGGATATACAGAGACTTAGATCTGCTGAAATGAGATACCTTCGTAGGACTGCAGGATACACACTACTAGATCACAAAAAAAAATGAAGACATCTTAGAAGAATTACACGTGGAATCTTTAGAAAACAAAATTTCTGATTATAAGTCAAGATGGATGCAACATGTTCATCGAATGGAAGATCACAGAATACCCAAACAAATGTTAAGATATCAACCTGCAGGAAGAAGAAGACCAGGACGTCAACTAAAAAGACTTTTGGATGGTGTTTCTCTTGAGGCCGAAACAGGTCAACAAATGGTCTAAATTCGTGAATGTACTGTGATGATGATGATGATGATGATGATGATGATGATGATGATGATGATGATGAGAATATTTAACAGTTTAGTTTGCCAAACATGGTGTTATCTTCCAACCTAGGCCAGAGACTTATTCAATTTCAAGGTTAGGCTGTAAGCCTGTGCCGACTCAAGACATACTCCTCCATCTGGTCACGTGGCGTCCTACGGAATGTTTACCTCTTGGAATATCTTGTAAAGCTCTCCTACTAGGAGTTAGCACAACAGGCAACAGGAAGTAGACTTGGAAACTTTTAAATGACATTTCCAAGCTTTCGTCCACCGCTGCGGTCTCGAGGTAGCGTGATGCCTTGTCACGCAGCGGACCCGAGTTCGATCCCCGGTCGGGGCAGTTTTTCTGGGTGAGGAAGTTATCGGGGGTTTTCCACACCTGTAAGACAAATGTCAGGAAAACTTTAAGGCCCAAACGGTCCCCGAAATCATATGGCCATCATCATCATCCTCCTCCTTATTATTATCATCCTCATCATCATCCTTGATCGGTGTGGAAAGCAACGGGAAGCTACCACACCTACACTTCCTTGTAAAGCTGCAAGCATAGCATGAAAAGCTTTCCCTGCATCGTGTTGATAGCCCGACCAGAGGAAATAATATTACTCGTTTTACTCAAACCAATAGCAGGATCCCTATTAAGTCACTGTTGTTAATCAACTAACGGAAACACCTCAATAAAAGAGTAAGTGGAAGGATAAGAAGGATGTTTGCAAATCATGACGAGAAGATGTTATCTACCAAGGTTCAAGGCCAGGTCGTCACATAGCCTAAAGTTGGACTCACACTGTCATGGATTACTAATGGCGAAATGGGATGAAGTTGATATTCAACAAAATCATCATCATCGTCCTTTCAAGTATTAGGCCCAGTGGCCCGTTACGGTCTCCTGTCATCTCCGAAAAGGTCGACCCACAGATCTTCTGCCTCGAGGAATGTAGTGAAGAATTTGTTTTGGTATTCTGTGACGATCCATGCGCTGAATATGGGCTAGCCAATTGTTTCTATATTCTTGGAGGTATTCAGATATAGGTACGATGTTTAACTCTCTGGCTATTGTTGAATTTCTTTGGTGGTCTAGAAGGCTATAACCTGCAGTTCGTCGCAGAAATTTCATCTCCGTGGCTGTAAGGTACGTACACACTTGCGCGCCGCGCGCGCGCACCATGTTCGTCAGATTTGGACGGGGTTTTAAGGTGCGCGCGAACGGCGCGCCCGCCGCGCGCGCGTCTCTCGCCACGATCCACTCATTGTCGGTTTTTTCCACAAACACTTTGATGGTTCGCTGTTTAGATTTGGACGGGTACCTGAGAGGTTCGTTGTTTTCGGTGCGCACATATTATTTGAGTATGGAGTGGTCAGTATGGAGGATCATTTTTAAAAATCATTGAAAGGAGATGCCTGTTTTTTTTTCAATGTTATGTGTTTTTTTTCATGTGTACTGTAATTGTGTGAATAAATTAGAATTATTTAGAAAACATTATTTATTTAAGACGTTCATTTCATAATATTATGCATGAAGTATCACAAAACAATACAATATATAAACACATTTATTACTAATTATTTATTTATTTCCTCAAAGACTCCAAAGAGCAAGATTGCTCATGTTAAGGGGCAATATACAAAAAAATAATGGCCATAAAACAATTAACAATAAAAACAAGAAAACAAATTCAGGCATAAGTTTAAATAATACAAACTACTATAGATGCACAACATATATACACATATAAATACAATATTTAAACAGGATAATATTAATAATAATAAAATTAACAAAATTAACTAAGAAAGCAATGAGAAAAAATATTTTTTAATACAATTAGAAAAATGTTTAACATTCATGAAATGTTGATATTCAATAGGTAAGTTATTGTAATGGTTGATTAATGCGTAACGAATCCCTTTTATACCTTTTTTTTTTGAGAAACTAGTATCTTTGTGCAATAAAGTACAACCTCTAGTATAATAATCATGTACATCTTTATTAAAAATTAAGGCCATGTTATGGTGAGATAGATTCTTAATAATTTTAAACATATTTATACAAATCATATATTTTTTTAAATTCCTTTAATGCTATAATATTTGAAAAAAGTATAAATAAAGTTATAAGATGTAATAAGTAATAAGCGTGACCAGACGTCCCGATTTTGGCGGGACAGTCCCGATTTTTAACAATTTGTCCCGCGGCATTTTTAAAAAAGTCCCTATTTTTGGGAAAGAATGCAGGACAAGCGGGAGAACGGAAAGGGAATAGACATCGTTGGTTACACCTGCTCTGCAAAATGTCTACTGAAGGTTTGTGGGTTTCCTATGGATCGCAGGAGGTTCGTTGAAATTAATAATTTCGACGAACGTAACACGCGCCGCGCATGCACCGCGCGCGCGCCGTTCGTGTTCGCGGCGCGCATATGTGTACGTACCTTTATATGACGATCATCCTGACAACAAAATAAATCTAAGTAATTGTGAGTAGACCGCAAGCAACCAGCATATAATTACATTTTCAATTTTCAGGTATACGGACACTTCTAGAATTGTTTGTTACGATCTTATCATTTACTTTGTTGCAGCCCCTCCCCCCTGTTGCAAGTATACTGTTGTTGTATGAGTGTAGGTCAAAAAAAGTTTTAACTGGACTTGTGTGAGTGTCAGGAAAATGTACAAAAGTGAAGTAGTTTACACTGCAGTCTGGTGGGCTAAATTTGACAGTTTCTTGGAATTTATGACACCCAGCTGGATATTGAAAGACTGGGGAAAAAGTGCATTCTTACAGGTTCAGTGTCGTGTATGCTAAAGTTAAGCAGTGGCGTGCTTACATGTTCGTACAATTTATTCTTGATTATGTTTTGTCTGTTTGTTATTATTTTTATTTTTTATTTTATTTAAATTATATTTTCTTCTATCTTTAATGCATATAGAGGAATTAACAATATTTCATCATCATCATCATCATGAACAAATTCGTTTTAGGCCATGTGGCCTGTACGGTAAACCTAGCGAAGATGGTCTTGATCTTTCCACCGATGTTTTGGTCTTCCTTGGTCCCTATGTCCAGTTGGGGTATATTTGGAATGCCAGTTTTGGAAGTCTATTTCTTGCCATTCTTCTCAGATGATTTTTCCATTCTTGTTGGTATCTTTGGATATCTTCATTTAAACTTGCTACTCCAAAGTTTTCCTCTGATAGTAGTGTTCCTTTGGTGATCCAGTCTATTAACTCCTAACAATGATCTAAGAAGCGCATTTGGCTTACTTGAAGTTTATGAGAGTTTCTTTTATTTAAAATCCAAATTTCACTTCCGTATTTTAGAGCAGCTTTTGATGTGACGTTATGTAATCTTAGTTTTGTCCCTGTCCTCATCTGTTTACCAAAATGTCTTCGTATTACCCCATTCATTTTATTATATTTTTGTAATTTTGAATCAATGTCACTCTTATACTCTGCAAATACACTTCCTAAGTAAGAGAAATCTGACACTTGTTCTATAATTTTTCCATCAATCTCAATTTTCACCCGTTGTATGTTTTTTCCACACATTGCCATTGTTTTGAATTTTGATGTGGAAATTTTCATATTATATTTGCTGGCAATTTTGAATAATTGATATGCTGCTATTTGTAAGCTATCTTCGGAATCTGATAATATTATTTGATCATCAGCATATAATATTGTTTGAATTATTTTATTCCTAGTTATTGAAATTCCACTGTTTACTGTTTGTTTCCATTCTTGCACTATTCTGTTAATATATATATTAAATAAGAGTGGAGATAGTCCACATCCTTGCCGAACACCTTTGCCTGTGTTTATGTGTTCTGTTATTTCTCCATCTGGTAATTCAATTTTGATTTTAGAATTTTTGATATAAGCTTTGTATGGCTCGTATTTACATGTGAGTGTATATGTTCTTCATGCAGTATCTGCCAAAGTTTATCTCGGTTTACATTATCATATGCCTTTTCATAATCATTAACAATATTTACATAATATAAAACAAATATTTGAACTATTTAAATAACATATTAGCAGTAATATTAGCATTAGAAAATAAAGTTGTAATTCTTCAAAGGAATACAAAATTTAAATGTCCCACTTAGTGTAGCCACTATCTGGTTTAAATGTCCCATTGAGGGAGGCGCGCTGTAAATGTGTAGCTACAACCTAACTGGTTAATATTATATGCATAAATATGCAATCTGTAAGAAAAGAGATAAAATATATTACATCAACTGCTGGGGTATTTCATTACTTACAGCTTCGTATAACATTCTAACAAACACGGGGTGAATACAAACTCTACTGACAAATGTACACAAGTTGGTCAGGGATATGTTTTTAATGTTTTGACATAAGGAATGAATGATCTCCGGTGGCTCATTACCGAGTAATTTTATTGTTATCATTTTGTGCAAATCCCTCCCTGTTATTGATATTTCGCAGGCGTATATGGTTTCAACATGATGGAACACAAGAACATTTTATAGTGAATGTTAGGATATACCTTGATTCACAGTTCGGAATAAAATGTATTGGTCCTGATGGTCCTGCTCCATGTGAGTTTGGTCACCAGATCTGAAACTCGTGGACTTTTTTTTTGGGGTCACGTGAAGAGCCAGTAGTACGTGAAACGCTTATGGACCTGATCGCTAGAGATTGTAGCAGCTGCTAACGATGGTCGCCAAACTTCTGTTATGCTGGAGAGTGTGCATTATTATATGAGGCGTCCCGGTCGCTGTAAAATTTGTAGACATAGTGAACGATTGCCTTAAACAGTGTAACAGTATAATTTGAAAAATTCATATTCTGAGTAAACAAATAAAAAGGTGGTAGAGTTATACAAAAAATGAAATTACTCGCTAATGAGCTCCGGAGACAATGATTTCCTTGTATCAAAACACTCGGAAAACATGCATGAAAAACTTGTGAAAGTTTGTTGGTAGAGTTCGGATTCATCCCATATATTAGTATCCTGACTTATTCCCTAAATTGACGACATAATAGTGATCACCAAGTAGGATTTAGAGGAAGTACATCTACAGTAGATCAGAACGTGTGGAGAAAAATAAGGAGGAGGTACTTAGATATAAACCAACAAGATACTTCCGCCGAATGTACAGGAAAACGCTCATTGTGTTTACAAAGAGACCTAAAACACGTCTGGGGAAAAGAATCGTATATAATCAACCTAGGATTTAAAGAGAGATCAGGGCTTGCTTGGTTTAGGCTAGGGGCATGGAAATTTAAAAAAAAAATAGCGACGATCACGATATGCGAATATGTCCAATGTGCGGGAAATTTGAAGATGAGATACATATATTAGGACAATGTAATGATTTAGAATATTGGAGACGTCAGTTATTACCGGAAAGATTTCTAAATTCAAATCGTGAAAGATTGGCATGCTACGAGTTATTGGTAAATCCAGAAAATTGGATAAACTTGGGTAAATTTCTGGACAAAACGTGGAAAATAAGAACATCACTCATTCATGAATAAATATATGTTATCAAAATGCAATACCATTAATTATTAATAATTATATATAACTTAATTAATGTATAATGCTATTGTGTTATTATTTAATTGTAATATTACTGGTTTTCTTTATGTAAATGTAATGTTATTGTTTTTTAGTGTATAATTGTAATATTATTTATTTATGTAATTGTAATGTTGTTTTTTTTGTTGTTAATTTTTCTTCACACTAGTAGCAATTATTACTTTATTGTAACGGACTGTCAACAGCACGTACGGCTTACTGCCCGTGCGACCCATATTTGTAAATAATATTGTAAATATCTTACTTTTTGTCTAATAAAGTCCTACTACTACTACAATAGATCAGAGTTCTCTATGTGACAGGTTTTGCAAACTAATGGGAACATAACGGCGCTGTAACGTCAACTATATATAAACTTCACAAAGGCATACGATTCAAAAGAGATGGATAAATTGTATAGTATTCTGTTGGAATTCGGAATTCCTAAAAATCACACTTATTCGGATGTGTTTCAATTATACAAAGGATTGGGTGGGGTAGGCAAATAGTTTTCAGATAATCAATTGAGTTGGTGTTTACTTGATGAAAATCCATATCTATTAATTAAATAAAAATAAAACGTAGTTTTATTTGATTTTCATATTTATTTTATAATTCAGTGACAGCTGTTTCGGTACACTGTACCTTCTTCAGACATGTTAACAAATTATGAATTGTGTTGCAACTCATCTAAGCAACAATACAACAATATTTATTTAAATTTTTTAATTTAACGAAGGGGATTCATTCAAATAAAGTTGAGAATTTAACAGTTTTTTACTACTTTTAAATTTATTAATTTCTACAGCCTACAAAAGATCTAACTTCTTACCCTTATCACAAATATGTAAATTTTCAATAATTTGGATCGAAACAATGATTAAATTGGAATAGGTGGTTAGCATATTTTGAATTTTCTAAATTTCTGTTATATGCTCTCATGTGTTCCTTTATCCGAGAGATAAAAGGTCTACCAGTTTGTCCTATATAGACATTGTCACATGTGCCACACTTCAATTTATATACACCTGATACTTTTCTGATACTTTGAAATTCACAATGGGTTAAACCTAGGACACACACTATTTCTTTTACTTCACTGTTTAGTACCAGAGCATGCCATTGAATCTTTAGAGGATAATAAAAGGCGTACTACTCCATGTAAAACAATTTTAGATGATTTTTTTTTGTCTTTTAGGAACTGGAATTAGAAGTAAATATCAGAAATACGAAAAAGAATTGAGTTTTTTTTTATTTAAATAAAACTCATACTTATTTTTATTCCGCTCTTAATTTGCTTTTCAAAACAGACATTTAAACAATGTTAAACAAACAGTAAAATTCGTTCTAGGAGTATAAACGTGTCTTTGAATTGTCGGTTTTCTGTGTAAAACTTGCTTTGTAGCGAAATGGAACAAAGCTGAATGCAAATTTAACTTCTCAACATCACTTTGTAAGGAGTAATGTGACACACAAAAGTTGGTGGACCTGGATGTGAGAAACTACATTATGTCACAGGAAGTTTATATTGACTCTTCTGGTAACATACATGAAGACAGTATTCTATCACTATGCTTCTTTTACAAATCAAGTTTCACCATAATAAATAGTGCATTTATTTTATTTTTTAAAAATTTCTCACAATTTCTGCTTTCCATGTTTGTTTTACTATTTATTGTTAATATTGTTATTTACATTATTCCTTCACACACATACACACACGCGCGCGCGCGCACATCCAAGGTAGTTCAAAATGCCCACAGGTAACAGATAGCGTTTTTTTGAGAAAACGCATACGTAGCATTTAACATTAGCTATATAGAGTGTGGGGGCACGCCGTAGCGTAGTGGTTAAGGCACTGAGCTACAAGCCGGAGGGTCGAGGGTTCAAGTCCCGTTGGGGTCAGGATTTTTAAACTGACCCAAACCCTCTGGCGGCACTATGGCCTTGGGGTCGACTCAGCCTCTAACGGAAGTGAGTACCAGACGCTTGTTCTGGGGGTAAAGGCGGCCGTCACGCAGGGCTGACAACCCGGCTGACATAAAGTGCCGATTGTCTAGAAAAAGTGGGAGCCATAACCTCCTACTACCCCAAGGGCCTCCGGGCCTGTTGTGGGATCACTTACTTATATAGAGTGTAGTCCACCGCTGTGGTCTCGAGGTAGCGTGCTGCCTTGTCACGCAGCTGGCCCGGGTTCGATCCCCGGTCGGGGCAGTTTTTTTGGGTGAGGTTTTTATCGGGGTTTTTCCTCACCTGTAAGACAAATGTCAGGGAAACTTTAAGGCCCAAACGCTCCCCGAAATCATAGGGCCATCATCATCACCATCATCATCCTTACCATTATCATCACCATCATCATCCTTACCATTATCATCATCATCATCCTTCACCGGTGTGGAAAGCAACGGGAAGCTACCACACCTACAATTCCCTAGTAAAGCCGCAAACATAACATGAAAACATTGCAGTGAAGGACCTGCCTTCGGGCAGAATTACTATGGATGGATATAGTGTGTCTCAATCTTCCTCTTTAGGATCAATGTTGCATCAGGTTTACGTGGGTTCAGTTTTCACACCATTTTATCTTAACAAAAAACAACAAAATGATGTCGAATAACCCTACAACAACAAATTGCTTTAATAACATATGTTGTTTTAAAGTTTATCTGCCATATAATTATTTTACAGTCTGTGACGATTCCACTTATGACAGTTCCTTCTTTATCGCAACTCACTGTATAGCTCTCCATTGACAACTGACTCGCTTCCTGCCCTCTCAACGATTATATAGAGCTGGGAAGAAACTTTCTAGGTATCCGACCTGGACATTTCCAGTCCGGAAGCTTTTGGCAATGATCTTTCCCGAAAGGGGAAGTAGAGGCTTAGAGATATTTGCGGAATGATGGTTTAGACACTTGTAAATCTGCGCGAGTCTTTCAAATCGCAACACCACGATTCACGAATTTATTTCTACCAATTCTCGACCAATATTCTCATTCAAACTCTGCTATTGCAATGCGTCACATTATCTTACAGATTGTAGAGTATTGTAGAGCGAGTATTTTGAGATGTGGACCAAATCGTCAAAAATGCATTGTGCAGGCGCCATGACATCTTGTTTTTACTAGAGACGTAGAAAAAAACACTATTACAATCAGAGAAAGTACCTTAGTTGGTTGCTGCGCAACGGAACTAGTACAGTGCCTTCCTACTGGTGGCGCGTAACTTAAAGTGGTACTTGTGTACAGTAAGATACAAAACAAAGACGACACCAACATCCTTTATTGTTACCATAATAATGCATAACAATATACATTCTGAACCTTTCAAAGCAAAATATCCTCATATTCTCACGAAAGCAAGATTTGTACATGGAAAGGCTTCGTTCTACATACCAAAATGTCTTACTTACTCACTGACACTATCGAAACCGTAGGTTCATGGCCGCGCGGACATAAGCTCGCCATATATCCCTATCCTGATCCAGTGCTTTCCAATCATTCCCTGTATAATCTACTTCCCTCAAATCATAGTTAATGATATTCTCCCACCTCATTCTTGGTCTGCCAACTGGGCGTTTTCCCTCTGGCTTTCCTACAAGAAGCTTCCATGCAAGTATTTCATTCCCCATACGTGCAACATGCCCTGCCCATCGCAGTCTACGAGACTTAACTGTTCTTATTATACCTGGCTTCCTATAAAGACCATGTAGTTCATTGTTATGTAGTCTTCTCTCATTCATTGTCATTTGAAGATTCCAGTGCTTCAAAACTATTAGCAATTTTGATTTGGTATTCTTGCCGCATTTCATCATTTTTCAAGTTTTTTATTCAAATTTTACAGATTCATCTTTAGAGTTTGTTCCTCTCATAAGCGATAGCCGTTGTCTGATTTTCACTCTGACCAGATTATGATCCGAATTGCAGTCTGTCCCTCTAACTGATTTAACATCGATGATGCTACTGTGCCAGCGTTTATCCACTAATACATGATCTATCTGGTTCCGAGTTTCTCCATCTGGGGACGTCCAGGTGTATTTATGAATATCCTTATGCTGAAATGTTGTGCTCTTAACAATGAGGTTCTTTGATGTGGCAAATGTGACTAATCTAACCCCGTTGTCGTTACTATCTTCATGAAGACTGAATTTCCCTATTGTTGGTTTGAGTATATCTTCCCGACCCACTTTTGCATTAAAATCTCCTAAGACAATTTTCATATGATATCGTGAAAGGCTATCAAATAAGCATTCTAATTCTTCATAGAATTCATCCTTGATCTTGTCATCTTTATCTTCTGTGGGGGCATGTACATTTACAATTATAAAATCATGTCGTTTACCCTTTAGAATTATGTATGATATCCTGTCACTAACAAACTTAATATCTCGAATAGCGAATAGGATCCTCCTTCTGACTAAAAAACCCGTTCCAAATGCAGGTATTACTGCACCCCCGTAGTATAATGCAAAGCTTCCTGATTCCTGACTACCTTCTCCTGGCCACCTAACTTCCTGTAAAGCAACTATATCCAAGGGCGATTTATCTAATCCCCGCTTTAATATCTCTAGTGCCCCGGTATTGTATAAAGTCCTAACATTCTATGTTCCTAGGAACATGTCCCTTTGTTTGAGCCTTTGGCATGGGTTCCCTGAAGTAGTCCCCGCCCAGAGAACCGAATGGGGGACTATCTTACCTCCGGAAAATTTTACCCCAGTTGAACCCATGTCCGCATTTCTTGACGGTTGTATTTTTATGGTGAAAGATCGTCACTCTTTCGACCAAGGTACTTTTTTCGTCTGGCCAATCATCTTCTACCAGTTCGGCATGGGTAACCCTATCGGCAGCAATGCTACCGCCGGCATAGCTCTCAGGATCATTTAAGCACGCAAGCCACTCCACCACGACAAGGTAAAGGTACCATGGAGGGAAACCACTCTCACATATGGGTGGAAATTAGTATAAAGGCACATTGTGTATTTCACAGATTAAACCAAAAATACTGACCGCAAAGTTTACAACAAAGTTCTAAAATTTAGTTGAATGTCCATTGTTGTTAATTCCTTGGAAGATTCTGTTTGGCATTGGTTTCATGAGCGTGTTTATTTGTTCCTCTGAGATTGAAGCCCACTCTTCCTTTATAACATTTTTCAGCTCAGTCACTGTCCCAAACTGCCGGACATTGCGATACACACGCCTTGCCAGGATCCCCCATAAGTTCTCAATCGGATTTAAATCAGGACTTCTGACTGGCGACGTCAAAAGTGGTATTTCTTTCTTCCTGAACCACTCCTTTGATTTGGCAGACACTTGAATGGGAGCATTATCTGACTGAAAAATTAGATCTTCGCCAATTTTCTCATACATTCGTATCAATTAGGACTCCAGAACCTCCTCAGTGTAGGACTCAGAATTCATCTTGGTGCGTATCCATGCTGTTTTTGATCTTCCTTTAATGCAGAATGCTGCCCAAATTATAACACCTCTACCACCGAAGTTTCTACTCATTCTAACTTGCTCTTCAGTACGGAGGTCGTTCCAGTAATACTGAAGGCCATCAGACCCGTCCAGATTAAACTTCTTCTCATCACTGAACATTACTTTATTCCATTCTGAGGTTCAGGACATGTGTTCTTCAGCAAAAGTCATTCTAAGTTTCTTATGTGCATTGTTCAGAGGTGTTTTTTTTTAATCTTAGGTTCTTATCTTCTGACAGAATTTGTCTTACTCGTCTGGCTGTTACTGGCAACTTCAAATCAGCCTGGATTGGAGAAGAAAACATACTCTTACCTTTAGCTTTACGTAAAATGAGACGTTTAGTGCGCTCAGACAATTTTCTTGTCCGTCCATATTTCCCGCTTTTTTCCTTGCCCAGTTTGACAAAATTATCAATGACACATCTTGAAGCCCCAATTTCGTAGGTATTTGTCTATTGGAAAGGCCCATCTCCTTGAAGGCACTAACTCTTGATTTCTCTTTATTTGATAGAGGCTTTCCACGTGGCATTGTACGTTCTGCTGACTTGTAACTGATGAACGATTCTCACTGACATGTCGTCTCCATGTAATAGCAGTGTTTTGTTTACATTTATGTCTCTGTAAGAGCCAGAAGTTGACCTGCCTTTATACAGATTTCCACCCCTAGGACAGCGTTTTCTTAGATTTTACATATTATTTACACATATAATAAATACAAAATGAGGAGACCTGTATGAAATTATGTCCAAGATAATTATATGTAATCTATGACACACATACGGTATTTGCATAAATATTTCAGGTTTTTTACTACTAAAAGTTAGTGGCTTTATACCAATTTGCTCCACTGTATATATATATATGGTACGCAAATGACCTAAATTCTGAAATGACGTTTTTGAAGAAAATTTGTCGTCCCTTTCACCTACTAATTTACATTGAAACGATGGTGGCCTAAAGTTATTAAAGAACCTGGTTAAATAAAATCTCTAAGATGTTGTAATTTTGACAAGTTTTATATTGTTTCAGAACTTTAATGACAAATGAAATTTCATTGTGCAAATTAATTATCATACCATTACATAACACAAAGGGTAAATCTGACCTACCCCGATTGAAAGCATGGTTCCTTATTTGTCTCTCTCTCTCTCTTTTCTCTCTCTCTTTTCTCTCTCTTTTCTCTCTCTTTTCTCTCTCTTTTCTCTCTCTTTTCCCTCTCTTTTCCCTCTCTTTTCCCTCTCTTTTCCCTCTCTTTTCCCTCTCTTTTCACTCTCTCTTTCTCTCTCTTTTCTCTCTCTTTTCTCTCTCTTTTCTCTCTCTTTTCTCTCTCTTTTCTCTCTCTTTTCTCTCTCTTTTCTCTCTCTCTCTTTTCTCTCTCTTTTCTCTCTCTTTTCTCTCTCTTTTCTCTCTCTTTTCTCTCTGTTTTCTCTCTGTTTTCTCTCTGTTTTCTCTCTGTTTTCTCTCTGTTTTCTCTCTGTTTTTCTCTCTGTTTTATCTCTGTTTTCTCTCTGTTTTCTCTCTGTTTTCTCGTCTCGTTTTCTCTATTTTTTCTCTGTTTTCTCTCTGTTTTCTCTCTCTTTTCTCTCTGCTTTTCTCTCTGTTTTCTCTCTGTTTTCTCTCTGTTTTCTCTCTGTTTTCTCTCTGTTTTCTCTCTGTTTTCTCTCTGTTTTCTCTCTGTTTTCTCTCTGTTTTCTCTCTGTTTTCTCTCTGTTTTCTCTCTGTTTTCTCTCTGTTTTCTCTCTCTACCTCTCTCTCTCGCTCTCTATACATTTTTTACCTAGTTTTGAACGTCCCACGTCACCTGGGCCTTACTGTCAGAAGAGGATTTCAATATTTCGATCACACTTTTTTTTCCACAAAAGTATATTGAGGGCTTCCCCGGTAAAGTGATTACCAGGGCACCTCCTCAACAAAATATTTAAATAAAGACATACCATTCAATCAAACTTCAATACAAACAAGGCGAAAATATTATTGATGGTGATTACGATGGCCAGATGATGATCGGGGTTTATTTTGGGTCTTATCCTTAACGTTTCTAGATATTTGTCTTATCGATGATGATAAATAAATAAAAACCGCACTCAGAAAACTTGACTTCACCGGGATTGAAGTCCTGGCCGTTATGGTCGCAGCAACAAAGTTACCCCGACAATACATCGGTGGACTGAAGTTACCTATTTCAATACTACATTTTTATAAAGGCTAACATTTTGTGTTCATGTTAACAAATTAATCTTCAAGAACCGATATATCTTGAGTTAAAATTTTAAAAAATAATTCCATTTCATTTATATATTATTATATGTTATGATTTTAAATACATTCAAATCACAATATTCCTTATTTCACACTTTCAATCTTCTAAAGCGATAGAATACAAGTTGTGATAATAATTCTACGAAAGTATTGTCGTTTTTTAATTGTTTTATGAAACATCCTATGCTTAATAATTAATTATGAGGACAGAAACAATCTCAAGAAGATAAATGTTTTAAATTTCCTGTGTTTACCTTACGCTTGAAGGGATGCCTCTAGTAAACAACTTGAAAGAATAATTTTGCTCAAGCTGCATTAAATCTTGGGTTAACGTAGAGACTGGAACCCCAGTAATAAATGAATTAAGCATTCTGTAAAAGGTAATTAATCAGTTTGAACGAGTTTCTGCCATTCTTTATTTTTATTATTTACTCTATCTTATTTTGTTATTATTTACTTAGTTCTTAAAGTCCTTGAATGCATCTGGAAAGCGAATTAGCTGGATGAGTTGTCATAAGCTGAGCAATGATCTTACAATTCACAAGTCAAATTAAATTAACTTTGAGCCACTCACTACATAAAATATAACATGGTGTGTCTACGCTGAATATAGCTCTGCTATTACTTCATAAGAGAATGAATACATACTCAGATCCAAAGTGGGGATTTAAAATGTAACTAGCCGAGAATATAATATGGACCGTTGCGTCGATTTCTCATGGCGACTCGAATGTAGTTCGACACACTCTTAGAAAACATCTAAAATTAATATTGTACTAACGGCCAGTTTCACCAACAGAAGTAACTGTATTACGTCAGTATCCCGGTATACAATGCATAGATTAAACTGGCGTAATACAGTTACCTCTGTTGGTGAAACTGGCCCTTAGACTGTCTTGTAATTAGATATCGAAAAAGTTATTGAGTGTGATGAATAATTTCAGGATTTTTTCTGATCTATAGAATACTAAAAAAATTAGTTTGAAAGATACATTTTAAAATTCATAAAAAATGATCTAGAAAGAAAAAAATGTCATAAAATTAGCTTCAGTTTGTCGTTCTCCATTGTATATCATCACCTAGGCCCACACCTCACCGTTCAATGCAGTATTACAACATGTTACAAACACCTTTTTCAAGTTTTAAAATTTGACGTTGTCAACTAGTAAGGACATATACCTACACTGAGAAGCTTCTTTAAATATCAAGAAATATATAGGGCATACTAAAAGTTACAAAATGTTGCCGGCTCACAGGTCTTCATCGAGGGATTATTTTTTTATTGACAGTACATCAGCAATATTTTACATTGCATCATTTATCCACTGTTCTTCTTCAACATTTTTTTTCCATTTTTTCAAAAACATGTTTACGCGCTTCACATTTTATGAAGATAAATATAGAATCGGTCTGTATCCAAGCACCGATACGCGCGTGACAATAAGGAAATCAGTATCCAATATAAGCTCTGGAAACTTATCTCGCAACCCTATGAAAGTCTTCTTCTGCTTCGACTTTAAGGTTACGCTCTAAGCCTGTGCCAACCTAAAACATATACCTTAGCATATACCATCACAGGGCGTCCAACGGAACGTTTACCTCTTGGAATCTATTGTACAGGCTGTTTTGATAGAGGAGATGTCTACATTCTATTTATATGTTGATCTTGAAGATTTTCGGACTGTAGGCCGTGGTCGTGAGGCTTGTAGTTCCCCGACGTTTCGCCAGAGACTGCGTCTGGCATCCTCAAGGGTTGTCTTGAGACTGGCAATTCTGTCCGCTGTCTATTCTATTTATACGTTCACCGCGATGTGTTCGTAAATTGTATCTGCCTTCTGATTGGTCAGCGTTAGGGACTTCCATTGCTCCAATGAGATTGCTGTTTGAAGGTCTAGTCGACTTTACGTTATATCTGCCTTCTGATTGGTCAGCGGTAGGGACTTCCATTGTTCCACTGAGATTGCTGTTTGATAGTCTAGTCGACTGTGCTTGTAGAGGTTTACATTTTGCGTTTTTTAGAACCGGTATCCATACTTTTTTGACTTTTAATGATTCTTCTTTTCTGTTGAAACTGTTTTTATGTTTGAATATTTCGATGGCTTCTCGTTGCACTAGAGCTTCTGATGATGGTAATTAAATAGTACCAGCGCCTGGATGCGCTTTGACCCATTGTTCTGTTTATTTTTAACTTTATTTGTAGTCATGTAGTTGGAGTTGAAAAGGTGTCCCGATTCAACTTTGTTTGAGTCTTGGTTGATTTAGTTTATGGAAATGAGAGTGTGAATGACTTGGAGAAGTTGAGGGTTTTCAAGGATTGTAGCGACCAGAGTTAGGATTGATTGAAGGGATTGATTGTGAGAAGGGTTAGGAGTTGTTGGATAGAGGAATTTGGGGAAGATGGGATGCTTGGAGTGGGGATGGGATCCGGGTTTCTTGTAGGTGTAGTTTGACTGGGTTCCGTTGGGATACTTGGCTTGATTGTGCACTTCTGCCTGGTCTGATGTTGCCTAGGTTGTCTGGACTGTATGTATCTTTGGAACGCTGGACATTGCCGATGGCTCGCCGCGTGTTTCATGTTGCAGTTGGTACATTTAGGTGTCATCTGGTCACAGTCTGCCACTCTGTGATCTCCTGAACACCGGACAGATCTCGTCGCCCTGAAACAGTGCTTCGCTATGTGTCCAAATCCTTGGCAGTTAAAGTATTGTGTCCCTCCTGTCGGTTTTCTGTATGATTCTGGGCGAACTTTGATGCCAAATAGTTCGTCGAGATCTTCTGTTAATCTGGCTTTTAGGTCCTTCGTTTTGTGACAAGTGAGGACGAAGACTAGTAGTTATATTGTTTTCAGCTCGCCGTTTTCTCGGACGTGTTTTTCTAAACTGCCTACTTCAATTAGGGGCAGTTTTCGATGCATTATTTCTTCATATATATTTGCTACTGTGATGGAGGGCGGGAGGCCTTTCATGGTGGTCTTAAATATTGGTGGTAGGCCGTATCCGTGGGTGTAAAAGGGTGTTTGTGATTCCTATAGGTGTTTGTATGCCTGGTCATAAGCTTTCTTTGTAGTTGCACGTATCGTTAAGCGGCCTTTATTGTGCCGCATCGATACGTCTTTATATTGCCGGCAGTGATGCACTCTGGCTTGTAGGGGGTGATTTCATCGGTGTTCACCACTATGGTTGGGGGCGTTTCTGCTTCGTCGATATCTAGATGTTCAAAGAGGTTCCTAGTTTCAATTGGTGTATAGGTTCTCTTGGTGCGGGATTTCTTAGTGGTATGGCAGGCGGGTGGGAGGGAGAATCACTCGTCATCCGGTCCCGTGCTGGACGTCTTCTTCGTTGTCGGTCATCGTAGTAGAGGCTCTTCAGAGTAGTCAGTCTTCTAGGACGGTCGCCGAAGTAGATGGGTAAAATAGTGTGTGCAGTTAAATAATTTGTCCCTAACTCTGACCAATCAGAAGGCAGATACAACTTACGAACACATCGCGGCGAACGTATAAATAGGACAGACAGCGGACAGAATTGCCAGTCTCAAGACAACCCTTGAGGATGCCAGACGCAGTCTCTGGCGAAACGTCGGGGAACTAAAAGCCTCACGACCACGGCCAACAGCCCGAAAATCTTCTTCAAGATCACCATTTGAATTTGTTGTCTGTCAATGTATTTGCTAATTGATATATTTTTAATTGTTCTCTTATGTCGGTATTGCGGATATGATCTCCCTATTGAAATAATATTTATATTATTACTCAACATTTTATTGAATCGGAAGATTTGAACTCCAACAAACTTTTATAATTCACACTAAATTAACAACTTGTTCAAAATGAGCAAAAAATGAATACTTACTTACTTACTCACTGGTACTATCAAACCCGTAGGTTCATGGCAGCGCGGACATAAGCTCTCCATACATGTCTATCCTGACTTAATGCTTTCCAATCATTCCCTGTATAATCTACTTCCCTCAAATCATAGTTAGTTATTCTCCCACCTCATTCTTTGTCTACCAACTGGGCGTTTTCCCTCTGGTTTTCCTTCAAGAAACTTCCACGCACCTCTTTCATTCCCCCATACGTACCACATGTCCTCTCATCGCAGTCTACGAGACTTTACTGTTCTTATTATATCTGGCTTCCTATAAAGACTATATAGTTCATTGTTATTTAGTCTTCTCCATTCACCTGTCTGTTCATCTCTCTTTAGTACAAACATTTTCCTAAGTACTTTATTCTCAAATTCTCGTAATAGCCTTTCCTTTCCTCCCTTAAAGAAAAACATAAATTAATTTTTATAAAGCTTCAAAATAATTCGACCAAGGCGATACTTTCACGAGAGTGGGTATGAAATCTGATATAACATTCTTCTACTCTTTAGTAGCATAGTGTAAAAGCGATTGTTCTCACTGGTATATTCTAAAGGAAAAGTATGAAATTAGACTAGTCAAGAGATTAACCAACTTTGACCTAATTATATGTTTTGTGTTGTTTCAGTCATCAGTGTCGGTGTCAAGCTTCATTTTGTATCACGGTTATTTCATTCCCTAGCGTAATCTTCTTCTTTCTTCCTTTAAGAAGATCATTTTTTATTCTAACGGGCTTCCAATATAAAACCGGACCGGCCTCACGGAGTTTCACCCGGCACGCAGTGCTGTCTCTTCCTCCCGCAATTCACCCTGCCTGCCGCCCGTCCTTGAACTGTTTCTTACCTCATAGAAAATGCTGGAAATGTTCTCCTCCCCCACACGTGCTATGGGATCACCTTGGTTTAGACAATGAACACGTGTACACTTGTAAGGTTGAGTTTTAACATTTTTGTTGCTGTATGTGCAGAAGATACTGAAATCCCAACTTGTGCTAATTTCGGTAATGATTTTTGTGGTGAACGTTCCAAATTTTCGCCAATTTTGTCTAATTTTTCTTCGGTGAGAACCGTACGCCTTCGCGTGTGTTTCTTATTTTGTACTGAACCAGTGGTCTAAAATTTAGTCACAAGATCGTGGATTGTCGATCTGGAAGGATCGCAGTCTATGAGACTTAACTGATCTTATTATTTCTGGCTTCCTATAAAGATCATGTAGTTCATTGTAATGTAGTCTTCTCCATTCACTGGTCTGTTCATCTCTCCTTGGTCCAAAAATCTTCCTAAGAACTTTATTCTCAAATAGCCTACTCGTAATCTCCTTTCCTCCCTTAAAGTAAGAGTCCATGTTTCGCACCCATATAATATAACTGGTAGAATAATAGTTTTATATATTTTCAGCTTAACGTTTTTTGAAAGGAGTTGGGACATCAAAAGTCTCTGCAATGCATAATAGCACGCATTTCCAGAATTGAGCCTATGTTTAATTTCTTTGTGCATCTCATTCCTATTTGTGATTATTGTTCCTAGGTATTTGAATTCAGCCACTTCCTCAAAATTTCCCTAATCTGTCATTAGCTGTCCATTTCCATTTTATACTGAATTTCTACGTGTGACCATATATTTAGTTTTACTAATATTTACTTCCAGTCCTAATTTCTTAGTGTTACTCAATAGTGTGTGCGTGTTGGCCTTCAGTATCTCCTCGCTATCGGCCAGTAGTACTACATCATCAGCATAAACTAACAGCTTATTAATACCATTCAGTTGTAAGCCTTCCTCATTCTCTAAAGATTTAATGGCATGCTCTAGTACAAAATTAAATAGTAGAGGAGATAGTGCATCTCTTTGCTTCAACCCATTCTGGATTTCAAAAGAGTCTGAAAACTGTTTGCCTACACGCACCCTACTCTTTGTGCCATTTAGACACATTCGTGTAAGTCTAACTAACTTTTTAGGAATTCCGAACTCCAGCAGGATACTATATAACTTCTCCCTCTTAATTGAATCATATGCTGTATTGATGTCTACATATGGTTGATGTACAGTACCATTATATTCCCATTTCGTTTCTAAAATCTGTCTTATACTAAAAATCTGATCTGTTGTAGACCTATTTCTTCTAAATGCACATTGATGATCTCCTAGAATGACATCAATATAGGGAGTAAGTCTGTTTACTAATATATTTGTTAGAATTTTGTACGAAGTTGAAAGTAATGAGAGTATTTCAAATAATTGTTACAAAAGAAGACAATTAACCATGGATGTTATTGTGAATATTGTTAAACAAGAATAACACTCAATGTTATAAATCATGGCAACTGAAATCTCCCAGCGAAAATAGTGCTACAACTTCACCTCCACTCCTACCATTACACTACTACTACAACTGTTATTACTGCTACTACTGTCACTACTCTAGGACACTTTAATGACTTCAAATTCCACCGACTCCAGCCGAGTTTAAATTCGTAAACTTCGGAACCAGACACGAGCATGCCAATCTCATAAACTTAACGTGGAAATATTACAATGATAAAAATGTTGAAGTTCCTCGTTATCAAGTTACGCCTAAATGACAGAAGAACTTTACATTCACATACCTTACTATTCCAAATTCTGCACACATATTTACCAACTTATTTAACAACACGTTTTCAACATTTATCGGCTCATCACAATTTAGGAACAAGATCACAAGACTCTTCTTTACTTTTGATACCACAACACAGGACCTGTATGTACTCTGAATCTTACACAATATCTATGGGTAGAGCCTGGAACTCACTTCCCAGTCATGTCAGGGACTGCCAATCGCTATCATTATTTAAATCCAAATTAACTAATATCTTAAGTTGGACACAATGAAAACATTAACTGCATAACAACTATATAGAGCATTCCAATAATAATCATCTAGGAAGCTACTTACTTTATTTTATATCATTTTAACCTTATTATATTCTATGTTTTTGTTAGTAGGCCTACTAGATCACATTATCATTGTATTTTGTTTAGTCTGTATTTTAATATCTTAAAATTGTAATATGTACGTAATTTTTGTATAATTTTACTATTCGCTGGTTGAATGGAAGAGAAGGCCTTATGGCCTTAACTCTGCCAGCTAAAATAAATTACTATTATTATTATTATTTTCTGTTGGTTTAAATCGACTGATTGAAGTATACTTTGCTATGATACGAAGAAAACCCAGAAACAATCACTTCTTTTTTGTCTCGGTATTTGAATCCGGGACCTTCCGAATATAAATCTAAATCACTACATTGTAAAATATATGCTCCGCAATTTATATCATTATTTCTTTCATTTTTTTTTTTTACTCTCCATGAATTTTACTTTTTTTTTGGTAATCCTATATTTATTTAATCTCGAGTACTTTTTATACTTAATTCCTTTACATTCAGATACACGGATACTAAAGATATTCGCACATATCGAGACCAGAAGTTAGGGAATGAAATCCAGTATGTTTAGCGAGTTCCGAAATAATGCAAATAAGAAGTTGTTCCCATGTAACTATTTTTTCAAACATGTTAGAAATCATCATCGATCCTACTTATTAAGACACTGAAAATGACCACAATCATGACTGTATCAATATATAGGATAAGCAGTGTGTTCGGAAATTCCCACTACAAACCACAAGAACTTTTAGAGGGACCGGTGTGTATAAATATTGGATATGCACTCTCGTTCGGAAACATGCCGTTTCTTTTTGCAAGGACAAGTTCAAATTAAGTTTTTATAACCCCCCCCCCCCGAACGCTTCTAATCAATTTATAATGTTTACGTCTAACCTGTGCAGTCAGGCTGGCAAGGTTAACTACGCCTCTCACACTGCATTTTTTAACCTAAACATCATTAATTGTGTACCATGGTAGCATACACTTATAAACAATACGCCTATATCGTGTTAATGTACGGCGATGCTGCGGGTAATATGAGATCAGCTCCTAGGCTGAATCAAGAGCATTATCCACATCGCGTGACTTATTCGCCAAAGTTTTCAACGGCTCCGGGAAAGAAGTATTTTCACCGCCAAGAGGACTGATTGTAGTGCTCCAGTAGTCGTCGCATTCGCCAAAGTTTTCAACGGCTCCGGGAAAGAAGTATTTTCATCGCCAACAGGACTGATTGTAGTGCTCCAGTAGTCGTCGCATTCGCCAAAATTTTCAACGGCTCCGGGAAAGAAGTATTTTCACCGCCAACAGGACTGATTGTAGTGCTCCAGTAGTCGTAGCATTCGCCAAAGTTTTCAACGGCTCCGGGAAAGAAGTATTTTCACCGCCAACAGGACTGATTGTAGTGCTCCAGTAGTCGTCGCATTCGCCAAAGTTTTCAACGGCTCCGGGAAAAAAGTATTTTCACCGCCAACAGGACAGATTGTAGTGCTCCAGTAGTCGTCGCATTCGCCAAAGTTTTCAACGGCACCGGGAAAAAAGTATTTTCACCGCCAACAGGACTGATTGTAGTGCTCCAGTAGTCGTCGCATTCGCCAAAGTTTTCAACGGCACCGGGAAAAAAGTATTTTCACCGCCAACAGGACTGATTGTAGTGCTCCAGTAGTCGTCGCATCCCTACTCTGCAGACTATCTACTGAATCATGTTAAGATGAGCCTGTCAGCAAGTACTCGAACCATTGCACGTTCATTTGCTGTCCCTCATACTATCATCTAGGAGGTTCTCCACGAGTAGAAATTACACTTTTTTTTTCATTTCCAGAGGATATATGCAATGGTTTCCAGAGGATATATGCAATGGTTTCCAGAGGATATATGCTATGGTTTCCAGAGGATATATGCAATGGTTTCCAGAGGATATATGCAATGGTTTCCAGAGGATATATGCAATGGTTTCCAGAGGATATATGCAATGGTTTCCAGAGGATATATGCAATGGTTTCCAGAGGATATATGCAATGGTTTCCAGGAGGATATATGCAATGGTTTCCAGAGGATATATGCAATGGTTTCCAGAGGATATATGCAATGGTTTCCAGAGGATATATGCAATGGTTTCCAGAGGATATATGCAATGGTTTCCAGAGGATATATGCAATGGTTTCCAGAGGATATATGCAATGGTTTCCAGAGGATATATGCAATGGTTTCCAGAGGATATATGCAATGGTTTCCAGAGGATATATGCAATGGTTTCCAGAGGATATATGCAATGGTTTCCAGAGGATATATGCAATGGTTTCCAGAGGATATATGCAATGGTTTCCAGAGGATATATGCAATGGTTTCCAGAGGATATATGCAATGGTTTCCAGAGGATATATGCAATGGTTTCCAGAGGATATATGCAATGGTTTCCAGAGGATATATGCAATGGTTTCCAGAGGATATATGCAATGGTTTCCAGAGGATATATGCAATGGTTTCCAGAGGATATATGCAATGGTTTCCAGAGGATATATGCAATGGTTTCCAGAGGATATATGCAATGGTTTCCAGAGGATATATGCAATGGTTTCCAGAGGATATATGCAATGGTTTCCAGAGGATATATGCAATGGTTTCCAGAGGATATATGCAATGGTTTCCAGAGGATATATGCAATGGTTTCCAGAGGATATATGCAATGGTTTCCAGAGGATATATGCAATGGTTTCCAGAGGATATATGCTATGGTTTCCAGAGGATATATGCAATGGTTTCCAGAGGATATATGCTATGGTTTCCAGAGGATATATGCAATGGTTTCCAGAGGATATATGCAATGGTTTCCAGAGGATATATGCAATGGTTTCCAGAGGATATATGCAATGGTTTCCAGAGGATATATGCAATGGTTTCCAGAGGATATATGCAATGGTTTCCAGAGGATATATGCAATGGTTTCCAGAGGATATATGCAATGGTTTCCAGAGGATATATGCTATGGTTTCCAGAGGATATATGCAATGGTTTCCAGAGGATATATGCAATGGTTTCCAGAGGATATATGCAATGGTTTCCAGAGGATATATGCAATGGTTTCCAGAGGATATATGCAATGGTTTCCAGAGGATATATGCAATGGTTTCCAGAGGATATATGCAATGGTTTCCAGAGGATATATGCAATGGTTTCCAGAGGATATATGCAATGGTTTCCAGAGGATATATGCAATGGTTTCCAGAGGATATATGCAATGGTTTCCAGAGGATATATGCAATGGTTTCCAGAGGATATATGCAATGGTTTCCAGAGGATATATGCAATGGTTTCCAGAGGATATATGCAATGGTTTCCAGAGGATATATGCAATGGTTTCCAGAGGATATATGCAATGGTTTCCAGAGGATATATGCAATGGTTTCCAGAGGATATATGCAATGGTTTCCAGAGGATATATGCAATGGTTTCCAGAGGATATATGCAATGGTTTCCAGAGGATATATGCAATGGTTTCCAGAGGATATATGCAATGGTTTCCAGAGGATATATGCAATGGTTTCCAGAGGATATATGCAATGGTTTCCAGAGGATATATGCAATGGTTTCCAGAGGATATATGCAATGGTTTCCAGAGGATATATGCAATGGTTTCCAGAGGATATATGCAATGGTTTCCAGAGGATATATGCAATGGTTTCCAGAGGATATATGCAATGGTTTCCAGAGGATATATGCAATGGTTTCCAGAGGATATATGCAATGGTTTCCAGAGGATATATGCAATGGTTTCCAGAGGATATATGCAATGGTTTCCAGAGGATATATGCAATGGTTTCCAGAGGATATATGCAATGGTTTCCAGAGGATATATGCAATGGTTCCAGAGGATATATGCAATGGTTTCCAGAGGATATATGCAATGGTTTCCAGAGGATATATGCAATGGTTTCCAGAGGATATATGCAATGGTTTCCAGAGGATATATGCAATGGTTTCCAGAGGATATATGCAATGGTTTCCAGAGGATATATGCAATGGTTTCCAGAGGATATATGCAATGGTTTCCAGAGGATATATGCAATGGTTTCCAGAGGATATATGCAATGGTTTCCAGAGGATATATGCAATGGTTTCCAGAGGATATATGCAATGGTTTCCAGAGGATATATGCAATGGTTTCCAGAGGATATATGCAATGGTTTCCAGAGGATATATGCAATGGTTTCCAGGAGATATATGCAATGGTTTCCAGAGGATATATGCAATGGTTTCCAGAGGATATATGCAATGGTTTCCAGAGGATATATGCAATGGTTTCCAGAGGATATATGCAATGGTTTCCAGAGGATATATGCAATGGTTTCCAGAGGATATATGCAATGGTTTCCAGAGGATATATGCAATGGTTTCCAGAGGATATATGCAATGGTTTCCAGAGGATATATGCAATGGTTTCCAGAGGATATATGCAATGGTTTCCAGAGGATATATGCAATGGTTTCCAGAGGATATATGCAATGGTTTCCAGAGGATATATGCAATGGTTTCCAGAGGATATATGCAATGGTTCCAGAGGATATATGCAATGGTTTCCAGAGGATATATGCAATGGTTTCCAGAGGATATATGCAATGGTTTCCAGAGGATATATGCAATGGTTTCCAGAGGATATATGCAATGGTTTCCAGAGGATATATGCAATGGTTTCCAGAGGATATATGCAATGGTTTCCAGAGGATATATGCAATGGTTTCCAGAGGATATATGCAATGGTTTCCAGAGGATATATGCAATGGTTTCCAGAGGATATATGCAATGGTTTCCAGAGGATATATGCAATGGTTTCCAGAGGATATATGCAATGGTTTCCAGAGGATATATGCAATGGTTTCCAGAGGATATATGCAATGGTTTCCAGAGGATATATGCAATGGTTTCCAGAGGATATATGCAATGGTTTCCAGAGGATATATGCAATGGTTTCCAGAGGATATATGCAATGGTTTCCAGAGGATATATGCAATGGTTTCCAGAGGATATATGCAATGGTTTCCAGAGGATATATGCAATGGTTTCCAGAGGATATATGCAATGGTTTCCAGAGGATATATGCAATGGTTTCCAGAGGATATATGCAATGGTTTCCAGAGGATATATGCAATGGTTTCCAGAGGATATATGCAATGGTTTCCAGAGGATATATGCAATGGTTTCCAGAGGATATATGCAATGGTTTCCAGAGGATATATGCAATGGTTTCCAGAGGATATATGCAATGGTTTCCAGAGGATATATGCAATGGTTTCCAGAGGATATATGCAATGGTTTCCAGAGGATATATGCAATGGTTTCCAGAGGATATATGCAATGGTTTCCAGAGGATATATGCAATGGTTTCCAGAGGATATATGCAATGGTTTCCAGAGGATATATGCAATGGTTTCCAGAGGATATATGCAATGGTTTCCAGAGGATATATGCAATGGTTTCCAGAGGATATATGCAATGGTTTCCAGAGGATATATGCAATGGTTTCCAGAGGATATATGCTATGGTTTCCAGAGGATATATGCAATGGTTTCCAGAGGATATATGCAATGGTTTCCAGAGGATATATGCAATGGTTTCCAGAGGATATATGCAATGGTTTCCAGAGGATATATGCAATGGTTTCCAGAGGATATATGCAATGGTTTCCAGAGGATATATGCAATGGTTTCCAGAGGATATATGCAATGGTTTCCAGAGGATATATGCAATGGTTTCCAGAGGATATATGCAATGGTTTCCAGAGGATATATGCAATGGTTTCCAGAGGATATATGCAATGGTTTCCGCAGAATTTCCACAGCGTGCTAATTTCTACGTCGTTGTATGAACGAGCCGAAGTTTGAACAACAGACACCTCTTTACCGATGAATGTAGGTTCACAAGAGGCGCTGTTTTAAATTAGAGAGACGATACTATTTGTGATGACGAACACCCCACATGCCAGGAATATCCATGGATTCCAGCAGGAATTCGATATTAATGTACGGGCAGATATTTTGAACGGTCGTTTGATAGGCGTTACCTTCTTCTACTTCGCCTAATGAGTAACGCTTATCTTCCTGGAAGAAATACAGAGAGCATTCTTTTAAGATGTGTCATTGGACATCCTATCGATGACTCTGGTTTCATCACGATGGCACAGCACCCCATTTTGAACGTGCCGTTCATGATCGCCCTAACCGATGTTGCAGACAGAGATGGATAACCGAGGCCCCTCGATTTCATGACTTCCACGATAATTTGATTCTGCTCCAGGTTATTTTATTCCGTTGGACCACGTGTAGTCTCTGGTATATCAAATCCCTGTGGCCATTGTAGATAACGTAATTGTTTGAGTTTTTGGTCGCTGCAAAATATATTCAGCTGTCATCAGGTATGATGGAACGAGTGTACCTCAACATGATTCGCAGATATAATGTGTGCATCGAACATGCTAGTCGCTACATCAACCCGCTATTGACTAATCACAATGTTAAATTCGATAGAGAACTTTGGTTGGTATCGATTTATCCCCGACACACGCAAGGTATTTAAACGTTTAACGTGAACTTGTTGTATCTACAGGATACAGTTCCGTACATATCTAGCCCTAAATGCGTGTCTGCGCTCTAGCGGACGTAAGTTTTTATATTTTCTGAACCAGGCTCGGCACATAGCAATGAACTAAAACATAAGTTCGAATTTAATAACTAGAACAATCGAGTGGAAAGTTATCTGAAGCGAAAGTACAAAGATCGCTCTAACGTACACAAACTTCCACGTTTCGCAATGATATTCGGTATACAACATTACAATAAAATCAGTCGTAGGAAGATATTCATAAGTAATGCCAGGAGTGATTTCCAAATTATTCGTGAGGAGTGAATTTATCTAGAGAATTTGGAAATCAAGAGTGGCATTTGTTAGGACTATTTAACGAATAAAATTAAGCTGTTTACTCACAAATCATTATTTAACCATAGTTATTTTAAAATATTTATATATTTAATGTAAACGGCGATGTTTGAAGACAAATGAGAAGCGATAGGTATGCTTCATCTGCTTCTTTTGTTTATCACTGCAACCAGATCATACCATTTATTGCCAAAGGAACGCAATATTGTAAGAATGCTCTCTAGTGGAGAAAAAATGAAACACATCAAACTGTATATTAATTCATTTCCGATGTCTTATGATGTAAATATGACAATTATATTTTTCTGGATTGTTACCTGGGGAAAAATTCATTTAAGAAAGTGCAAACAGTGGTTTCTTTTTTTTTTTTTTTTTGGTGGTATAATCAATTGCTACAAATGTTTTTATATTAACTCCCACATGCGGCATGTGTTGACATTCATGCACTATATATACAATCTGATAGCCGTATTTCTCACAGGCTCAGTCACTGCAAAATAATGGTCAGACCTGTTCAGAATATTAAAAAGGAGGAGCTTTCTTTAATATGGTAATTATAACACTGATAAATATTTCGTGAAACACGACTCTGATTGGTTGTAAAACAGAAATAATTGAAACGTGATTGGCCATTGAGTCCCATTTGGGGCATGAGTTAAATAGTCCTTAAAAATTCATTTTATTCTTCCATAGTTTACCTGAAACACGACATTTATAAATTACCGTAAAGGTTGCCATATTTGTTTTGTAGCAGTTAAATTGGATACTAAACTAACTAACTCACTGACAATATCGAACGTAAAATTTCCATACATCGCTATCCCGAGTTAATATTTTCCTATCATTCTCTATATAATCTACTACCCTCAAATCATGGTTAATGTTATTCTCCCACCTCATTATTTTTCTACAACCTAGGCGTTTTCCACCTGGTATCTGCGTATGTACCTCATGTTTTAATTAACAAGTTAAACATTTAATACCGTAAAACAGCAAAATAAATTTACGGAAAACAGAATATATGTGTTTGGGAAAGGATGTGGATGACCTCATACTTGAAACAGGGAAAATAAAAAAGTGTGATTTTTTTAAATATCTTGGGTCAATAATTACCTGTGAGAGAAATGTACAGAATAAAATTGCAATGGCAAAAATGCAACTAAGACATTACATGGAATAATTTGGAATAAAAATATTACAAAGGAAACTAAAATGAAAATTTATAAGAGCATAATACAGAATATTTTGTCATATGGAAGTGAAACTTGGTCTTTGACGGAATTATAAAAGAACAAAATTAGAACAGTTGAATTTGATTATTTTAGAAGAAGCCTCCAAAAAACAAGACAGGATAAAATAAGAAATGAATTCCTTTGGAGAGAAATGAAGGTCACCACATCTGTTGTTAAGAGGATTGAAAATCAAACGCTTAAATGGTATGGCCATGTACAAAGAATGGAAAATAAAAGATGGCCAAAAAATATATACCAATATTCACCCCCTGGAAGAAATAAACGTGGCAGACCAAGATGGAAATGGAAAACCTACGTCAGAACTATAATGGATGATCGGAATTTGGAAGAGGGAGATTGGAATGATAGAGATAAATGGAAACTGAAGACGGCAAACCTATAAGTGGGGGAAAGCCGAAGAAGAAGAAAGAAGAATAAAACAGCAAAATCGAACCTTATATTCGATTTGCTATGGAATTCCATTGATTTACGGAGCTCCTGCGTGACGGTGTATAAGAATGCTTGACAAAGTCACAGGTCGTGAATATCCATAAAATAATTTTCTCGTGTTTCCAGTGTGCACATAACCATCAAAAGGAGATTGTGTGAAATATCACGAAGTTTGCATAGTAATTTATTGAAAGTGCATGAACTTGGGTTGCAATGTAATTGGTAGGAACGATGTCGACAGGACACCGCTAGCTCACCACTGGGATTGTGGTTTAGGGTTTCACAATTATAACAAGCAAGTTTCTGTCCCAACGCAACACTCAAACTTCACTAACAGATGTAACTGAGACTAAATTGTGAACTTCTCTCCTTGCATTATACATAAATCTGTCCGCTATTTCCTTCTCTTGAGTAATAACCAAGTCTAACTGTTGCAGGACAAGGCCAAAGTGTAATTTCATAAACATGTTACAATGATTCGAATTCCTATATCTAATACATCGTAGCCTGTACGATTATCCCCAAGTTTTTCATTACAAACACAAACACAAAATGCATTTTAAAATATAACACATCCCCTACTCGTGTCTAACTCAGGGTCGGGTCGAGGAATGAGATGAAATGAAGCCCCTATATTTATAGACGTCTGTGAACGAATGCAGTTAAGTATCTTGACCTACATCTGGACCCTAAATGAACATTTAAACATCATGTAAATGATGTACAACACAGTACAAATGTGGTACTTGCTATATTATATCCATTCTTCCGGGATGAAACAATTTCTAGACGGATTAAGGTTACATTATATGTAGCAGAGTCCACCGCTGTGGTCTCGAGGTAGCGTGCTGCCTTGTCACGCAGCGGGCCCGGGTTCGATCCCCGGTCGGGGCAGTTTTTCTGGGTGAGGTTTTTATCGGGGTTTTTCCTCACCTGTAAGACAAATGTCAGGAAAACTTTAAGGCCCAAACGGTCCCCGAAATCATATGGCCATCATCATCACTCTTATCATTATCACCATCATCCTTATGGTCTTCATCATCCTTCACCGGATGATGCTATGATGCTATGATTGCAGTGAAGGACCTGCCTTCGGGCAGAATTACTATAGATGGATGGATATGTAGCAGTAATCCGTAGCATGTACTGTACGGCTGTGAAGCGCTGAGTATTCTTGCCAAAAAGCACAAAAAGAAAATTCAGATAATTCAGAACCGTTGTCTCAAAATTATTTTCTCGGCACCTATGTACGCAAGAATAAAAGAGCTTCATGATGCAGCTAAATTTCCCTAACGTGATGCTATTGTTAAAACACAAGTTACCAAAATGCATCAAAACATTTTGGAACATGACAATCCAATAGTACGCACGATAGGACAATTGCCGCAATGGCGTACAGTGCATAAAAACATATTTTCGGAAGAACAACCTCCGTAAGGGCTTACAAATTGGTAACATAAGTACATGACGCTGAGTAACATTACAGCGCATACCAACATTATTCATAACCATATCTCACAAACTTCCTAATAACACCGTTTGGGTAAGGTTACATTTAAGAAAGCCACTTAGTGATAGCCACTAGACATTTTGCAGTCGAGGGAATGACACCATTCCCGGAATCAGTACACTGGACGGCAAAAATGCTGTCTGCAAACAGGAACGGGACAAGGTTGCCGAGCGAACAATCCTGACGCACCGTCACAGGGCCGTATGAAAGAAATTTTGTGAGATGATTACGAAAAAATGGTGGAATGAAATTTATGACAGGGAAAACGGGAGAAACCCTGAGAAATACCTGCCCAAGCTCCGTTTCTTGCACCACAAAACCCACATGGAGTGACCGAGATTCGATCTAGGGACCCAGCAGTGAGAGGCGAGGGTCTAACCGCTTGCGGACACGGAGCCGCCTAATATGCACTTCATTACTTTATTTTTTAAAAGAATTTAATAATTTAAGCAATTTTTAGCTATAATTTAAATATATTTTGTAGGGAAGGGGTCCTCATCTAGGGGATATGTTGATAGCGACCACAAGGTACCCAAGCTGTGCAAAACATTTCTTCCACTTACTTGTGTTTTGCACTCTTTTTAACTTTACTATCTAACCTCTCTTGGTTAACTCTTGTTTTTTCGACACCGATGCTATTAGGCCATCCGAGGGCTAGGGAGTCTTTCCTTTCTTCCATTTCTTCTTTCCTTTATTTTCTTTTCTTCTCCAGAAAAGCCTGACCAGAGGCTATAAGATGGCAACCCCATCACTGGTCTTGCCTTCCTTTGGCCAGCAACCAGTCGAAGGGACTATTATTATGCTTTCAAGTCTTACATGAAAATTTCCCTCAAACGCTGGAGGGAAAATTTTCTATAGGATCGTAACAGGCCTTGGCATAATACTTGGAAGGAAGAAGAAGAAGAAGAAACTAAATTACTTGTTCTATCAAACCCGGAGTAAAATAGCCACGCGGACATAAGCTTTCTGTGCATCCTTATCCTGAGCTAATGCTTTCCATTTATTCCCTGTATAATGTATTTTCCTAAAAAATCATGGTTAATATTATCTCCCACCTTATCCTGGTGTACCAACCGGACCTTTTCCCTCTGGTTTTCCTCAAGAATCTTCCATAATATCTCTTTCATTCCCAATTTGTGCCATCGCAGTCTACGAGACTAAACTGTTCCTATTACATACAGTTTCCTATACATACCATGTAGCTCAGTGTTAAGTAGTCTTCTCCATTCATCTGTTTGTTCATTTATCTTTGGTCCAAAAATTATCCTAAGAATTTTAGTCTCAAATACTCGAAATCTGTTGTTCTCCCTTAAAGTATGAATTCATATTTAATATCTACATAATATAACTAGGAGAATGATAGTTAAACAAAATGGAAGCAGAAGCATAATTGAAAGAATTGACGAAAAGGAATTAAAGTGGTTAGGACATGTTTTAAGAATGGAAGATGAGCGATGGCCGAAGCAACTATATGAATGGCATCCTAACAGAAAGAAGAAAAGAGGAAGACCAAGGTTAACATGGAAGGAAAACATGAAAGACAGTAATGCAAGCTAGAGGGCTAAGCATCGAAGATGCCCAAGACCGTAGGCTTTGGAGGTTTGGCACGGGAAGACGGCAGCAGCTGTAAAAACCCGAAGATAGATAGAGATAGATAGAGAATGATAGTTTTATATATTTTTAATTTAACGTTTGTTGAGAGAAGTTGGGACATCAAGAGTCACTGTAATGCATAATAACATGCATTTCCAAAATTTAACGTATATTTAATTTATTTATGTATCTCATTCCTATTTGTAATTATTATTCCTAGGTATTTGAGTTCAGCCACTTATTCAGAATTAGGTGATGGTAATTAATAATTAAAATACAGTACATTACCAATAAAAATCAGACACCAAACTTTTATAAAAATATATAAAACGTCTGTGCGTTTCAGCATTTAAGCTGCGATTATCAAGACTCAGATAGCTGTTCAAACGCATCGATTTTTTTTAAATTTTTAAGTGTGTTGTATGGTGACTGGTGGCTTGGCAATATGTTTTAATATTTATTATTAAAGAATTAAGAATTTTAACTTTTTAGCGTATAGTATCGAGCTCATTACCACTATTAAACCAGAAGGTTTGAATTACATCGTTTTCTTCTTCTTATTTTCATGTGATGGACCTAGTGGTCTGTTATGGTCTCAGTCCAACGTTTGAAGGGCCTGCCCAAATATCTCTTGCCTGGTGGCTGGTAATTTAAGATCTGACGTGGTATTCTTGTTCTGCTCATTCTTCGTACGTGAGATTTCCAGTTGTTTCTGTATTTTTGTACATATTCCATGACTGATTCTGTTTGTAATTCTTTGAGAATGTCAGAATTCCTTTTATGGTCTGTCCTTGAATAGCCCGCAGTACGTCTCATAAATTTCATTTCTGTGTAAAACCAATTAACCCAAATAGCCAATTAAAGAAATTAAGAGTCAACGCGTCTTTAATCGCAGAACAGTGTCTGGTATACTCATTTCCGTCGACCCCATGATCACGGTGCCGCCAGCACTTTTGGGTCTGTTTAAATATTCTGTCCTCATCGGGATTCGAATCCTTGATCTTTCGGTTTGTAACGTATTGTTTTAACTAATTATGCTACGACATGCCCTTGTTTTCAATCTACTTATTTTTATATATTATATAACTATAGTCCATCGCTGTGGTCTCGAGGTAGCGTGCTGCCTTGTCACGGAGCGGGCCCGGGTTCGATCCTCGATCGGGGCAGTATTTCTGGGTGAGGTTTTTATCGGGGTTTTTCCTCACCTGTAAGACAAATATCAGGAAAACTTTAAGGCCCAAACGGTCCCCGAAATCATATGGCCATCATCATTATCATCCTTACCACTATCATCATCATCATCATCATCCTTCACCGGTGTGGAAAGCAACGGGAAGTTACCACACCTACACAATTCCCTAGTAAAGCTGCAGGCATAGCATGAAATTGCTATGATTCCAGTGAAGGACCTGCCTTTGGGCAGAATTACTATGGATGGATATAACTACAATTGTAACATATATAATTATAAAATATGGCTCTAGCAGATGATAATAAAATAACACAAATGAATATGGAACAACACTAATTTTCTATAGAAGTTATTTTCTTAAATCCAAAAATATATAATAATGATAATAATAATAATAATAATAATAATAATAATAATAATAATAATAATAATAATAATAATTCGTCAGTGGTTACATGTAATACATAAATATTAACAATGAAAACAGCAGGCAAAAATCAACTTCCTATCTTTCAAAGTAAAATTGTCAGGAGAATATAATAAGGCCCAGTACGTGTAAATATTCATTCCAGATTAATAACGGATAAGAAAATATCCCTCTTTCACCCTTGGAATATAATAATGAATTGAATATTATTAAACAGTTAGCTATTAATAATAACTCCGATTCCGATTAAGGGTCTTTCCACTTTTCAGCGGTTGCCCTTTTACCAGCTGCTGGCCCTTCACATCCACATGTGTCAATCACAGAGGTAGATGATCAACAGCCAGTGTAGGGGTGACATGTAGTTAGCCTGTCGAGTCCCCCAGCCGTTATAGTTGGTTCCTCAACCTGGAGCCGCTACTTATTGTAGCTACCCAATTGCCTCACGATGCTGGGTGGGCACCGGTCCCATACTGTCCGAAATACCATGACAAAATTTCTTCCCCCATGAAGACTCGAACCAGCGCAAGTCCCGTAGCTCTGCGCCAAGGCTTCCTACCTTAACCGCTCGGCTACGGCGCGGGACAATCATTAATAATAACTACGACCCTAAAATTATAGAGTATTTAATTAACAAAAATTCATTACAAATAAGCAATTAACAAAGTTTTTCCTTTACCCAAAGAAAACATAAATATGTCGTAATGTCATACATAGGCCCACTTTCAAATAAAATATCTAAACACTTTAAAAAGTTGAAAATTAATGTGGCATTTAAAACTAATAAAACTTTACAAAATATAATAAAAAATAATAAAACCAAAATAAAAAAAAAATTATCAGGTGTATATAAATTGAAGTGTGGCACATGTGACAATGTCTACATAGGACTTTTATCTCTTGGATAAAGGAACACAAGAGAGCATGTAACAGAAATTTAGAATATTCAAAATATGCTAACCACCTATTCCAATTTAATCATTGTTTCGATCCAAATTTTGAAATTTTACATGTTTGTGATAAGGGTAAGAAGTTGGACCTTTTGGAGGCTATATAAATAAATAAATTGAAAAGTAGTAATAAACTGTTAAATTCTCAACTTGATTTGAATGAATCCCCTTTTGTTAAATTAAAAAAAATTGAATAAATTATTGTTGTATTGTTGCATAGATCAGTTGATATGTACTATAATATCACAATTCTTAATTTGTTAACATGTCTGAAGAAGGTACAGTGTACCGAAACAGCTGTCACTGAATATATCTTAATAAATGTGAAAATCAGATAAAACTAAGTTTTGTTTTTAATTAATTAAGAAAATGAATGAGTTACTAGGAGATAATATTTTGAGTTTTGTCAAGTCATTAAGACAAAGATGCGTGGATTCGCCTCGCAGTATGAATACAAGACAAAAGACATCCAAAATTAAATACAGAGGACGTAGACAAGACCATTGCAAGTTTGGGAGAAAATATCTAGAAAATGAGAGCTAATGGTAGAGGACAATGTAAGGCTGTAGTGAGAGCAGCTGAGATTCAATTTGAACCCTAAAGCTATGAATAATAATTAGAAGAACGGAGGTTTTCAAACTGTGTGGCGCTCCTGTCTGGCCAGCCACCAAAGTTTTTCCTGGGAAGGCGCGAGAACTTTTAAAAATCTTAAAACTACTTGTAGTATAAGCATATAGGGACTCCATATTACTTACTCACTGACACTATTGAACCCATAGGTTCATGGCCGCGCGGACATAAGCTCTCCATACATCCCTATCTTGAGCTAATGTTTTCCAATCATTCCCTGTATAATCTACTTCCCTCAAATCATAGTTAATGTTATTCTCCCACCTCATTCTTGGTCTACTAACTGGGCGTTTTCCCTCTGGCTTTCCTACAACAAGCTTCCATGGAAGTCTCCCATTCCCCATACGTGCAACATGTCCTGCCCATCGCAGTCTACGAGACTTAACTGTTCTTATTATATCTGGCTTCCTATAAAGACCACGTCAGGAAAACTAGATGTAGAACAAATACGAAAAAACACAGAGAACGTAGATAAAGCTAAAACGAGAATATAGGAAGGCCAATTGGACAAAGCACTAGACATCACTAACAACCTTATAAAGAACGCCTGTCAACCAACATCAAAAAGAAGAGCACAACCGTGGTTCGACAGGATGTGCTACACAGAACGGAAGGAAACACTAAAATCACTAAACAAAGCAAAGGAATCCAAAAATCAAGTAGACCTGGAACGATACGCCCAGAAAAGAAAAGAGTACAAAAACATAATAAAATATAAGAAAACCCATTACATAGAAATGAAAGCCCAACAGCTAACCGAAGAAGCAGAAAAGGACCCTTTCCTGGTCTTAAGGAGGAAACCCAGAGGACTGATGAAAGAAATACCGATAGATGATTGGGAAAACCACTTCACAAAAATACTGAATGAAGGAAACAGAACAGAAGCTTACGAAGCCAATACTACCAGGAACCCAAGAGCCCTGAATCTGGAAATGGAAATCACAGAGGATGAAATAAACAAATGCGTGAAAGAAGCAAAAATAAAAAAAAGCCACAGGACCGGATCAAGTAGCATACGAACACCTAAAGGCATCAGCTGACGTGCTAATATCAATATGGAAAGAAGAGTTTAACAAATGCCTAGAGACGAGAACCATACCAGAACAATGGAGAAGGGCTACCCTGAAAATGCTGTATAAAGGTAAAGGAAACACGGGAGACATGAACTCATACAGAGGCGTTGTACTGGAGAACACCCTGTTCAAAATCTTTATGAAGACTTACAAACACATTGATGGACATCACAAAATTAAACATCCCAGATAACCAATTCGGATTTAGGAAAGGAAAATCCACTCTGCAAGCAGCATCCGCATTATTATGAGATAGAAGCAGCCCTCAACAGACCGAAAGGAAAATACTACGTGGTCTTCATAGATCATGAAAAAGCGTTCGATTACATAAACAGAACAAAACTACTCACGAAGATGAGGGACATGATTGGAAACGAGCACCCCATTGTTGGAATAGTACACGACATAATGAGGCGAAACTGGTTACAAATAACAGATGAGGTTGCGGCATCAGACGAGGTTATGCAAACTAATGGGATACTACAAGGAGACCCCATCAGCCCGCTACTATTTAACATAATGACGGCTGACATTGGGAAAGCAACAAACGGGACCACGCTGGTAATGTATGCGGACGACATGGCCATTGGGGCAGAAAACAAAGAAGAATTGCAAAAAGGCATAGATGGGATACAACGATGGGCTATGGAAAATGAGTTCAAGATAAACAGCAACAAGACCGTACAAATGGTTTTCAAGAAAGGAGGAAGAACAGCGGCAAGTGATAATCTAAAACTAGGAGAAGAACCGATAAGAATGGTCAACAAATTCAGATATTTAGGCATAACACTGCAGCCAACAACAAAGTCTTTCAGCGCACATGTGCAGGAGAGAGCAGCAGCAGCTATAAGAGCTATGTGCAGTATCAAAGACATCACATCGTTAAAATTAGTCACAGCCATGAAATTATTCGCATCAGTGATCACCCCGATCGTCACCTACGGGATAGAACTGATATGGGAGAAACTATCGACCAGCGATTTGGAGAGGTTAGAAAAAGTAAAACCAAGATTCATCAAAAAGGCATTAGGTGCAAGCAAATACACACCAAATAGAATGGCCTATATGCTAGCCAGAGAAACCTTCTTCCTAGAGGACCTGAGGCAAAGGATACTACTGCCAGCAACGGAGCCATATAAGAAAGTCATCGAAAAAAAGAAACATAGAGAAAAAGAGATCGACGAGGATTTCTAAGCCTCAGATGCCATGGTAAACAGAGAGTGGACTGGAAGTAACCAACCACAAAGGCACAGAATCATAGGTTTAGCAACACATGGATATCATCACAAAATGTGCAAAAATACAAAATTCCACCAACCGAGTGATTCGTGTGAATGCAAGATATGCGACCAAAAGTGTGAGCGATACCATTACAAACAATGCAGAATATGGACACGATCACTCAACGAACTCATAAAAGACAAATCATAAACTTATAACTTAATGCTCTTTCGAGTGCCTCTTACCAATTTATTATTATAAAGACCATGTAGTTCACTGTTATGTAGTCTTCTCCATGCACCTCTCTCATCATCTTTCTTTTGGTCCAAACATTTTCCTAAGTACTTTATTCTCAAATACTTGTAATCTCCTTTCCTCCCTTAAAGTAAGAGTCCATGTTTCGCACCCATATAATATAACTGGTAGAATAATAGTTTTATATATTTTCAGTTTAACGTTTTTTTTAAAGGAGTTGGGACATCAAGAGTCTATGCAATGCATAATAGCATGCATTTCCAGAATTGAGCCTATGTTTAATTTCTTTGTGCATCTCATTCCTATTTGTGATTACTGTTCCTAGGTATTTGAATTCAGGGGGACTCCATATTATTTTTTTTTTCTAATGGAATATGTATAGGCATTTAGTTTTGCACAGAAAACTAAATAGGTTTCTTAATGTCCACCGCTGTGGTCTCGGGGTAGCGTGCTGCCTTGTCACGCAGCGGGCCCGGGTTCGATCCCCGGTCGGGAGAGTTTTTCTGGGTGAGGTTTTTATCGGGGTTTTTCCTCACCTGTAAGAGAAATTTCAGAAAAACTTTAAGGCCCAAACGGTCCCCGTAATCATATGGCCATTGCAATCTTCATCATTCATATTCATCTTAGGTTAAGCTAGGATTAGGGACTCTCCTAGCGCACCATTATCATCATCACCCATCATATCATCGGGGCAACATAACCCCGCCTTCCAGGCGTCCCAACCTAGAAGTGGGTTACAAGTACGCCATGCCGGGAGAAAAACCAGGAATGTCGAAAAGACAAACCTGGGGGCATTTGAAAAAAAAAATATAAATGTGATAGAAATGTAATTATATTTGTAATATTAAATTTCTATGATTTACATGAGTATCTATCTTATCACACTAAATAGATCCGCCTAATGACGACAAAAATATATGGACCACCAATAATAATGACAAAATTTAATCAATGTGTATTGAATTAAACGTATTTTACTCTAGCGACGTTCTTTCATTTCGAGTCGCATGTACGTTTTCATTATTCGCGGGGTAAAAATTGCAACACAGTTTTGTATTCGCGGCTAAACATTTCTTTATTCGTGGATTCAGTCGGTAAATTAAAAGGATTAGCATCTTTTATTAATGCATCACCAACTTTTTTTACTGCAAACACGTGCCAAAGCGACTTTCATACAAAGTCAAATCCATTTGACAAATTAATATCAGATTAAACCATACCTTATTGTCACCAAGCCTAGTTCGTTGTTAAAAGCTACCGTCGTGCCGCTATGTCCGTTATAAATGCCACCCTCGCCAGTGTTTTATTATTTCAACTTGTCATTCGTTGCAATAATTTTGATTTAATAACACGTTTTTCTTCTGCTTTGGTGCCAAATTATAATTTTGAGTAAAAGAAAAGAAAACTAGTTCCGAAGCGGAAAAAAGTAGTGTTGCCTCTTAAGTAAAAACAGAAATGCTTGACCGTTTAATCAAGAGTGGCATTTGTTAGGACTATTTAACGAATAAAATTAAGCTCTTTACTCACAAATCATTGTTTAACTATAGTTATTTTAAAATGTTTATATATTTAATGTAAACGGCGATGTTTGAAAAATTAGAAATGTGAGGTTATGTTCATTCACTGCTGCTTGATCATATTATTTATTGCCAAATAAGATCGCAATATTGTAAGAGTGAACCCAAGTGGAGAAATAATGAAACATATCAAACTATATACCATAATCAACATTACGGGTTATTCATTTATTTTTTTTAAACAACTCAGTAAAATCAAGGATGTCTGTCACTGCAAAATAATGCTCTGACCTGTTCAGAATATTAAAAAGAAGGAGCTTACTTTATCATCATCATCATCATCATCACTCCAAGGATTAGGCAATTGCCCGTTCCGACTTCATATTGCATCAGCCCAACGATCCGGCTGATTTCCATGAAGCTTCTCAGTAAGATAAATGTCTCCTGGAAGCGTTACGAGCGCTTCGCAGGACAAGGATGGTGGAAGGGCTGCTTCCTCTGAGCCTCCAAACATGCTCCTCTGGGTATCCACCCCCCAAGAGAGGGCTGCTTCTTCCGCTCTTCAAGCCCTACAAGTTTAGCTGTGCTATTCCTTGTCGCCCTGTTGACCGTTGAAGACTTGACTTGACGAAGATGTGGCCGCCCAATATGGATACAGACGCCATTCCTTCGTTGTGAGCTATACTTAGTTCCCCTCGCCTCTTACCCACCAGCAAGATTAACCTAAGTCAATCTTCCCCAGTAGAGTCGTCTGGTTCATCGGGTACTAAGCCCCCCCACCACGTCAAGGTGATAGCTCCTGGGGGGGGAGCTTACTTTAATATGATAAATTTAAGTTGATAAATATCGAGGTGAAACACGACTGTGATTGGTTGTAAAATGAAATTCATTGAAACGTGATTGGTCATTGACTCCCATTTGGGCATGATTTAAATAGTCAAAATAAAATCGATTAATGAGAGATTTTGAATCGTTTGCGTCTATATCAGAAGGAATCGACTGTACGATTTACCACGAAATCTGAAGACAAAATAAGGAATTCTATCGCTGATTCCACAGCTGAATACCAATCTGAAATGAAAGACCTTTTAAAAGCGGCAAAACAGGAAAAACATTACTAACTTATTTAAGTCCTTGCCTAAGCCTGAAAGTAATAATTAATAGAAATTATTCAAAATCTCTCATTAATCGATTTTTTATTCTGACTATTTAACTCATGCCCAAATGGGAGTCAATGACCAATCACGTTTCAATGAATTTTATTTTACAACCAATCACAGTCGTGTTTCACCTCGATATTTATCATAAGTAATGCCACGAGTGATTTCCAATTTATCTAGAGAATTTGGAAATCAAGAGTGGCATTTGTTAGGACTATTTAACGAATAAAATTAAGCTGTTTACTCACAAATCATTATTTAACTATAGTTATTTTAAAATATTTATATATTTAATGTAAACGGCGATGTTTGAAAACAAATGAGAAACGATAGGTACGCTTCTACTGCTTCATTTGTTTATCACTGCAACCAGATCATACTATTTATTGCCAAAGGAACGCAATATTGTAAGGAGGAGCTTTCTTTAATATGGTAATTATAACACTGATAAATATTTGGTGAAACACGACTCTGATTTGTTGTAAAACAGAATCATTGAAACGTGATTGGTCATTGACTGCCATTTGGGGCATGAGTTAAATAGTCAACTTAAATTTAACATATTAAAGAAAGCTCCTTTTTAATATTCTGAACAGGTCAGAGCATTATTTTGCAGTGACATACACTCTAACTAATACCTTGAATATAGCAATTTATGTATGAAGATGTAGGAATCCTAGAATGCATGTGACTCCCAGATTGTATATATAGTGCATGATTGTAACCAGCTACCGCTTGCGGGATATAATAGAAAAAATATAGCTATTGATTATACCACAATAAAAAGGTACCACTGTTTACACATTCTTTAATGCATTATTTCCCAGGAATTAAAGTTCCAGAAAATTATAATTAAAATATTTACATAGGACACCTGAAATTAATTAATAACCTATAATGTTTGTTATAATACACTTTTTGATGTGTTTCATTTTTCTCCACTACTGGTGCATTCTTACAATATTGCGATCCTATTGGCAATAAATGATATGATGAGGTTGCAGTGGATGAACAAATGAAACATAACAAACGTTTCTCATTTGTCTTCAAACATCACCGTTTACATGAAATGTATAAATATTTTAAAATACCTGTAAGTCATCATCATCAGCACAGTACATTCACGAATTTAGGCCATTCACGAATTTAGGCCATTTACGAATTTAGGCCATTTTGTTGACCTGTTTCGGCCACAAGAGAAACACCATCCAGAAGTCTTTTGAGTGGACGTCCTGGTCTTCTTCTTCCTGCAGGTTGATATCTTAACATTAGTTTGGGTATTCTGTGATCTTCCATTCGATGCACATGTTGTATCCATCTTGACTTATAATTAGAAATTTTGTTTTCTAAAGATCCCGTGTGTAATTCTTCCAAGATGTCTTCATTTTTTTTGTGATCTAGCAGTGTGTATCCTGCAGTCCTCCGAAGATATCTCATTTCAGCGTATCTAAGTCTCTGTATATCCTTCTGTTTCAACGTCCATACTTCGCTACCATACAAAAGAGTTGGAAGAGCCAGTGTTTTATACACTTTCAGTCTTGAATGCTTTTGGACTAACTGTGGCTTGAAGATAAAATTTATTAACCCTAAAATTCTTAAAAATTTAGATATTTTTGCATTTACATCCTTTTCTTCTTCATATGAGATATTGCATCCTAGATATGTAAAATTATTCACCTGCTCCAAAATTTTATTGTCCAGTACAATTTTACTTCTGACAGGATCTACACCTTGAAATGCCATAATTTTTGTTTTTTCTGTAGATATCTTTAATCCATATTCTTCTGTAATTTTGTTCTTTGATTTTTAAGTAAACAGCTTAATTTTATTTGTGAAATAGTCCTAACAAATGCCACTCTTGATCTCCAAATTCCCTAGGTAAATTGGGAATCACTCGTGGCATTACTTATAATTTTTATTTTATTTGGAACCTTGGAACGTACTCCCCTATGTGCCCATATTCGCGGTATATTTGCGGAACGTATCCCCCGCGAATAAGATGATTTTACTGTATTTCAGTTTTGACAGATGAGCTGCGTTCAGATTTTGGCAGCTGAGTGAAGACTCGTCACTGAAACATTTGAAAACCTCTATTCTATTATATCCGTCATTGCCTTATTTTCATGTTAATTATAAATAAAATTGTACGTGTACTTTGTGAAACATACTGTGTACCGTACATACATCAATGATAATGTGCACATATTTTAATGCGAATTCATGGGTTTTTAATATGTTGTAACTCCTCAATAGAGATTACGAAATTCATTATTCCTAAAAATTGAAAATAAATAATACATATGTTTAGATATTAATGAATAAGTGCTAAGACAGGGTCATATTGAAGGGGAATAGAGAATATTAAATAATACTGAACTACGTATTCTTTTCTGGGAAATCAGATATAATAATAATAATAATAATAATAATAATAATAATAATAATAATAATAATAATAATAATAATAATAATAATGATAATCATCCGGTATCATGGCAGGTGCCGCCGTCTTCCGGAAACCAAACGCCATTCCTCTCTATCCACCCATTGATCTTCCTCCATTCCTCTGATATTCATAGCTGCTTGTACCCCTTCTATCCAAGTTTTCTTCGGTCTTCCTCTCTTCCTCCTTTCCATTGGGATCCATTCCATAACAATTTTTGGCAATCTTTGCTCTGGCATTCGTTTGACATGACCATACCACTGCAATCTTTTCTTTTCTATGATGTCTGTGATGTCCGGCTCCTCTTGTACACCCATAATTTCCCTTATTTCTTTATTTCGTATTCTATCCATTCTAGATTTTCCAGCTGATCTTCTTAAAACATCCATTTCTGTACTTAAAATTCTTTTCATTTCCCTGGTAGAAATTTGCCAGACTTCAGCATAATAATAATAATAATAATAATAATAATAATAATAATAATAATAATAATAATAATAATAAAGTGTCGTAAACTACAATACGTTGGACATGAGCCACGAACGGAGAATGAAAGACGGGCAAGGAAATTTCTTGTAGAAAACCAGAGAGAAATCGTTTGTAGGAAAACCAGAGGGAAAGAGCCCAGTAGGTACTCGAAGAATGAGCTAATATTAATAGCTTTGTGTGATTTGGGGGATTAAATTATTCAGGGAATTATACAGCTTAGATAGGGATGTACGGAAAACTTACATCACGCGGCCATGGACCTCTGGGTTCGATAATTCCAGTGAATAAGTGAATTAGTCGGTTGATAATAAGATGTTTGATTACGTTCCATTCACTTTAATTCCCTTTGATTAAATATAAAAAGTGTAAACAATACAATATAGGTCTTTTATGTGTCTACGTCAGCAGATGTGCTCTAAGTAATTAAGAATTTCCCCACAAGTACTGGTTGCTGTACGTTTAATATAATTAATTGCATTGTTGTAATTGAAAACATTTGAACGATAGCATTTTTCGAAAATAAACTATATTTAAATATAGCTAACATTGTCTTTCATGAGTCCACTACTTCTATACCTCAATAAAAGCGTACTTTAATTAAATTAATTTAATAAAACTTTATATAATTATGATGCATTAGAATTAATTGACAATTTCAGCAATAATAATAATAATAATAATAATAATAGTAATAATAATAATAATAATAATAATAATAACAATAATAATAATATTTAAATCAATACACATATTTCAATGTATAGACTGTTAGGACCCTTCTGGGGTTTCAAAACCAAATCCTAGTTTCTTAACTAAGAATAGTATCCCTTTTTAGCTAAACCCCGAATTTTGAGCAACCATGTACAGCTTTACTTTTATAATTTCCCTAGGTTCAGTTCCTCTAAATTTACTTTTAGTTAGTCATATCTCAATGGTGCAACCACCAAAATTGTATTTTGCATTTAATCTCAAAACCGCCAACCTCTTTCCTATACAAAATCTATCCTTGTTTTATCTTGTACGTTGCCTAGATTTGAACCTGGAGATGGAAAAGAGTGCTCTTATGCTTATCAATTTGTATAGCCATCATCAAGAAATATCAAGTTTCTAAATCACCTTTTTATCTTCCCTAAAACTTCCATTTTGACAGTACTTCAGGTGTATATATACACAAAATTTTCATAATTAGATCGGTTGATATCGTGATATATTTAGCAGCTCTAATTTTGCCTAACTCTAAGGGTTTTCTCTAGTCCCTTTCTTTATAATAGAGTCCTCGGTTCGACTGGGTGCGCTCGTCTTCACATCAGCCGAAAGGACATATACTACACGTATTTATCATAAGTAATGCCACGAGTGATTTCCAAATTATCGATAAATTCACGACTCACGAAGTGAGGAGTGAATTTATCTAGAGAATTTGGAAATCAAGAGTGGCATTTGTTAGGATTATTTAACGAATAAAATTAAGCTGTTTACTTACAAATCATTATTTAACTATAGGCATTTTAAAATATTTATATATTTAATGTAAATGGCGATGTTTGAAAACAAATGAGAAACGATAGGTACGCTTCTACTGCTTCTTTTGTTTATCACTGCAACCAGATCATACTATTTATTGCCAAAGGAACGCAATATTGTAAGGAGGAGTTTTCTTTAATATGGTAATTATAACACTGATAAATATTCGGTGAAACACGACTCTGATTGGTTGTAAAACAGAAATCATTGAAATGTGATTGGTCATTGACTCCCATTTGGGGCATGAGTTAAATAGTCATGTAAATGCTACTTGACCAAAGCCGAATTAGTCCTTACAATCACCAATTAATACTCGCATCCTGAATTTCTGTCATCGTTTCCTTACGGTCCTGAGTTTGAGAGCATTCTTTTCCTTGGGGAAGTAGCTTAAAAATCATATCTCAATTCAAGAACAAATAAGACTAGGAAAGGGAGAGTTAAGAAATAGAGGCAGTTATTTCAGAAGTGGGAAAAGGAAAAGAATGCTCTCAAACTCAGGACCCTAGGGAAACGATGACAGAAACTCAGGATGCGAGTATTAATTGGTGATTGTAAGTACCAAGGACCCGGTGGTTTTCTTAGGCTTAAAAGACCTTCGAGACTTGGAAAATCTGGTAGCGTGAGTTACCTAGCCGAGCGGTAGCACGAGGATGTAGGCATACGTGTTTTTAAATAAACAAATGGATTCTTATTTTAAACTATTTTATTACTAAGTATAATAATTACAATCCCTAAGTAATCTAGCCCTAATTTACTAATCTAAGCCTATATTAAATCTACAGTACTTTCTGGGGGTTGAGAAGAGGGAGTTGTGGAATTTATAAATCTGCCCTAATCTACATTGTTTAGAATTCGATTATCCCTTGAAAATATAGCATTAACACAGTCTACATTGTTTAGAATTCTACTATCCCTTGAAAAGCAGGTATTTAAAATAGTTAAGGTAATTGATTCCCTTGGAGTTGTGGAATTTATAAATCTGCCCTAATCTACATTGTTTAGAATTCGATTATCCCTTGAAAATATAGCATTAACACAGTCTACATTGTTTAGAATTCTACTATCCCTTGAAAAGCATGTATTTAAAATAGTTAAGGTAATTGATTCCCTTTCCTAAAGTCCCGGACACATATTAAGAAAAATGTTAGTTTACTCACCCATCAACACCTCTGGTTGTCACACACCAACAGACCTCACTACCCCAGGGTTATATACTCGACTTGACTGAACTTTCCACTCTTATTGTACTACATACCACTGCCCTAACAGTAATCACATACCACTCTGAAAGTAGAGATTTACAGTTAGCTATGGAAAACTTTTGCTCTGAACTATATCATGTCTAAAACTTTATTTCAACAGACTTTCCTTCAATAATTAAAATCTATAAGGGGGCACGCCGTAGCGTAGTGGTTAAGGCACTGAGCTACAAGTCGGAGGGTCGAGGGTTCAAGTCCCATTGGGGTCAGCATTTTAAAACTGACCCAAACCCTCTGGCGGCACTATGGCCCTGGGGTCGACTCAGCTTCTAATGGAAATGAGTACCAGACGCTTGTTCTGGGGGTAAAGGCGGCCGTCACGCAGGGCTGACAACCCGGCTGACATCAGGTGCCGATTGTCTAGAAAAAGTGGGAGCCTTAACCTCCTACTACCCCAAGGACCTCCGGGCCTGTTGTGGGATCGCTTAATTAAAATCTATAAAACAATTCTGATTGAGGGTCTTTCCACTTTTCAGCGGTTGCCCTTTTACCAGCCGGCTGCTGGCCCTTCATATCCACATGTGTCAATCACAGAGGTAGATGATCAACAGCCAGTGTAGGGGTGACATGTGGTTAGCATGCCGAGTCCCCCAGCCGTTATAGCTGGTTCCTCAACCTGGAGCCGCTACTTATTGTAGCTACCCAATTGCCTCACGATGCTGGGTGGGCACCGGTCCCATACTGGCCGAAATACCATGAGAAAATTTCTTCCGCCATGGAGACTCGAACCAGCGCAAGTCCCGTAGCTCTGCGCCAAGGCTTCCTACCTTAACCGCTCGGCTATAAGAGACTATATGTATTCATGACATGGACCTACACAATTTTTGTGCCTACATTTTTAGTTTCCTCCTCCACTAATCCCAATCCATCCACTCCATGTCCTCCAGTCTTCTTGCTCTCATTCCACTTCTTATTGCTTGCATCCACGAGGTTCAAGTCTTCTTCCACGTGGATACAATTACAGTGTTTTTCTGGGTAACCTTTCTTATTGCATCCGTCATACGTGCCCATACCAATTTAAATGCTTATATATCATAGAATGTCCATCGCTGTGGTCTCGATAGCGTGCTGCCTTGTCACGCAGCGGGCCCGGGTTCGATCCCCGGTCGGGGCAGTTTTTCTAGGTGAGGTTTTTATCGGGGTTTTTCCTCACCTGTAAGACAAATGTCAGGAAAACTCATTCTCATTCATTCTGGAGCTGGCAACTAGTGAACCTCGTCGAAAGAAGCACTACGCAGAAATGCAAGACCGGGATGGATTCGTCCACCCGCCAGCACGTCGCACTGCTAGAAATAACCAACACTACTATAAACAACGAACACCAATAGAAACAAGAAATCTGTTTGAACATCTGTATGAAGAAAAGGCAGAGACTCCACCTCCCATAGTGGTATATTCCAAAGACATCACGCCACTAAAATTGGAAAGCATCACTGCAGGAAACAAGAAAGAAGTACACATGAAGTACAACCAGGGCGTTCTCACCATTAGGACCTCAACAAAGGCGGCCTATCGGCGAGCTTACAAAGAGCTCAAGAAATCTGAGACTCAGTTCTATACCCATGGCTATGGCAGGCCTCCTATCATCAAATTAGTTGTGAAGGGACTACCAAAGTCCATCACAACACATGAAGTATATGATGAAATTACGAGTAGGGACCTGCCCGTCAAAGAAGTAAGAAGCATTGAAAAACAAGTCTTCATAGATGGAGAAAAGAAGAAGATAGAGCTTCCTATTTACATCCTAACACTCCACAAAATACCAGACATCAAGGAAAAAGTTGAAGAAAATCTAAAAGAGCTATTCAACATCCGAATCAGATTGGAACCTTATCGGAAACCCACAGGAGGCACCCAGTGCTTCAAATGTCAAGGCTTTGTACATATTGCAGAATTCTGCTTTCGAGACACAAAATGCGTCAGGTGTTCCGGCAACCACAGAGTCTCCGACTGCACCCAGACGGAAGTCAAGTGTACCAACTGCAACGCAAATCATGCTGCAAGTCACCGAAAATGTCCATCATTCCAGAAGTATGTGAAAATGAGACAAACGCAAGGAACAAGCAAACCATCTACCACGAGAAAGCCTGAAACCAATTCAAAAACCACTCCAAGAACACCTCAAAAGACCGAAGAAAATTTCCCTCCCTTACCTTCTCAGAACCCACCGGAGAATATACTCCAATCCCTCCTTATTCTCCTCACCACCATCCTTCAAAACCCTCAAGTCCTTCAATCCACACTATCCTTTGTGAATACTCAAGTCTCATCTAGAACTTAGACTGCAAGATCCAGACACTACAAGAAAAAGCCGTTTTCAAGACCGACAAGCTCACCTGAAGAATGAAAACTGTTTAGAGGAGTACTCTACACAGCATAACACACAACTACGCCACCACCTTCCTACAAGCACATGAAGATATCGGGTCAAGACCTTCGTAAGGTCGGTACCAAATCCACACCTTAAATAATTGCTCTGGGGATTAAGGCCCAAACGGTCCCTGAAATCATATGGTCATCATCATCATCATCCTTACCATTATCATTATCATCATCCTTCACCGGTGTGGAAAGCAACGGGAAGCTACCACACCTACACAATTCCCTAGTAATGCTGCAAGCATAGCATGAAAATGCTAAGATTGCAGTGAAGGGCCTGCCTTCGGGCAGAATTACTATGGATGGATGGATGGATATCATAGAATCAACAATTTAATATTTGATATGCTTTTTTCTCGTGCGATTTTTTTTTATTTTTTTTCAATTTTGAACATCTTGCTGCTTTTCCCAAGAAATCTAATTGCATTGGCATATTTTTATACGTTTTAGTTGAATTTCCATACTTCAGCTCCATATGAGACAATTTTTTATTATTGAATTATAATACATTTGTAGCTTATTTTTGATAATAGAGATTAAAAATAATAATAATAATATTAATAATAATAATAATAATAATAATAATAATAATAATACTTACTTACTTACTCACTCACTGGCACTATCGAACCCGTAGATTCATGGCCGCACGGACATAAGCTCTCCACTATCCTGAGCTAATGCTTTCCAATCATTCCCTGTATAATCTACTTCCCTCAAATCATAGTTAATGTTATTCTCTCACCTCATTCTTGGTCTACCAACTGGGCGTTTTCCCTCTGCCTTTCCTACAAGAAGCTTCCATGCAAGTCTTTCATTCCCCATACGTACAACATGTCCTGCTCATCGCAGTCTACGAGACTTAACTGTTCTTATTATATCTGGCTTCCTATAAAGACCATGTAGTTCATTGTTAAGTTGTCTTCTCCATTCACCTGTCTATTCATCTCTCTTTGGTCCAAAAATTTTCCTAAGTACTTTATTCTCAAATACTTGTAATCTCCTTTCCTCTCTTAAAGTTAGAGTCCATGTTTCGCACCCATATAATATAACTGGTAGAATAATAGTTTTATATATTTTCAGTTTAACGTTTTTTGAAAGGAGTTGGGACATCAAGAGTTTCTGCAATGCATAATAGCACGCATTTCCAGAATTGAGCCTATGTTTAATTTCTTTGTGCATCTCATTCCTATTTGTGATTACTGTTCCTAGGTATTAATAATAATAATAATAATAATAATAATAATAATAAAATACTGTAACTTATTCCATGTCGAATAGAGACTATGTAACTTCATTAACTTTATTTCTCATATTATTACTATTATTATTATTATTATTATTATTATTTTATTATTATTATTAATATTATTATTATTTTATTATTATTATTAATATTATTATTATTTTTTTATTATTATTATTAATATTATTATTATTTTATTATTATTATTATTATTTTATTATTATTATTATTATTATTATTATATTATTATTATTATTATTATTATTATTATTATTATTATTATCATCATTAGTATTATTATAAGTAATATTATTATTGACAGTTTGTGCAAATTCGAATTAATCTATTATCTAATAGTTTATTTATCGATTGAGGGTTTCACCTTTTTTTTTCTCTTTTAAATCAATGCCACCAGGCTGTCATTGCAGCATTTCTCATATAGCATAGTGTACGTCTTGAAACCCACTTGTAAGTTTCGAGCACCTGCAAGTCGCGGTTAAGCTGGCCCGATGGTATGAGAGGTGGTGATGATGGTAATGATGCGGCAGGGCAGGTCTTAAACCAAACTTAATCTAATGAGGAGAATACGATAATGATGGCCAGATATGTTCGAGGACCGTTTGGACCTCAATATTTTCTGACATAATTCTTACAGGTGAGGAAAAACCCCGAAAAAAAAACCTCAGCGAGGAAGCGTTTCACTATCGGGGATCGAACCTTGGCCCGTTGCTTGTCAAAGCAGCAAGCTATCATGAGACCACAGCGGGTGGACTTAATGGGTATCACTTCTGGACAAAAATGTATAGTTCATTTCGGTAGAACAGCTTTAGAAATTTATTGCCAGTTCTAATGAAACTGTTTTAAATGTCATTTTCAGTCCACATTTATCTACTATCTACTTTAATTCGTGTCTCGTCGATTTGCACAACGGTTAATTCTATGACATTCAAATTAGTCTCAACGGCAATACGCCTCAAATTACAATTAATAATAACTGCTGGTCAGGAATACATGGTGATCCCAATTATACTGGATTAACGTTGGCATACTTACTTATTTCATTGACGCTCGTCGCCAATAATATCAATGTTTATAGGGTAAGACCGCTTATATTGGACCGTTAGCACTAAAGTAACCTTACTGTAATTTTGTACACTTCCAACATTTCTTCGTCCTAGCGATTTGTAATGGAGAATCAAACAAACAGAACAAACAGAAATAATAATAATAATAATAATAATAATAATAATAATACTGGCGCGCGCTACCGGGGCGTCGTTCTTCCCTTGTTTCTTATGATAAACACGAAATAGTTATTACCGGAAAGATTTCTAAATTCAAATCGGGAAAGATTGGCATGCTACGAATTATTGGTAAATCCAGAAAATTGGATAAACCTCGGTAAATTTCTGGACAAAACGCGAAAAATAAGGACAACACTCATTCTTGAATAAAATATATGTTATCAAAATGCAATACCATTAATTATTAATAATTATATATAAATTAATTAGTGTATAATGCTATTGTGTTATTATTTAATTGTAATATTAATGTGTTTTCTTTATGTAATTGTAATGTTAATGTTTTTTTAGTGTATAATGCTATTGTGTTATTACTTAATTGTAATATTATTGTGTTTTCTTTATGTAATTGTAATGTTAATGTTTTTAGTGTATAATGCTATTGTGTTATTATTTAATTGTAATATTATTATTGTGTTTTCTTTATGTAATTGTAATGTTATTGCTGTTTTTGTTGTTTATTTTTCTTTACACTAGTACCAATTATTACTTTATTGTAACGGACTGTCAACAGCACGTACGGCTTACTGCCCGTGCGACCCATATTTGTAAATAATATTGTAAATATCTTACTTTTTGTCTAATAAAGTCCTACTACTACTACTATGATAAACACAACAGAGGTTTACGTAACATTTTTCTCAGTAAATATTTATTTGCTTCACAAAAACTTTCAGTAACATTTTACTAAAAACTTGCTGCAATAATTAATATTGCTGTTCAGTTTATTTTTCGCACAATTATTTGCAGTCACTAATGATTCAATTTGCCACAGTTTCTTTTTATCTCAGTTCACTTTATTGCTATCAGTATACAACTGACTAACTCCCGACCCTGGAAACAGTTTATATTATAAGCCAGGGAAAGAAATATCTCGATTTCCAATCGGGACTTTCCAAGTATGGAAGTTTCGAAGGGTCGTATGCAAATACTTTAGTCTCTACTCAAATTACTTCCAATCACTGGTGAGCTGACTCACCGTGAGCAATTGCTGAGATCGAATTAACGGCCGACTTACCGGTCATGCATGAAAGTTGACGTTTTCGTAATATTGGCAACGAATTACCCAGAATTCTCAGCGATAAAACCACTTCCGTTATTTTCGTCTGCTATAGAGGAACGCATTTACGCTTGCGTCCCGCAAATAATACCGAATACAACGACGTCTGCGTCGCGCAATATTACCCCGATTCTCCTGTTCTTCCAGTTGAATTCTTTGGTATAGACTATCAAATTCCTCTTCTCCGTGTATACCGAAAACATGATCGAAGTCTTCAAGGTCCGACATCTTGGATAAAGCTGCAAAGGTTTCAAACTACATCGGTTACCATCGGTTCCCTTCGGGATTTTCACGACAAGTTTATTTCTGGAGCTATGATCTTAAGGTACCTCGTCAGGTAGCTTACAATTATTGTCGCATGAATAGATTTCTGAGTAAGCAAAATGTATTTGGATAAAACTTTCTCAGCAGAGAACGCCCTTTACTGTCTAATGCGTTCAAACATTCGACCCTAAGTCTCTGAACTGGAGGAGTAGACGCATAGAGAACCTTCCAGAATGGAAGGCTAGGGGCATATCGAAATTTCTGCGCGGGTCCTGAAAGTCGCTAGTCATCAGTTCGCGATTTTTCCATTCTGTAAACAATGCAAGATCCCTACTTCAACGTCAACCGTGTAATTTAAACGCTGCTATACAATGCGTCACAATATAATAAAAATAATTATTCCGTTTTACAGTATCTATCTTCAATTTACAGCAATGACGACAAAGCAACGGTATATATCTAACCATAAGGCAGTCACAGACATTAAGCGCTCTAGGTAAGGACAACAACCCTCTAAGTAAAGAGAGTGTGTGATCATAAAATTTCAATCAGTAATTTTAGTGGAAATAAACTGTGTATAGAAGCTAGGTGGAATTTGGTGTAAACTACAACTTTATACAACCTAACTTTCAATTTTTATAAATCTTCTCCTCGTTCTTCTTCTACAAGGTTTAGGCTATGCAGCCTGTTCCGGCGAAGTTAAAAGTGGAGTCCATCTTCTACGTGGTCGGCCAACATCTCTTGTTCCTCTGGGATTATACAGGAAGGTTCTTTTTGGTATTCTTTCGTTGTTAATTGTCATTAAGTGTTCTGCTTATTTCTTATTATTTTCGCTGATTTTATCTTCAATTTTATATACATTTAATTCTTCTCGTATAGTTTCATTCCTTATTCTATCCGCTCTTGTGCATCCTTTCACATTACGTAAAAACAGCATTTCCGCAGTCTGTATCCTGCTTTTGTCCCTTGATTTCATTATCCAGTTTTCACTTCCATACAACAACAAAGGAACAGCCATTGTTTTATATAATTTAAGTTTCGTATCTTTCCTTGTTTTCCGACCTAAGGTTCTTTTTATGGTTCCACAAATATCCTGGAATTTATTTACTTTATTTTCTATATCCTTATTTTCTCTATAAGTTATATCACATCCTAAATATTGGAAATGTGATATTATGTGTATTATTTTGTTATCCAGATTTTTATAAATAATGTAAGCAATTAAATTGTGTTATTCTTTAAATCGATAATGCATAGAACAATTTAAAATGAAGGACCTGATTTCAGTAATTTATTGCGTGAAATCTAATGAAGTTATCATTTTGTTAGACAAGTATTTTGAACGGTATACTATTAAAATTTAGTTCCTTCGTACTGTTTGTGAATTCTCCCGCAAAATGTCAGTAGCAGAGCAATAAAGGAAAATGGCGTTGACTGAAGCAGACGTCTTTTAGTCTGCTTGACTACCATGATGTAAATAAGTGTGTGATTAGTATTTAGTGGCATTACCGTACCACTTATCACAGGGACCCACCTACTGGGAACGTTATTTGTAAGTCGTACATACATTCTGGAGATTCAGCTGCATCTGTAAAAAAAAATTATTCCACTGGACGTCCGTCAACTGGGGAAGAGACATTGGAAAGAGTTCGCGCTTCTTTTGTGCGGAATCCACAGAACTATACCTACGGGCAGCGAGAGAACTTCCAACTTCCACAGAAAACTGTATGACGGATTCTCCCGAAACCAAATAAAACCTGCCACTTGCAACTGGTTCATTCCCTAAAATTCAGTGATTATGCTTTGCGAGCGACCTTCTGTATTGATTTTCTGGCATTATTGGAATAGGATGGGTTCCCTGAGAGGTTGATTTACACTGACGAAGCAACTTTCCACCATTCAGGGAAAGTGAATAGACACAAAGTAAGGATTTGGAGAACTGCTAATCCTGATGAATTTGTAGAATACCAACGAGATTCTTCCAAACTTAAGTTTTGTGTCATTTCACACGAAAATATTTGCGGGCTCATTTTCTTCCATGAAAGTGTAGTGATAGGGCATGTTTTCTTCGATGTGCTGCAACAAAGGCTTCTTCTACAGCTTGAAGAATACAGTTCAGATTTCAATCTTCAACATGATCGTGCCCCTCCACATTACCATAACAACGATCGGGACCTCCTCAATAAGACATTGACATAACGTTGGACAGGCTGTACATCTCTGAGGGATTGACCTCTCGTTCGTTGGCCACCTCAATCCCCCCGACTTTACCCCTTGTGATTTCTTCAGGTGGGGTTTTTTAAAGGATTATGTTTACGTACAAACATTTCCAACAACATTGAATGGCCTGTGTACCCGAATCATAGCAGCCATTGCTGATACTGACCGTGATATGCTAGGAACGTTTGGCATGATATATAATATCCGCTTGATGTGTGTCCCGTTACGCAAGATGCTCACATAAAATCTATGGGTTTGAAAAAATCTTTGAGAAGTTGCCTTCCTTGCTACATGCTCACAATAACGCATTGTCATTATATTTAACAAATCATCATCATCATCATCACTCCAGGGATTAGGCAATTGCCCGTTCCGACTTCATAATGCATCAGCCCAACGTCTTCTAGGTCTTCCAACATCACGCCTTCCTCTTGCTTGATAATTTCTTGCTAACAATGGATATCTCTCCTTACTCATTCCATCCATGTGATCAATCCATTTCTGTCTGTAATTCGTGACTTTATCCAATTTGGCTGTACTTTCGATTCTTCTCTTATATCCTCATTTCTTATTCTATCAAGTCTTGTACATCCTTTTACTTGTCTTAGGAACCGCATCTCTGCCGTCTGTATTCTATTCTTCTGTCTTTTCACTGGAGCCCAAGTTTCACATTCATACAATATTGTGGGAACCGCCATAACATTATACATTTTTATCTTGGTTTCTTTTCTAATTCTATTTTTGAATGTTCTGTGTATTGTTCCACACACCGTCTGAAATTTATTTATTTTGGAGTCAATATCTCTTTCCACATTGTAGCCAACATCACAGTCCAAATATTTGAAACTAGACACCTGTTCTATACTTTGATTTTCTAAAATAATTTTGGATCTCTTCCTCTAAAAGCCATGGTCTTCGTTTTCCTTACAGAAATCTTTAGATCGTATAATTTACATATTTCATTTAATGCATGCATTGATTTCTGTAAGTCGTCTTCATTTTCTGTATTATGATTACATCGTCAGCAAATAGATTATTTATGCACACTTTTTCCTTGCTACATGCTCACAATAACGCATGTTCATTATATTTCACAAATTAAATTCCTGAATTCGGATCCTTCATTTTGACTTGCTCTGTATAATTCGTTCACAAATATGGAATAACAATTACATTGTAATATAGAACTTTTTCCCTCACAGTGTGCCCAATATTGAGTTATGTATTTCTACTTTTGACTATCAGTGCTTGATGTCTTAAGACATCAAAGACAAGTTATGATTTTTTACGAATTGCAATATTTTTGGGGAAAGACTTGATGCATACTCAAGTTATGTTTTAACACTTATCTCAGATTGTGGTGAGTCAACCCATCTCTTAGAGAAGGCTTTGTCAATCTCAATCACGCGGTCACATGGAATGTCTCCGCCGCTATCTTTAAAAACATCCATTCGGCTTCAGTCATGGACCTGGGTTTTCTCTTTAAGAGAAAAGCCACTGGCTATTTGCCAGTCGCAGACGGTTTCATGTTTGTATTTGGCCTGTTCTCGACTTAATTTACCATATGTTCTGATGCACAAAACCATAGCTGGTACTCTGCACAACTTTCGCTAAAGCATTATGTCTGTATAATAATAATAATAATAATAATAATAATAATAATAATATTTTTTTTTATTCTGTGACCCAGATTGTCATTTAGACATTTCTGGTGTTCTCTCCTGGCATTGGCTTAATTGTAATCCACTTCTGAAGTTGGGGAGCCTAGAAGGCGGAGTTATGTTACCCAGATGATTTGATGGATGATAAATGATGGCATCCTAACAGAAAGAAGAAAAGAGGAAGACCAAGGTTAACATGGAAGGAAAACATGAAGACAGTAATGCAAGCTAGAGGGCTAAGCATCGAAGATGCCCAAGACCGTAGGCTTTGGAGGTTTGGCACGGGAAGACGGCAGCAGCTGTAAAAACCCGTAGATAGATAGATAGATAGATAAATGATAATGAAGTGCCTAGAGAGTTCTTGATCTAAACTTAACCGAAATTCCAGACCATGAAAAACCACAGTAATGATTCCCTTTAAGAAAAAATTACAATGGTGTGACCGGGAATCGAACCCATGACCTCATGAACAATAGTCAGAAATGCTGACCACTAGCCCTTAAAGCAGGTCCTATTATTATTATTATTATTATTATTATTATTATTATTATTATTATTATTATTATTAGTATTACTAGTATTATTTTGCTATTATTATTATCATTACTAGTATTATTTTTGCTATTATTATTATTATCATTATTAATAGTCCACCGCTGTGGTCTCGAGGTAGCGTGCTGTCTTATTACGCAGAGGGCCCGGGTTCGATCCCCGGTCGGGGCAGTTTTCATGGGTGAGATCTTTATTGGCATTTTTTCTCGCCTGCAAAACAAATGTCAGGAAAACTTTAAGGCCCAAACGGTCCCCGAAATCACCGAAATCATATGGCCATCATCATCATCATCGCCATCATCATCATCGTCATCATCATCCTTCACCGGTGTGGAAGCTACCACACCTACAATTCCCCAGTACAGCTGGAAGCATAGCATGAAAATGCTATGATTGCAGTGAAAGGCCTGCCCTCGGGCATAATTACTTTGGATGGATGGGTGGATTATTATTATTATTATTATTATTATTATTATTATTATTATGGGGTTTAAAGATCAATATGGATAAATCTAGATATATGACAATAGGGGATCTTCCTCAAGATTTAATACTAGAAGAAGATTTAGGGACAATTAAACACACTGAAGAATATAAGTATTTGGGAATTAAGATGACTAAAGATGGAAAACAGAAACAGAGATAAGAAACAGGATCAATATTGGAAAGTATGCTTTATCTACCCTAAATGGAATAGTATGGGACAATCATATCATCAAAGAAACAAAAAGAAACTATTTTTAATAAAATAATCAGAAGCATTATTACCTATCGAGCTGATGTGTGGGCTTTAAATGCACAAATGAAAAAAAAAATTGCTCGCCACTGAAATGGACTACTGGAGACGTGCTGCAAGAATATCCAGGAAGGATAAAATCAGAAATTCATATATAAAAAAAATGCAGGTACAATATTCAATATTAGATTTTATAAAGAAGAAACGATTAAATTGGTACGGACACATTAGAAGAATGGGAAAAGGAATCCTACATAAGAAAATCATGGATTGGGAACCACAGGGAAGGAAAAAGAAGGGTTGACCAACTATTACGTCGATTCAGGGAATCAATGAAGCTAAGGGGTAATGGAAAATAGAAGAAGATATATGGATGAACAGACAGGAATGGAAAAATGTGTTGAAACAAATGTGTAGTTAACTGTGAACATGGGCACCGGAAAAATGTATATTCATTGTAAAAGCCGGAATAATAAAAAAAGTATTATTATTATTATTATTAAACATCCTACATTTATAAACCTTATTTCACCTAAGGTACATTAGGGTTGAGTTTGTGTCAAAGTTGTGATTCATTACCCAATTTTATCTAAAACTGAAGTTTTTATATTAACCTTATTAGAAATGCATTAAAAAGTTTAGTTCTTTTCTTGTCAAAACCACTTCTGTTAGTTAACTTAAACAGACAGTGTTTTTGTCGAATATTAGCCTCCAGTCAACCAAACAACTTATAGAATAAAGAAAACCTGAACAAGGGCTTGCAGGCTGGCCAAGCTCTCAAGCGCCACCCGTGCATCAATAGACTTGGCTGATTTTCAGTCTCAGGACTTACACATGGCCTCATTCAGTTACAGAAACAAATTAAAGTTAAGATTTGTCACATTTAAAAAAAAATTCTGAACATTATCAAAGTCAAAACTGTTGGCCTTATAAGAACGATAAATATATGCTTGTTACTATTTTATTTAAATTGATTAACTGATCCACGCTTTTATTCGATTTTTCGAGTTAGTTTTGATTAGATTTATTTAGCTTGGTGGAGTTAAGGCCATGTGGCCTTCTCTTCCACTCATCAGGACAAACATATATTACATCAGAATATAACAATCACAATGAACTCTAATATTAAATACTAAATAAAAATTTGATCAAAAAGATAATATCTATTATATTACGATCTATAATGAAACCAGTAAATGTTAGTTAAAATTAAGACTAAAACTAATAATAAAGTGTATGCAAGCAAGACATATTAAATTGTCCCTGTCTAGTGTATATAAAAAACAAAGAAAAATAATGAGATATAGAAAACTAATTTTACGTTTGTACAATATTTAAAACAAAACAAATAAAAATATTTGTTATTCTTAATATTATTTTCATAGATAATTAAATGTATTAATTGTTAAAAGAATACTATCAGTGAGGTGCATAAGTTAGTTTGTTATTAAATAAATATTTAGTTTGTTTCTGAAGGATGTTATGATTCGACAGTCTCCGACATAGGGCGGAAGGGAATTCCGTGTTTTGGTAAGTGAGACCGTAAAAGATAATGAATAATATACAGTGTGATGAGGCGGGATATAAAGGACAATGTGCTAATGGGATCGAGTGTCAAGATTATGTGTGTCGGATAGTCTGATGAAGCGGCGTGATAAATAATTAGGCGATGATGTGTGAAGTATTTTATAGAGAAGGGATAGTGAATGGACAGTTCTACGATCTCTTAGACGAAGCCACGATAACTGTTCCAGGGACGGTGTAACATGGTCAAATTTGCGGATACCACAAATAAAACGTGCGCAAGAATTATGAACACGTTGAAGTCTTTGAGTGTAAATAATATTTAAGTCTGTAAAAAGAGTGTCACAATAATCAAAATGGGGCCTTGCAAGTGTTTCTACTACCATTTTCCTAAGAGCGAATGGCAGACAATTTTTTTAGATTTTTTATTTAGATTATTTGATATTTGCTCTATATCAATTAATATATTTGATAATAAACAGATATTGGTAAAAGTAAAGTCTCTAAGAAGAAAACGTAAAAATCATAAAAAGCGCCCCACGCTTTTAATGGTAAAATTATTTTCTTTTTGTTGATAACTCTAGTTTTATTCTGGATGTGTTGGAGATGATTTTTTTGTTGACCACTTTAAATTTATCCCAGGCGCGTTGGAAATTAAAATTATTTTTCATTTTTGAGTTCGGGTTTGTAATAAAGCGTTCTGTTTTAGTTTTTTTAAAACTATTATTTATTTTTTATTTTTTAGTTTTAATATTTTACAGAATAAGATAAAAATGTAAATATCTTTAAATTCCATACTAATGTAGTATGAGCTTAAAGTATTACTCTTCTAAAAAATCCTCACAAGCCGGATTCGAACCAGCGACCTATGGATTACTAAAATTGTATAGCACTAGTTCACTGCTCTACCAACTGAGCTCTTACAACGATTGACTAAAAAGTCGACAAGTCCGTAACTTATTATACCAGTTTTATTTTTTCTTATTTTTTGATGATTCTGACTATGAATCTAGAAAGAAAATATGAAATTATTGTATTGTCACGGGTCGTTTACAAGTATACAAAGTTTCAAGTCGATCCAGTGTCTCTAAGTGGGTGAAAATCGTGTTCAAAGATGCCGTTACATAAATACAAAGACACTTTTTTTGATTTTCTGATGATTCTGGCCAGGATTTTAGAAAATAAATATGAAATTATTGTATTGTCACGGGTCCTTTACAAGTATACAAAATTTCAAGTCGATCCAATAATTTTAAGTGGATGAAAAACGCGATGAAAGATTCAGTTAGATAGATAGATAGATAGATAGATAGATAGATAGATAGATAGATAGATAGATAGATAGATAGATAGATAGATAGGTAGATAGGTAGATACATAGATAGATAGATAGATAGGTAGATACATAGATAGATAGATAGATAGGTAGATACATAGATAGATAGATAGATAGATAGATAGATAGATAGATAGATAGATAGATAGATAGATAGATAGATAGATAGATAGATAGATAGATAGATAGATAGATAGATAGATAGATAGATAGATAGATAGATAGATAGATAGATAGATAGATAGATAGATAGATAGATAGATAGATAGATAGATAGATAGATACCGGTCAAGATAATTTAAAGCGTGTAAAAATAAAGCTCACCCAGGAAACGTGTCCCGGCAGAGACTTGAACTAGGGTCCGCTGTGTGACAAGACAGCACGGTATCTCGAGACGACAACGGTGGAAGCTTAGCTGTTAAAGCGTTTATTAATGTGAAAATAAAGAATAGTTGTAATGAATTTTATTCATACGGTATTTGCTTATATTATGGTTTGGCATTCGTTGAAGTTGTGACACGTTTTAAGTTACTTCTGGTTTCAACACTTTTTCCATTCTCGAATAATCTTTTAAATGATAGAACTTAGAAAATAATATTTTCTTCTCGTCTTTTATCAACATGATAATTCCACGTGTTTATACAGCTTTAGCATTCCTATTTTCTTGTGTAAAACGCGAAGTTAGCAGTAGTTTAAATTATTAACCAGTAATCTTATTCAAAAGAAAATTCCGTTTATCTTAATGATATTACTTTGTTGATTTCAGCTTGCGAACTCTCAAATTGTCATTTACAAGTTCGTGAACGTTTTCACTATCGTTCAAATAAAAGTTCCCCTAACAATCTAACGACTGTTAAGATTGAATATTCTTGCCAGCACCATTTGGAACGTTAAGCCCATATTGTGCAAATTACATTGTTACGATCTTTTAAATTAGCTTGTTCCAAATATACTTACTTACTTACTGGCACTATCGAACCCGTAGGTTCATGGCCGCGCGGACATAAGCTCTCCATACATCCCTATCCTGAGCTAATGCTTTCCAATCATTCCCTGTGTAATCTACTTCCCTCAAATCATAGTTAATGTTGTTCTCCCACCTCATTCTTGGTCTACCAACTGGGCGTTTTCCCTCTGGCTTTCCTACAAGAAGCTTCCATGCCCGTCTTTCATTCCCTATACGTGCAACATGTACTGCCCATCGCAGTCTATCTTATTATATCTGGCTTCCTATAAAGACCATGTAGTTCATTGTTATGTAGTCTTCTCCATTCACCTGTCTGTTCATCTCTCTTTGGTACAAACATTTTCCTAAGAACTTTATTCTCAAATACTCGTAATCTCCTTTCCTCCCTTAAAGTAAGAGTCCATGTTTCGCACCCATATAATATAACTGGTAGAATAATAGTTTTATATATTTTCAGCTTAACGTTTTTTGAAAGGAGTTGGGACATCAAAAGTCTCTTCAATGCATAATAGCATGCATTTCCAGAATTGAGCCTATGTTTAATTTCTTTGTGCATCTCATTCCTATTTGTGATTATTGTTCCTAGGTATTTGAATTCAGCCACTTCCTCAAAATTTCCCTCATTTGTCATCAGCTGTCCATTTCCATTATATACTGAATTTCTACGTGTGACCATATATTTAGTTTTACTGATATTTACTTTCAGTCCCAATTTCTTAGAGTTATTCAATAGTGTGTTCGTGTTGGCCTTTAGTATCTCCTCGCTATCGGCCAGTAGTACTACATCATCAGCATAAACTAACAACTTATTAATACCATTCAGTTGTAAGCCTTCCTCATTCTCTAAAGATTTAATGGCATGCTCTAGTACAAAATTCAATAGTAGAGGAGATAGTGCATCTCCTTGCTTCAACCCATTCTGGATTTCAAAAGTGTCTGAAAACTGTTAGCCTACACGCACCCTACTCTTTGTTCCAGCTATACACATGTAAACCTGAACTATACGCATAGGGATTCGAATTGGTGGGTTTATAAGTACGCATATCAGAAATGTTTGGAAGAAACTAACTCATTAGCACTATCGAATCATGTCACAATGGATATAAAGCTCTCCGTACATCCATAATTACCATAGTTATGTTAGAATATTAAAATTATCATATAAAAAAGTCCTCAATTTTTTTTAGAATTTTAATCAACTGTAGGCCTTTCGTGACCAGTTCTATCATCCGCAGAAGGTACGAGGTCTGTTTGTCAGTGACCCTCGACACGGATAATAGACCAAACAGTCTCAGTTGATTAATATTCTAAAAGAAGTTGAGCAGACGGACTTACAATGTGTACAATTTTAATATTTTCATAGCACTTCCTCCTATTCTACTTCCTTCACAGTAGCCTCTGCCCGCTCCTGGAATCTCCTTCCTCAAGATATCAGGGGTTACCGCACACTTGGTACCTTTAAGTCACGCTTATACAGTTACCTGTTGTCTAATAATTAATTTTTCTCTATTTATTTAATTTTATACTATGTCATTAATCTTTTACTCGTTTTTTTATATATCTTGTACATATTATATTCGTTAAATTTAGAGTAAATCAAAATACATTATAAATATTAATTGTATTGTATTCATAACTTCTAATCGTTTATATATATATGATATGAAAAGAAAAAAGAATGCTTGAGTCGGGATTTGAACTCGAGTCTCAATTTCCCGACTCAAGCATTCTTTTTTCTTTTCATATCATATTTGCCTTCATTGCCAAATGTCAAAAATATATTTATAATATATATATATGTATAGTAATTTAGATTTAAGACTATTCTTTTTTGTTTGTATTTTTTTAAAACCTGGTTGAGTGGTAGACAAGGCCTTAAGGCCTTAACTCTGCCAGGTAAAATAAAGCTGTTATTATTATTATTATTATTATTATTATTATTATTATATTATTATATTATTTATTATTTATTATTTATTATTATTATTATTATTATTATTATTATTATTATTATTATTATTATTATTATTTATTATTATTATTATTATTATTATTATTATTATTATTATTATTATTGTGACAAAATCTCAACGCAGATTTACTATTAATATTTATTTATATATTTAATTTTATTATCCCATCTCATTCTTGGATTATCTATTGGGCGCTTTTCGTCTGGTTTTCATAGCTTCTCATTGCCATTCGTGCCACATATTCTAATCACCTATGAGGCGCAAATGTTCTTGTAACTTATGACTTCTCATTAATGTATTGCAGCTCATTATTATGTAGCTTTCTCCACTCACCTGTATGTGCGTCTATCTTTTATCCAAAATATTTTTTAGTCTTTATGTTTTCAAGTACACTCGTAATGTCTTATCTTTTAAAGTAAGAGACCATATTACGCATTCGTATAATTTAATTGGGAAAATAGGCTTTTACATATTTTTGGTTTAATATCTCTCCTTTTTAAGGGACATTAGGGTGATAAAAGTCCCTGTAGTGGATTATAGCATGCGTTTGCAGAGTAGGAATTCACATGTAGGAATTCATTATATAATGGAAAAGGACAGCTAATGACAAATGAGGGAAATTTTGAGGAAGTGGCTGAATTCAAATACCTAGGAACAATAATCACAAATAGGAATGAGATGCACAAAGAAATTAAACATAGGCTCAATTCTGGAAATGCATGCTATTATGCATTGCAGAGACTCTTGATATCCCAACTCCTTTCAAAAAACGTTAAACTGAAAATATATAAAACTATTATTCTACCAGTTATACTATATGGGTGCGAAACATGGACTCTTACTATAAGGGAGGAAAGGAGATTACAAGTATTTGAGAATAAAGTACTTAGGAAAATTTTTGGACCAAAGAGAGATGAACAGATAGGTGAATGGAGAAGACTTCATAACAATGAACTACATGGCCTTTATAGGAAGCCAGATATAATAAGAACAGTTAAGCCTCGTAGACTGCGATGGGCAGGACATGTTGCGCGTATGGGGAATGAAAGACTTGCATGGAAGCTTCTTGTAGGAAAGCCAGAGGGAAAACGCCCAGTTGGTAGACCAAGAATGAGGTGGGAGAATAACATTAACTATGATTTGAGGGAAGTAGATTATACAGGGAATGATTGGAAAGTATTAGCTCAGGATAGGGATGTATGGAGAGCGTGTGTCCGCGCGGCCATGAACCTACGGGTTCGATAGTGCCAGTGAGTAAGTAAGTAAGTAAGTTTGCAGAGTTGAGGCTGCGTTTAGTTTTTAGCACGTGCTATTCCTGTTAGTTATTATTGTTTCTACAGGTCCTTGGAATAAATATGGGGTGTTGGTTGCAAGTATACGTTACTCCCTAAATACCATATAGAATTTTATCTATACTTTAATAGTGAAATTGACCTAATTTTCTCATAGAACATGACAGTGCTCTAGCTCTATTATTGTACTTACTATGCATTAATGACAGCTCTACAAAATTACCACATTCTTACTAACATACTTTTGCTGACGATATTTAAATTTACATTAAGGTCAAACTTGACTAAATCAACGAATGAGTTAATACTATTCTCATGCAAATATCATAAGTAACGCCACGAGTGATTTCCAAATTATCGATAAATTCACGACTCACCAAGTGAGGAGTGAATTTATCTAGAGAATTTGGAAATCAAGAGTGGTATTTGTTAGGACTATTTAACGAATAAAATTAAGCTGTTTACTCACAAATCATTATTTAACTATAGTTATTTTAAAATATTTATATATTTAATGTAAACGGCGATGTTTGAAAACAAATGAGAAACGATAGGTACGCTTCATCTGCTTCTTTTGTTTATCACTGCAACCAGATCATACTATTTATTGCCAAAAGAACGCAATATTGTAAGAATGCTCTCTAGTGGAGAAAAAATGAAACACATCAAACTGTATATTGATTCATTTCTGATGTCGTATGATGTTAATATGACAATTATATTTTTCTGGATTATTACCTGGGAAAAAATACATTTAAGAAAGTGCAAACAGTGTTTCTTTTTTTGGTGGTATAATCAATTGCTACAATTTTTTTATATTAACTCCTCTTAGCGCTATGTGTTGACATCTATGCACTATATATACAATCTGACACCTTGTGATTTCTTCCTGTGGGGATATGTGAAGGACCATGTGTACATATCGTCGACCTTCCAGACGTGAGCAAAGGATTGTTGCTGCTGTTGAATCCATTATTGCAAATATGCTGACCGAGGTTTGGGAGGAATTCGTCTATCGGCTAGATGTGTGCCGTGTACTCACACCGATCAGTTATAAAGTATGTTATGAAAACTCGAGGAGTTCTTCTTTAATCCCATCTAAGTTTGTTCTTATATGTATTAAGTAAGGGAAATTAAACAACTTTGAAACCCCGTTCATCATTTTGGAACACGGTGTATTTGTATTGATATATATATGTTATAATTAAATGTTTAACATTGAGCAATGCAAGCTTAATATGGTATGATAAGAAAAATAAATGCCTCGATGGGTTTCGAACCCGGATCTCTGAGCCTGTACCTCAGCGTGATATCCATTATACAACCAGGCGAATCCAATTCAAACACTTATTTTTCTTATATATGTATATTATTCTTCATTATTACTAGATGTCGCGAGAACTCGGTCTTCACTGCCATCTAGTAGCTGACTATAACATGTAATCAAATTAAAGAGAATATTTTTACCTTATAGCAGTGACGCTTTACAGATGTTATAATTAAATGTTTAACATTGAGCAATGCAAGCTTAATATGGTATGATAAGAAAAATATAATGCATATATAAGAAAAAAAGTGTTTGAATTGGATTCGCCTGGTAGTGTAATGGATATCACGCTGAGGTACAGACTCAGAGATCCGTGTTCGAATCCCGTCCAGGCATTTATTTTTCTTATCATACCATATATATAAGTTATATATATATATATATTGTGTGGTCTTTTTTATTTACTTTGTATTATTACTAGACATTATTTTATTGTTACGGACTGTCAGCAGCACGTACGGCTTCCTGGCCCGTTCGACCCTTATTTGTAAATAACATTCTATGTATCTTACTTTTAGTCTAATAAAGTCCTACTACTACTACTACTACTGTTTACTGTACATAGATTAACAGAAATATAAAACTTCCTTGAACCGCTTTTTGACAATTTGTAGAAAATGGCACAATTAATTGCTTTTCCCAAGTTTCCACAAATTGTACGATTTGAATATTTACATTGAATTAAAGTAGAATAAATACATTTGATTGTTCAAACTTGCGTGAAATTGTTAGATTTTTATAAATGGAAACGATGGAGCGTGAGGAAAAATGGAGTCTGCGGATTTGTAAGTGTGGGATTACTTTGATGAATCTACTGCTCATAGAGGCATGCATAAAAGTATTTGTAACGGCTCCGTAACCATGGAAACCGTATGTCAGAAGAGGCCTAGAGCATGAATGTTATTTACTAGGGTTTCTGTGACGCATGCTGGATGCCAACTGTGTGACTGATGGCCAACTTTAGAAAATATGAAATGAAGAAAATGAAAAAAATATCGATAAAAGTGAGATTTCCTGTAGCACTTCCAAATATAAGATTAAATTTCCGCCTTCTTTTAAGTTAATTCTTTGTCCAACACATAAGAATAAATACAATATTTCTCTACTAGCCCAATATTCTTTCTTCAGTTCATTTTGTTTTATAGCAGTAGGTTTTAAATACAAATACATGATTACGGATACAAAATGATTCATATGTATAATTGTTACTGATAGTAGAAGCAGCAGTAGTAGTGAAATACAAAAAAAGCAGCACCCAAATTTCTAAGTATGACTTTACAATTATTGTGAATAGTATATCGATAACATGATTGTTTAACAATTATTTAATAGCGTTACTAATAATTCAATTAATATTTTGTTAATTAAATAAAAATAAAACGTAGTTTTATTTGATTTTCATATTTATTATATAATTCAGTGACAGCTGTTTCGGTACACTGTACCTTCTTCAGACATGTTAACAAATTATGAATTGTGTTCCAACTGATCTAAGCAACAATACAACAATATTTATTTAAATTTCCCAGTTAATTGTGTAGACCTGCTGTTAATATTGTATCTAAATTAAGTTTAGTTTCTAGATAACGAAGTGCAAGTTTATTAATTCTTCACCGATAATTATCATATCGGAGAATTTATAGATATAATTGATTTTGTATATATAAATTCTCTGATATCGGTGAAGAATTAATAAGTTTCAGTTCGTTATTAGAATCTAATCTTAATTTAGATACAATATTAACAGCAGTCCTACACAAAGTAACTGAAAAAAGTGAACAAAGTTGTATTCCATTTTGTTCTGTTTAACCTTTTGAACGCCATGCTCGGCGTGCGCCGGGGAAAGTGTTTGTACAGCGGTACGGCACGCCCGGCAAGCTCCGGTTTTCAATCTTATTACTTTAAATATTTTTTTCCTGAAGTTTTTACTTCAATAAACTAAAATTATTTTTCGTGCTGTGTTTGTACAACCTTTCTTAGCAATACTTTGCACGTCCCTTACAGAATAACGGCACAGGCTAGTTGTAAATGCGTTTTCTAAAGGAGGGTGTACATTTATGTTTCAAGGCCTTTTTTTTCCTGTGTGTTGAGAATTTAACAGTTTTTTAAATTTAAAAGTAGTAAAAAACTGTTACTTTGTACTTTGTGTATAATTCAGTTTTGCCCGTGTTACCGGACATTTACCAACTATAACGCATTAATAAGAATTATATGTCTTCTTCTTCCTTCCAAGTATTAGGCCGAGGCCTGTTACGATCCTATAGAAAATTTTCCCTTCCGGCAAATTCTCGTATAAGACTTGAAAGCATAATAATAGTCCCTTCGATTGGTTGCTGGCCAAAGGAAGGCAAGACCAGTGATGGGGCTGCCATCTTATAGCCTCTGGTCAGGCTTTTCTGGAGAAGAAAAGAAAATAAAGGAAAGAAGAAATGGAAGAAAGGAAAGACTCCCTAGCCCTCGGATGCCCTAATAGCGTCGGGGTCCAAAAAAACAAGAGTTAACCAAGAGAGGTTAGATAGTAAAGTTAAAAGAGTGCAAAACACAAGTAAGTGGAAAAAATGTTTTGCTCAGCTTGGGCACCTTGTGGTCGCCATCCACATATCCCCTAGATGAGGACCCCTGAGGGAAGAATTATATGTAACTTATATAATTATATGTCCACCGCTGTGTTCTCGAGGTGCCTTGTCACGAAGCGGGCCCGGGTTCGATTCCCGGTCGGGACAGGTTTCTGGGTGAGATTTCTGTCAGGAAGCTTATGACCCAATGATCCCCGAAAATCATCCGGTATTCATCAGCATCCTTATCATTATCATCACCAACCTTCACCGGTGTGGAAAGCAACGGGAATCTATCACACCGATAATTCCCTAGTAAAGCTGCAAAGCATAGCATGAAAATGCTATGATTGCAGTGAAATACTTGCCCTCAGGCAGAATTACTATGGATGGATGGATATAATTTTACAATATCAGTAAATTTTACCATAATATATCATTCGCAAATTATGACGGACACGTTTCCCTCATCAAATTTATTAACATTTTCTTCTAAAATTATGTATTGACCCTCTAGATGATGATGATGATAATAATAATAATAATAATAGTAATAATAATAATAATAATGTGTGTACATACCTCACATGTCTCACGTAGCGACCTGGGTGCCCCCCTAGAGGGAGTTTCGATCACTCTAAGAGCGGATAAGGTATATTCAATACTAATAAAATTCACTGTTAAAACCGTTGAGGTGGAGAGCCATAAAATAAAATAAGTTAAAATATACCTTCTTAGGTAAGATCCGTCGTCCTCAACTTATAAAATATGTAATCTTTATGCCTGTAGGCCTTTCAGAACATCCGTTCCATCTTCAGCAGGTCATTAGGACCAGCAGCATCAACCATCATACTGTATGTTGTAGCGAAGAGGGACCTGCCGAAGATGGAATGGATGTTCTGAAAGGCCTACAGGCATAAAAATTAAATATTTTATAAGTTGAGGACGACGGATCTTACGTAAGAAGGTATATTTTATCTTATTTTATTTTATAAGGTATAGTGTCTCTTCTTCCGATGGGCAGGACATGTTGCACGTATTGGGAATGAAAGACTTGCATGGAAGCTTCTTGTAGGAAAGCCAGAGGGAAAACGCCCAGTTGGTAGACCAAGAATGAGGTGGGAGAATAACATTAACTATGATTTGAGGGAAGTAGATTATACAGGGAATGATTGGAAAGCATTATCTCAGGATATGGATGTATGGATAGCTTATGCCCGCGCGGCCATGAACCTACGGGTTCGATAGTGCCAGTGAGTAAGTAAGTAAGTATATTGTCTCATCTTGTAAGGAACGCATGTTCTCCGCTGACTTAATTCAGAATAATGTATTGTTATGTTAGAAATGTAACATGTCCTTTGAACGCGATATGTTGGTTTCTGATGGCTTAATTTTAATATCCTATAGCACGACTGTGCTTCAAAACTCTTGCCCTACAAGCTGAGTGGTGCCTTCACATCCTCAAGTGTTAATCACAGAGGTGGACGTTATCCAGCCACTAGAGTAGTTACATGTGGCCAATGAGTCGGTTACCCCAGTCATTACATCTGGTTTTCTCAACCTGGAGCCTCCACTTATTGAAGCTTCTCAAATTCTCACCAAGTTGGATGGCTACCGGTCCCATACTGGCCTAAATTCACCTGTGACGACTCGAACTAGCGCTAGTCCCATGGTAAAAGTAAAGTAAAGTAAAGTAATCCCATTACAGGCCTCGGGAGGCCTTTGGGGTAGTAGGAGGTTAAGGCTCCTACTTTTTATAGACATTCGGTACTAGATGTCAGTCGGGTAATAAGGGAATTTGGAGGGGGTTAAAGGGTAGAATTCCTGCCGGAGGTCAGCCCTGCGTGACGGCCGCCTTTACCCCCAGAACAAGCATCTGATACTCATTTCCGTTAGAGGCTGAGTCGACCATAGTGTGGCTCGGCTACGGTGCGGGATTCCTCTTAGGTTAGGAAGAAAATAAAATATTAATCACTTAATCATGACCTGAAGTAGGTACTGTAAAGGTAAAGTGATCCCACTACAGGCCTCAAGAGACTCTTGGGCTCGTAGGACGTTAAGGTCCCCACCTACTTAGTCAATCTGCACGATATGTTAGCAGGGTTGTCAGCTATTCGTAACGGCCGCCTTTACCGCTAGAACAAGCGTCTGGTCCTCATTTCTGTTAGATGCTGAGTCGTCCCCAGGGCCATGGTGCGCCCACAAAATTTTGGACAATTAAAAAATTCTGATCCCACCGGGACTCGAACCCCGACATACCGGCTTGCAGCGTATTGCCTTAACCAACTACGCTACGCCTTGCGTAGGAACTTTAACCAATTAGAATTCGTCTTATCAGTATCTTGGACATAGGCATATTAATCGATTGCACGCAACGTGTCTAACACACAAAAAAAATAGGCCCTAATAGGTCTATTTGTATTAAGTCACTTGAGACAATTATCTTTTTATATAAAAGTAAAGTAATCCCACTACAGGCCTCGGGAGGCCCTTGGGGTAGTAGAAGGTTAAGGCTCCCACTATTTCTAGACAATCGGCATATGATGTCAGCCCTGCGTGATGGCCGCCTTTACCCCAGAACAAGCGTCTGGTACACATTTCAGTTAGAGGCTGAGTCGACCCCAGGGGCATAGTGCCGCCAGAGGGTTTGGGTCAGTTTAAAAATCCTGACCCCAACGGGACTTGAACCCTCGACCCTCCGGCTTGTAGCTCAGTGCCTTGACCACTACGCTACGGCGTGCCAAAATACTCATTCAACAAATTCCTAATAATCCTGTGATAGTTTTACGGTAAAATTCTGTTCCACACTCTGCATCCAGAGCTATCCAGATACTGTTACAAACTTTCATGACGGTAATATCATTATTATTAGCTTAAACAATAAGGTTTAAAGCTTTGCAAAAGCATGAGGAATCAATGTTAAACCTATTTCCTCCGAAATAGGACATAATTTTGATACATTTTAAATATTTCTCTCCTCATTTCTTGTACTTAAGTTGTTAATTTAACAGTTATCATCATCATCTGCATTCATGGATTAGGTCTGTTGACCCGTTCCGACTTCAGCCCATCTCTTTCTAGGTCTGCCCACATCTCGGGTGCCTTTAGGTTTGTATTTTGTTATTTGTTTTGGATATCTATCTTCATTCATTCTGTCTATGCGCTGCTTCCATTTTTGTCTATATGTATCTATTTTATCAGTTATTGCAAATATTTCAAGTTCCTGTCTTATTTCTGTGTTCTTGATTCTGTCTTCCTTAGTGCACCCTTTAACAGATCTCAAAAATTTCATTTCTGCCGCCGTTATCCTACTTAGATCTTGTTTTTATGTATCCAGGCTTCTGATCCATAGAACAGTACCGGTACTGCCAACATTTTATAAAATTTCAATTGGGTCTCTCTTGTTGTTTTGTTATTTAGTGATCGTTTTATCGTACCACATATTCCCTGGAATTTTGCTATTTTATTATTTATATCATTATCATAATTAAATGAAATGTCACATCCTAGATAATTGTGATAGTTGTAAGTAAAAAGTTATATAATTTGTCAAAATATATCCGAGGATTACAGTTAATGTACAATGAATATTATCATCGTTGTCATCGTAAACGTTTCAGTTAACTTATACAGAGTGTTCGGAAATCCATATTACAAAATTTCTAGGGCTGGTAGAGGGTACTGAGTAGACAATATTTTGAATAGGAACCCATGTCCGAAAACGTGCCATTTCCGTGCTACAGCCATTTCAATGTGTCGGATTTGCCGGTGTTTTGTAACCGGATTGGCAGTACATGAAGTCAAAAGAGCACCATGTCAAATGAGGTGCGACGTAAGGTACAGAATTAAATGACGCTTGAATCATAACAAATGAAAGTCAAATTTATTTGGTAACAATACCAAAGTAACAGGAACACTTTAATTAATCACAATAACATTTTTGCCAGCAGTGGAAAAAATATAATTTGTTTTTGTCTTCTGCATTGGATGTGTCCCATAAAAACTGTTCAATGCAACAGAGGTACGATGTGACGATCACCAATGTCGTTGCACACATTGTACCGACGAATCATGTTCCGGTACACTCACACCATCTCATCTGGTGTCCCGTTAATCTCTTGTGCAGCGACCATAACTCGTGCCAGCAGTCCTTCCTCGGTCTCTACAGGAGTTTTGTACACCATACTCTTCGTATGACCCCACAATAAATAGTCCAAAGTAATTAAATCCGGCGATCATGGGGGGCCAAGCAATAGGGCCACCCCGGCATATCTATCTTTGCACCAGTCTTCGGTTAAAATGTTCCCGAACGTCACGTGTAAACTGCGGCGGTGCGCCATCGTGCTGAAACCACAGTTCCTGACGGACATTTAATAGCAGGGTAAACGTCACGTGCAATAAGGCGATCTTCTGACGTCATATACTGCCTATCCAGTAGCAAAGTAACACCGGTATATCCGACACATTATAATGGCTGTACGTTTCCGGATATGGGTTCCTATTCAAAATATTGTCTACTCAATCCACTCTACTAGCCCTAGAAGTCTATAATATGAATTCCCGAACACCCTGTATTGAAACTCTTTCTCTCCCAAGGACAAATTGGTCCTTATATCGTATTTGGCCATCATCTGCTTCTGTGCTGTAGGATTATAATACAATTCTTACCACGACATTCTCACTGTATCCTTTCGTCTTATTCGAACTATATCTTAACCTTTTCACTGCTGAGATATTTCCAGCCTTTAAAACTCTCCTTGCTCAATCCAGGGAGAAATATGGAAAAAGTTTATTTAGGTTCCTAGGAGATGGCAGTATATGCCTGCTTAGTTTGAAAGCAATGTAGTACGTATTATATAACTAGCAGGCGTTTGTAGTTGAGAATGGATATACACACCCATAGCACAGCAAGCATTTTCTTTTCCAACGGATATACCCGTTCGTAGCAGTGTAAAGGTTAAACTATGTTTGTCACTTGATTTTTTTTTAGAATAGCTTTGTTTCGTTTTTATCTAAACCTATGACATCTAAGAGAGTTATTTAAAATTTAATTTAAGCTTAAAACAATGTGTTGCGAAACTTAAAGAGGATGATTGAGGACTTGTAAAATGTTAATATTAAAATTATAAGTTTATCATGGTTTATTTTACATAGAATGTGATACTGCTTTGCAGGTTATACTAGGATCTTAAGTGGAAAGCTGAAACTCGAAAATTGAGTTCTCTAAACCTTGACGATTTTTTTTAACTTGGAGTTCTGGCCAGTTCTTTGAAGTTTTTGACGTATGAAGTTTCTGAACAGTATATTAAGCTGCCTCCAGACAGAAACACAAAAAGAAAAACATTGTTATATATAAGAGGTAAAACAATCCATAACATTAAATTTCATGGCATTGACTTCTCTAAAAACAATTTAACAGAATATGTAAAAAAATCTAAATAAATAATTTGCATTTAATGACATTCTGCAATTTCTGCATTTATCTTTTATCACCTATTTTCAAGCTTCTGAATTCGTACAGTCCTATGTATTATTTAACGACAGGTAATTGTATAAGCGTGACTTAAAAGTGTCAAGTGTGTGGCAACTCTTGATATCATGAGGGAGGGAATTCAAGGAGACTGCAGATGCTACTATAGAAGTAGTTCAATAAGATATGTGCTATGAACAGATATTGCTATCTTGTGACCTGGTGTCAATATTATGGTAACAAGATAACTTCTCAAATCTTGATGTCTTATAAGAACCTTAGTCTTGTTTTATTCATTGAGACGTTTTTTCTGCCACTTACTTAGTGGATACTCTGTGCGCATTAAATGTATTCTTTACATTTGGTATTTTATTCGTATATTTAATTAATTATGATTAAGTATTTTACTGAAACCATTTTAAATAGTTGATAATATTCACTGAAAACATTGACCATTGCTTGCATGTGAGCCCATACTGATTCGTAACATTTATATATATATATATATATATATATATATATATATATATATATATATATATATATTGGTAACGGTTATAATTGGCGTTTTGATTATTAGAATAATATATATAGTAAAATTCCCTTGTATTTTATTGTTGATAGCTACACTATTAGTGGTTCCTCGTTAATAACTAACACTATTGTAGCTAAAAGAATTATTCTGGCAACTGTTTCACTGTAGAGTATTATTCTGCAGAATTGTCTATTTTATTACTCATGATTATGATCTTTTTAATGGGTTCATTATTCAATATTTTACAATATTCACTAATAAAGTCGTATATTGTTTACTTATGGACCATACTGATATATAATATATATTCTGGCAACTCCTTTATTGTTTCATTATAAATTAATATTGTTATTTTATGCTATTTAGTGGTTATTTTATTAGTGATAATTATACATATTTTTTCTGGTTACATATTAAATATTTGAGAATATTTACTGAATCAATTCTCTATTTTTTGATTGGAAGTCGACATTTAATCAGACATGCATTTTTTATTCTGTTATTGTTAAAAAATAGGCCACTAAGGTGTTGATATTTGTTTTTTTTAAACACATTGCCGGTTTATTGCTGTTTTTTAACTGTACTCTTGGATATGATCTTAAATTGTAGAAAGTGATACTCGATACTGACCCCCTTCAAGGTGTATTTGGATTGAAGAGGCACTTGTCTATTGTTTGATTGGAAGACAACATAATCTGATGTTTGTTCTCTTTTATTCTGCTATTCTTAACCAAGACCCCAAACATGGTAATGTTTGTGCTTTATGAAACACTTTTCTTGTTTATTGTCGTTTTCTCACTGTAGTCAGGGATATGATCTTCAATTGTTGAAAGTGATCCTAGATACTGACCCCTTCAAGGTGTACTCCGCTTGAAGAGGGCAAATTGCAACTTATATTTTTGTGTCGGAACGCACTGAAAACATATGTATTGCAGTGATGTAAATGCTTGAAATTGCGCTTTTAAATTTTATTTGATGGTTTATCCAGTATTAAAAACTCTCATGCTGTTAGTTTTTAATGTAAGATTAATTTTTCATATAACTAAATCATTAAAATATCGCAAATTAATATTTTTATTTAAATATTGATTAATTATAATACTTTTTGGAAAAAGCTACTTGTTTCTAGTGATAATATTGATGACGTAATAACTCTTATGTTACGAGGCAACGCCACTGAATGCGGAATTGAATTATATTATTTTAAAACAAATTAACAAAATATTAATACTTATAGCAGGATTTTAATATCACAATAAATATGAAACTTAAAGTTAATAATCTTGTATTTTAAAATTCATTTAATATTTGAAAATAACTTAAATAAAAAATCTAAATAATTAATTGTTATTTATTGTTGAATAAAAATGTCTCAGTAACAATTAAAGAAATCGTATTACATAAGTCTTTTTTATAATGCTTTTAAAATTGTTTTAAGTCATTGTTGTCAGAATTATAAAGCTTTCTGTTATAACTGTAATAACACCTGCATAAGTTCATATTTTTAAATGAAAGTAAACTAAACTCCGATTGGATGTTGAAACAATTAACTTTTTGATTTAACAAATCAAATTTAAACATTATATTAACCAATATAATTTAAAATTACTATCATGTGATGTAATAATGTTCTTTAAAATTATAAATGAATTACACTAGTCATTCTGCATGCAACTTTCATCAAGGGTAGAAGCAATAACAGCTCTCCTAATAAAAGGTGATATTTAATACAAGAAGAATAGTTGATTCAAGAAAAGAAAATATTTTTATTTTAATTGACGGTGAAGAATAATACCACCTACATTTACTTAATCTGCTGGGAACTTTACAAAGTGAATAAATGTGAAATTATTTCTACAAGAAACATTTTTTTTTATCATTGTGAAGTGTTTTCCTATCCAGTGTACCAACTTCCGACCTTGGGAAGAGATTCCAGCTCTACCCAAAATTAAACCCAACCTGAACCAGTAATTCTTTTTTTTTTTTTTTTTGGACGCCAACCCTTCAAAATGTTACAACATCGGGCATGAAGAGAGTTAGCTGCTTCAAAACATCGCCGCAACATGGGAAGAGAATTACTTCTTCATACTGCACAGGTTAAATAAAAAAAAAACTATTTGATTTATCAGTTCACTCAGACTGAGATTTGTAGAGAAAACAGTGGACAACGCTTTCTCTATCTGACATATATTAAATGCATTTTCAAATATATTTTTCATCACTTAAACGGTTCGTTTTGTGGATTCACATGTTTGTCTAGTATTTACTGTATGCTTGAAAACAAAAGTAAAACAGATTTAATTATAAAAGTACCTTTATTGTATTTATTTAACAAACTTGCCCAAATAGGTTCTTCTAAATTGGCAAAGTATGTTATTAGAGAAGGACAGTAATAAAATATTAAATTAATTGACAATGCTTTTTTTTTATTTGTACAATAGGCATTGAACAAAATGGAACTTGAATGTATGTTAAAATAGTAATTCTGAATGAAGGGGAAAATCAATAACGAGAATTTGGAGTCTGGACATATACATATATATATATATATATATATATATAAAGATGGAGATACAGCCCTTCAGGTGTGGTTGTTACAATTTATGATATCAGCTATTTACCAGTTTCTAGTTACTTTCGGAATGACTCTGTATTTTTAGGTATTGGACCTCTATCGCCTAAAAGTTAACTTTGGACGGAGACACTGTTCATATGGGTACTTACAATATGGGAGAGTTGGCCAGTATATAACCATCTTCTCCAAGTTCATCTTATCTGGTTGTTTAATGCTGAATTCAAAATGTATTGTGGGGTCGGTGATAAGAGCTAAATTTTTAGAGGTAATGAACTATCATATTAATACGACATGTGCTGCCATTCTCAGATATGTGTGAACTTCCTCATGGACCACGAACTGTTTTGATCGAAGAGTTGCAGTGATAATATGTCTTACCCCCTGTTTTACATCCGTTTGACTACCATCACCCTGTCAAGCAGTAGGCCTAGTGCCTGTTAGGTTCTCCAACCATCTCTAGTGAGGTCTTCTTTTAGATACAATTTTATATTTTTAATTAAGCCTCCTCGTCCTCTGAACCTAATTAAACTCTATGTCATGCAAGTCTCTTGGTCAAACGTTTGCTGCTAGTTTCATATTCACTTGTGTCATTTTATAGGAATATAAGATAATGTAGACAGTATAGGGGTGATATGAGGTCAGGCTGTCGGATTCTCCTGTAGTTATAACTTATTTTTGAACATGCAGCCGCTATTTATTACAGTTAACCAAATTCCTCATGAAACTGGGTGGTTCTCGGTGCCTTAGTAACCGAAATTCTATGAGACAATTTCTTCGTCATAGGAATTCGAACCAGTGAATGCCACCTAGCTCTGCGCCAAGGCATGATGCCTTAGGCCGCTGCATTTTCACTTCCTGCATTATTAATTATATAGAAATTTCCGCAGGAATTATTTCCTTCCGTTTGATGGTTGTTCTATTTATAAAGTCCGGGTTATCTATTTGATTGAAATGTCCATAATATTAATATATTTATTTCCATTAATAATTTTCCATCTTTTTGAAGTTATTAGTGACGCTTATTTGGCCTCAAATTTTGAATTTGTAATTTTTAAGTTAATTGTTTCGACAGATCAACATCAACTTTTGGATCAAGTTAAAGAGAAAAGTTAGAAACATGAATTTTATAAAAGTCATGAAATATCTTTAAAATGAGTTCTAAAGGCTTATATAATAATGTATAGCGCACAATGTGCAAATATTAGTTAATCTATATTAGTTTATCTGTCCATACAGAATCCTGTCAGAGATTGCCCTCTGTTTTTGCAGTTTAGCACATGGTATCTCTCGCATAACATGCCGCATCGCTCGCACACGCATTCTGGTCCCGGGTCATGAAACTGTTTCGTTTTGCACAGTCTGTGATGGAAGCCGTGTACTGCTAGCCGGGTCACTAGGTGTCGTAGTTCGTAGTTCGGCTTCTTCCAGTCTTCTGAGATCATGGCATCGGTGTTGTAGAGATCGGTCCAAATGGGTTCTTTTTTCAGCTGCAGCTCTCTTAGTACAGTATTATAGCTCGCTGTACAGTTTCAATCGGAGCTCTCCTGTGAGAAATAGCTCCTTTGTCAGTTCATAGACCGTGCGGGAGGGTGCGAACTTTTTCAAATACATGGATTTCACTTTTTCCAGGAGTCTAAAGCTGTTGGTGTCCAGATGATCCCATATCAGTTGAAGACCGTATGTGGCTATGGGTACAATCTTGATGTGGAAGAGTTTTATTGCTGCTTCCATGGACATCTTGGTTATGTCTTTTATTTCGTGCATGGCTTTGATTGCTTGGCTCGTCCTGTCCGATATATGCAGGTTGAAGGAGTTTCCCTTAGGCTGGAGAGTGATACCTAGGTATTTGAAACTGTTGGCTGTGGACAGCGCTCGGGTATTCAGCATAACCTTGTCCTTTCCCGCTAGTCTGCCTCCTCTCCTGAAGCCTTAAACATCTTTCTCGAGTTATCTGGGAGAAAGCACTCTGAACCCAAAGTTTAGGACCAGAGGAGAGCACGAATACTAATAAGATCAATCATAGCGCCTAAAAATTAATATAATAATACTAAAAGAAGAAAACTTTATCTATCTGTATGCTTATTACATGCCCAGTGTCGAATTTTCTAAAATTTTAAATTAATTTAACTCCATTAAAGATAAACCTGTGCTAATGAATATTTAAACAGGATTTTCCACGAGAAAAACTAGGGTTAGGTCTAATTTGTTATTTAAATCGATATGGGAGTCTTAGCATTATGACCAATTCATGTTTTATAAAAAAGGGTAAATTTTATCATCACCATCATGAACAAATTCGTTGTAGGCCATGTGGCCTGTACGGTAAACCTAGCGAAGATGGTCTTGATCTTTCCACCGATGTTTTGGTCTTCCTTGGTCCCTATGTCCAGTTGGGGTATATTGGAATGCCAGTTTTGGAAGTCTATTTCTTGCCATTCTCCTCAGATGATTTTCTCATTCTTTTTGGTATCTTTGTATATCTTCATTTAAACTTGTTACTCCAAGTTTTCCTCTGATATTAGTGTTCCTTTGGTGATCCAGTCTATTAACTCCTAACAATGATCGTGAGAAGCGCATTTGGCTTACTTGAAGTTTATGAGAGTTTCTTTTATTTAAAATCCAAATTTCACTTCCGTATTTTAGATCAGCTTTTGATGTGATGTTATGTAATCTTAGTTTTGTCTCTGTCCTCATCTGTTTACCAAAATGTCTTGGTATTACCCCATTCATTTTATTATATTTTTGTAATTTTGAATCAATGTCACTCTTATACTCTGCAAATACACTTCCTAAGTAAGAGAAATCTGACACTTGTTCTATAATTTTTCCATCAATCTCAATTTTCACCCGTTGTATGTTTGTTCCACACATTGCCATTGTTTTATTTTATTGCCAAATTTTATAAAAATTGTATTTAAAACTAGCTAATACCCGATGTGCGCTGCTACGCCTAAAAAAAATGAAAATTAATGTGATTTTATGTTTAGTTGAATAAGTAAGAGGAAAAATAATTATAAATTTATACTTTTCAGATACCCCGTACTGATTACCCGGCGTTGCCCGGGAAACTATTTATCCCGAACTTGAGCTGAAATACGAAAATTAATAGTTAAATAAGTGAATACAAAAATTTATATCGTAATTATTTTTAGATGCCCCGTGGTTTACGCGGCGTTGTCAGGGAATCTACTCATCCCGATTTTCTTGGCATAAATGAGCCGAAATACAAAAATTAATGTACTTCTTAGGATTAGTTGAATAAGTATAATGAAAAAATTATAAATGTTTATCGAAATTATTTTAAGATTCCCCGTGCTGATTACGCGGTGTTGCCCGGGAGTCTACTTATCTCAATCTTCTTGGCATAAATGAGCTAAAAGACAAAATTCGTTATTGTAAGTTTTCCGTAAAAATAATACCCGTCATGTGCTGCTATGCTTGCACAGGAATTTTAGCATCAATAAAAGACAAAAATGGTTATTGCGAGTTATCCGTAAGAGATAAACATATGCTGTCGCGGACTTTTTTGTAGAGCGTTTTGAGATATTCAAATCTGTGTACATTAATTTTGTGTATTTGTTATGGTTTAGGCAGCGTAAGCCATTTAAGCGTCCAAAGAGCTACTTTTTTCACGTTTTCCACTACCAAGGGCGATTTTTAAGGGTGTAGGAGTTCTTCTTCTACTTCTTCACTTCCTGGTTTAGGCAAGAGTTGCCTGTTCCGTCTTCACTAATAGATCTAAGACCATGTCTTCCGAGGACGTCCGACATCTCTTCTTCCTCTTGGAAAATAATACAAGATTTTATTTGGTAATCTACTTTCTTCCATTCTTTCTACATGTTCTTTCCACTGTATCTTGTTGTTAAATATCTTTTCTTTTATGGAGTAGATCTGCAGTTCTTCACGGATATCCTCGTTTATTATCTGGTCCATTCTAGTGCAGCCTTTTACTCTTCTTAATAATTGCATCTCGGCTGCTTGGATTTGGGTGTAGGAGTTGAGTATTACAATTCTCCTATAGCCTATGTTCATCACGGGAATCTCCTGAACATTTTGCAAAAAGCCCCATCTTAATTGGATCAACGGTATGGCCGCCCTTAAAGTACGAACAAACAAACATTCATTTCAATATATATATATATATATATATATATATATATATAAACTTGGTACTCCAAATATTTCACTGATAACAGAGTCCCTTTGGTGATCCAGTCTATTAAATCCTAATCCTAACAGCGATTCTAAGAAGCGCATTTAGCTTATTCTAAGTTTATGACAGCTTATTTTATCTAAAATCCAAATTTTACATATGTATTTTAGAGCAGCTTTTGAATATATAACATTTTTTTTTTGTCGTGGTCATTTTCGATGTCTGCAACTACGATCGATGAAGATGTGTAAAGATTTTAAAAAATAATGAAAAGATCCTTAATAACTTCATATATTTGGAGTTCGCTAAAATCGTAAAAAAATATGCGTTAGATCTATAGCATTATTTCAATTTTGTATCGAACGAAACGGTGATAAATCACGAAATATCGGTTATCCTTCAGACGATTTGCTTTGCACGCATCGATCTATCTATCTTCGGGTTTTTACAGATCCTGCCGTCTTCCCGTGCCAAACCTCCAAAGCCTACGGTTTTGGGCATCTTCGATGCTTAGCCCTCTAGCTTGCATTACTGTCTTCATGTTTTCCTTCCATGTTAACCTTGGTCTTCCTCTTTTCTTCTTTCTGTTCGGATGCCATTCATATAGTTGCTTCGGCCATCGCTCATCTTCCATTCTTAAAACATGTCTTAACCACTTTAATTCCTTCTCCTCAATTCTTTCAATTATGCTTTCTTCTGCTTCCATTATGTTTCTAATTTCCTTATTTGTGACATGTTCTAATTTAGACTTTCTGGCAGTTGGTAGACCAAGAATGAGGTGGGAGAACAACATTAACTATGATTTAAGGGAAGTAGATTATACAGGGAATGATTGGAAAGCATTAGCTCAGGATAGGGATGTATGGAGAGCTTATGTCCGCGCGGCCATGAACCTTCGGGTTCGATAGTGCCAGTGAGTAAGTAAGAGTAAGGCACTTCTTCGTAAATAATCCATTTCTAGAGCTATTAGTCTATTCTTGTAGTATTTATTGATTGTCCATACCTCACTTCCGTACATTGCAACAGATTCCACCAATGTTTTACCAATATATTTTTTTTGTGTATTTCCAAATATGTTTATCCAGCCATATGGAATTTAACAATGATATTATTTTGCTACTCAATTCAATTCTATGTTTTATGTTTTCTTTGCCTATACCTTCGATGTTATCCATAATCATTCCCAAATATTTAGTTTGTTTCACTTGCTTTATTTGGATTCCTTCTTCCAATATTAAATTTTCTCTTTCATTGCTATTTATTGCCAGATATTCTGTTTTTTGTAAATTTACTGTGAGACCCCATGATTCATATCTGTTTTTCAACCTTTTTATCATGAATTCGAAATCAAATTTGTCTTCGCATCGATCACTATGTATAGAAAAGACATACTACGTATTTGCATAAACGATAACTCATGACAATAGTGGTTTATGTTGATTATAATCAATTATATTACACAGATTACATAAAATCTATCCTATAAATAATGAGTTCTTTCGCTCCATGTAAGTTACGTGTTGTAAGAAGCCTTTCTTCCATTCTTCACCACATTAAAAGATTCCAAGTTTTTACGATGGAAGGTAGCAAAACTTGGCGTTAAGACAATGTGTTGGGGAGAAAGTATGGGAAGAATTAGTGCATAAGAAGAATGTCTGTGAAGGTACGAGTAAGGGAAGAAGAATGAGAAATGTTGTAAATTCCAAAGAGTTTGGGAATTCCCTCGCATACCCAGTAACCTCTTGTGTTTCTTACAAACTTCCCACACTGCCACAGCATTTGTTTTCTCGTACAGATCCTGAGAATTGAGCCGTATGGAACTTTACTCTCTTCCACAGACTTGTAAAACAATAATTTAATTATTAAATCTTGTTATAACTCCAATTAAAATAAAATACTTTATTTCTTGTAAGCCCATGTTTCTCTTAACAGAGATCCCCCTACAGGGAAGAATTTGAACCATACTAATTAATTATACTTGTTTTATTCTAAAACTCCATAATACCGGTAATGATGATGATGATAATAATAATAATAATAATAATAATAATAATAATAATAATATAATAATATAATAATAATAATTTTCTTCTTCTTCTTCCTTCCAAGTATTAGGCCAAGGCCTGTTACGATCCTATAGAAAATTTTCCCTCCAGCGTTTCATAGGACGGCCCAGTGATCTTCGTCCTAATAATAATAATAATAATAATAATAATAATAATAATAATAATAATAATAATAATAATAATAATAATAATAATAATATACATTAGAAACGTGAGAAATGAGTTTCTGAGGAGTGTGGCCGGCTATACAACAACAGATCGAAACGGAAATGAAATATACGCGAAGAGAACTAAATGTATTCAAACTATTAGACAGAATTACACAATACAGAGTTGAAGGAAATGTTCGAAGGTCCAATAAAAGATGGACAGACCAATTCTAACATGAGATGGGAACAAACCAGTAGATCTAATGCTTGATGCTGATGATATTGATAATATCCATCCAGGGTAATTCTGCCCGAAGACAGGTCCTTCACTGCAATCATAGCATTTTCATGCTATGCTTGCAGCTTTACTAGGGAATTGTGTAGGTGTGGTAGCTTCCCGTTGCTTTCCACACCGGTGAAACATGATGATGATGATGATGATAAGGATGATGATGATGGCCATAAGATTTCGGGGACCGTTTGGGCCTTAAATTTTTCCAGACATTTGTCTTACAGGTGAGGAAATACCCCGATAAAAACCTCACCCAGAAAAACTGCCCCGACCGGGGATCGAACCCGGGCCCGCTGCGTGACAAGGCAGCACGCTACCTCGAGACCACAGCGGTGGACATAATAATAATAATAATCATAATAATAATAATAATAATAATAATAATAATAATAATAAACTCTCTTGCAGTATCGAACCTGTAGGTTCATTACCGCGTTGACATTATCTCTCCAAACATTCCTATCCCAAGCAAATATTTACCAATCATCCCCTGTGTACTTAATCTCCCTGAGTCTTATATATATATATATATATATATATTATATATATATATATATATATATATATATATATATATAATACCTTAAATAAAGTATAAGTTAAAAAATGAAAAAGACAATCCAGAAAAACCTAAAGATAAAACACTTACTATTAATCCCTACTCTCTTAAGCTAGAAAGAGCGATAGTCTTTAAATCATACTGAAAACTAACACCAAGTCCAGCAATAAAATGACAGCTCAAGAATAACTGAAAAAAAAATGTGTTAAGTTCCTGAAAGATCAACTAAATGGAATTAATAAGTATACCCCACTGTAAGAAATGTTGAGGAATATCCTAATGTAGAAACAGGAGTACACAGAAAGATTAAGAATAAGACATTTGAAAATCGAAATGATTGTGAGGTTAATCCGGTAGTGGTTGAAACTCAAGTAATTTCAATGAGAAGGATTAATCCTATTCCTTAAGGTGAATTATGTGGGTGAAATTAAATACAGTAAAACTTGTTTAATCCGGAACGTGAATAATGCGGAAATCTGTCCAATGTGAACAAATGTATTGGTCCCGGCGAAATAATAGTGATTTCATGTGTATTTATTTTGCATGAAACGGAATCTGTCCACGCGGAAACGGAAGGATATTTCTGCACAATTCATGAAAAAATTATAAAGCGGAAAGAGAGAGAGATACATTATTTTCCACTTAATTGAATTCCCGTTTTAGGCCAAGAAAACAATAAAGCATGATTCCAGCCGTCCGTCGGGTGAAGTACAGATTCTACCTGTACCTGAAATTTTCTTTGGGCCTCATTGCACACCCGTCATGCGAAATACAGATGCCTGTTTTACAAATAACCACTGCACTATGAAATCTTCCAATATAAAACCGGACCGGCCTCACGCAGTGCTGTCTCTTCCTCCCGCAATTCACCCTGCCTGCCACCCGTCCTTGAATTGTTTCTTACCTTATAGAAAATCCTGGAAATGTTGTCCTCCCGCAGTTAAACAGACATCATACCGAGTAAACACATTTAGATTGACACGCTGTAGTTCGGGCACTGTCAAGTTTCTGATTTCATTTCTTATGTTGTTCTTCAGTTCTTCCAATGTGTGCGGATTTGTTTTGTACACTTTGTCTTTCAGGCTATACCACAAATTTTCGCCAATTTCGTCTAATTTTTCTTCGGTGAGAACCGTACGCTTCTTATTTTGTACTGAACCAGTGGTCTCAAATTTAGTCACAAGATCGTGGATTGTCGATCTGGAAGGAGGTAATTGTCCAGGGAAGTTCCGAATAAATTCCTCGCGAACGCGACGAACTGATTCGTATTTATAATAACATTTACACACATAAATGCGCTGCTCTAATGTCAGCTGACGTCTCATCTTGTCGAACGATAGTAAACTGACTAGTTCAAGGACGAGCGGCTGGCAGAGTGAAATGCGGACGAGGAGAGAGCGCTGCCTGACGGGTGAAACCCCGTGAGGCCGGTCCGGGTTTATATTGGAAGCCCGTTATTAGTTTAAATTCTGAGACTGATGTTTCACAGGAAGCTCCATAACAATAACTCTATCATTAGCCTTACCTATATGATTAACATTTATAATATTCTGATGAATCAATAATACCCAGCATATATTGGCCCGTTCTGAATTTACGGAATAAAGATGGCTAAAACGTACATGCCGTTGCCATTAAACAAAAAACTGCAATTAATTAAAGAAAAATCTCCTAATTTCCGGACCGATCTCCAATGTGAAGGTCTACCCGTTGCTAAATCCCTAGGGAATAACGATTTCAAGGCATCATCAGGTTGCTTGTGGACAGTTTTAAAAGACGACACAATGTAGTGTGGAATGAAATTGGAGGGGAATCAAAGGATGTGGACGAAAGTATAGTTAGTGACCGGTAACCGAAACCTCATACTTTAATTTCAGGATACGCGCATAAGAGACGTTTTAACGCTGAGGAAACGCGACTGTTTTTTTATGGGCGTTATCGTCTAAGTCGCTAGTACACACTCGGCAGTGGAACTACAATTAATCCGTGGTACGTAAGAAGACACATACGGTATCCTATAATCCAACATTATTAATAAATTTTAGTTTTTTATAATGCGGAATTTGTCTAATATGGAAAAAATGGGTCCATGCGTTTCCGCTTTGAGCAAGTTTTCGGTACCACTTGATTAGTGACCTCCTATTGGGCGCTTTCCCTTTGGCTTTCTTACGCGGAGTTTCTATGCCCCTCTTTCATTGCCCACTTGTGTCACATGTCTGCCCATTATTATAATAACAATAATAATTATATATATATATATATATATATATGGTATGATAAGAAAAATAAATGCCTGGACGGGATTCGAACCCGGATCTCTGAGTCTGTACCTCAGCGTGATATCCATTACACTACCAGGCGAATCCAATTCAAACACTTATTTTTCTTATATATGTATTATATTCCCCATTATTACTAGATGTCGCGAGAACTCTGTCTTCACTGCCATCTAGTAGCTGACTATAACAAGTAAGCAAATTAAAGAGAACATTTTTACTTTATAGCAGTGATGCTTTATCGATGTTATAATTAAATGTTTAACATTGAGCAATGTAAGCTTATATATATATATATATATATATATATATATATATATATATATATATATATATATCCACCGCTGTGATCTCGGGGTAGCGTGCTGCCTTGTCATGCAGCGGGCCCGGGATCGATCCCCGTTCGGGACAGTTTTTCTGGGTGAGGTTTTTATCGGGGTTTTTCCTCACCTGTAAGACAAATGTCAGGAAAACGTTAAGGCCCAAACGGTCCCCGAAATCATATGGCCATCGCAATCATCATCATTAATATTCATCTCAGGTTAAGCTTAGGATTAGGGACTCTCCTGGCGCACCACTATCATCATCATCACCCATCGTACCATCGGGGCAACGTAACCCAGTCTTCCAGACGCCTCAACCTCAGAAGTGGGTTACAAGTACGCCATGCCAGTAGAGAAACCAGGAATGTCGAAAGACAACCCTGGGGCATTTGAAAAAAAATTATATATATATATATATATATATATATATATTTCTGGACAAGTCAATTAACCTGCATCTTAAATTAGAGGCCTGGAAACATGCATATTCCCTTATTATTTTAAGGTCATCAGTCCTGGTCGTTAATGGGGAAACAGCAGTTCACCATCCAAATCTGTTAAATGAAAAAGAGGAGAAAAATACTGGGAACCGTCATATAGGACAATACATCGTGTAAAACGCAGCGTCAAATATATGAACAAGCTACAACTATAAAGTGGAAGTGGGGAAGACACGTGGCGAGGAACCTCTATGTTGGGCCCTGATGTCGGTACGACAGGCCGCGGAAGACGAGAGCTGAGATGGACGGATTTGTTTTTGAAGGAAACAGGTGAACAGTGAACAAGGAGAGCAAGGGATAAGAAAGAATGGAGGGAAGTTGCAAAATATCAAAGATTGTGGAATAAATCACCGCCAAGTGAAGCAACTTGTGATGGGGTATATGTAAATAAGTGCAACATTTAATGACCTTCTTCTTCGGCTTTCCCCCACTTATAGGTTTGCCGTCTTCAATTTCCATTTATCTCTATCATTCCAATCTCCCTCTTCCAAATTCCGATCATCCATTATAGGTTTTCCGTTTCCATCTTGGTCTGCCACGTTTATTTCTTCCAGGGGGTGATCATTGGTATATATTTTTTGGCCATCTTTCATTTTCCATTCTTTGTACATGTCCATACCATTTAAGCGTTTGATTTTCAATCCTCTTAACAACAGATGTGGTGACATTCATTTCTCTCCAAAGGAATTCATTTCTTATTTTATCCTGTCTTGTTTTTTGGAGGCTTCTTCTAAAATAATCAAATTCAACTGTTCTAATTTTGTTCTTTTGTAATTCCGTCAAAGGCCAAGTTTCGCTTCCATATGACAAAATATTCTGTAATATGCTCTTATAAATTTTCAGTTTAGTTTCCTTTGTAATATTTTTATTCCAAATTATTCCATGTAATGTCTTAGTTGCATTTTTTGCCATTGCAATTTTAGTCTGTACATCTCTCTTACAGGTACCAAAACTTGTAATTATTGACCCAAGATATTACAAAAAAATCACACTTCTTTATTTTCCCTGTTTCAAGTATGAGGTCATCCACATCCTTTCCGAAACACACACATTGTGTTTTCTGTAAATGTATATTCAGTCCCCATTTTTTATATTCTTCCATTAGTTTATTTATCATATATTTCATATCATCTTCATCCCCTGCAAAAATTATTTGACCACCTGCAAACAACAATGAATGCAGTACTTTTCCTCCTATAGGGATACCCATTTCAGAGCATTTTTTATACCAGAAGTTAAGAGCCTGGTCTAAATAAATGTTAAAAAGAATTTGTGATAAACTGCATCCCTGCTTAAGGCCTTTATTCACTGTGAATTCCTCTGTTAAAGTATTCTGTATTTTTACTTTAGCTTTTGTATTACTATAGATCTTCCTAACAATATTAATCCATTTATCACAGATATTCATATTTCTCATTGCCGTCCATAACAATTGTCGAGGTACACTATCACATGCCATCTCTAAATCTATAAAGGTCATTTCTTGCTAGGATTTTCTCTTGTAATTGTCTAATACAGAAAATATTATCAATACATGATCCTCCACTCCAGAATCCACATTATTCTTCTCTTAAGTTATCTTTTATCTCGTTAAGTTCAAAATTTATAATTTTACTAAAAATCCTAGCTGTTGAAAGTAAAACGCTTATACCTCTATAATTGGAACACAGTTTTTTATCACCTTTTTTAAAAATAGGAGTAATGTACGATAAATTCCAGTCTCCTGGGATATCGTCTCCAATTTCAATTTTATTAAAAAGGTTTGTTAAAAATATTACTAAAATATCTCCTCCATGTTTTCGGGGTTCCGTCTGAATATTTCCTGGTCCTGGTGCTCTCCCATTTTTTGCCTCTTTCAAAAGCTCTTTTTACTTCATCCTCTGTTATCTCTGGAGTGTCAAATTTATATTCTACATCCGTATCTTGAAGTTGAAACTCATTTCTATTTTCTTGAAGTAAACCTTTATAATAAACATTCTTTATCTTTTTTAATTTGTGTATCGGCGTGAATAGAAAGGGTACGGGTGCTTGTGTGTCTGTTTTTTTTTTGTGTAATCTGAAATTCAGTTCGGATATTCACTTACTTGCTCACTGGCACTATCGAACCCGTAGGTCCATGGCCGCGCGGACATAAGCTCTCCATACATCCCTATCCTGAGCTAATGCCTTTCCAATCATTCCCTGTATAATCTACTTCCCTCAAATCATAGTTAATGTTGTTCTCCCACCTCATTCTTGGTCTACCAACTGGGCGTTTTCCTTCTGGCTTTCCTACAAGAAGTTTCCATGCACATCTTTCATTCCCCATACGCACAACATGTCCTGCCTATCGCAGTATATGAGACTTAACTGCTCTTATTATATCTGGCTTCCTATAAATACCATGTAGTTCATTGTTATGTAGTCTTCTCCATTCACCTGTCTGTTCATCTCTCTTTGGTCCAAAAATTTTCCTAAGAACTTTATTCTGAAATACTCGTAATCTCCTTTCCTCCCTTAAAGTAAGAGTCCATGTTTCGCACCCATATAATATAACTGGTAGAATAATAGTTTTATATATTTTCAGTTTAACGTTTATTGAAAGGAGTTGGGACATCAAAAGTCTCTGCAATGCATAATAGCACGCATTTCCAGAATTGAGCCTATGTTTAATTTCTTTGTGCATCTCATTCCTATTTGTGATTATTGTTCCTAGGTATTTGAATTCAGCCACTTCCTCAAAATTTCCCTCATTTGTCATTAGCTGTCCATTTCCATTATATACTGAATTTCTACGTGTGACCATATATTTAGTTTTACTGGTATTTACTTCCAGTCCTAATTTCTTAGTGTTACTCAATAGTGTGTGCGTGTTGGCCTTCAGTATCTCCTCGCTATGGGCCAGTAGTACTACATCATCAGCATAAACTAACAGCTTATTAATACCATTCAGTTGTAAGCCTTCCTCATTCTCTAAAGGTTTAATGGCATGTTCTAGTACAAAATTAAATAGTAGAGGAGATAGAGCATCTCCTTGCTTCAACCCATTCTGGATTTCGAAAGTGTCTGAAAACTGTTTGCCTACACGCACCCTACTCTTTGAGCCATTTAGACACATTCGTATAAGTCTAACTAACTTTTTAGGAATTCCAAACTCCAGCAGGATACTATATAACTTCTCCCTCTTAATTGAATCATATGCTTTTTTTGAAGTCTACATATAGTTGATGTACAGTACCATTATATTCCCATTTCTTTTCTGAAATCTGTCTTATACTGAAAATCTGATATGTTGTAGACCTGTTTCTTCTAAATGCACATTTGTGATCTCCTAGAATGTCATCAATATAGGGAGTAAGTCTGCTTACTAATATATTTGTTAGAATTTTGTACGAAGTTGAAAGTAATGAGATGCCCCTGTAGTTGTTGCAATTAGTTTTATCTCCTTTCTTATAAATTGGTACGATAATTGATTCCTTCCATTCATCTGGAAGAGCTTCTTTTTCCCAAATCATACTAAGCAACCAGCGTATCTTGTTCATCAATTTTTTCTCCCCCTGATTTTATCAGTTCTGCTGGGATCTCATCTGAACCTGATGCTCTATACATCTTCAATTTTTCTATCGCCATTTCAACCTCTAATGCACTTGGTTCTGCGACTAGCATTTCTGCTGTCTGTAAATTATCCTCCTCAATGTCCTGTTCTGTATGTACATTTAATAGCTGATTAAAGTAACTTTTCCATCTATTTAATATACTCCTAGAATCTGCAATCATATCCCCATCTTCATTCAGAATTATATTTGTTCTAGCCTGAAACCCTTTCTTCTCTATACTAATTCCCTGATATAATTCTCTAATGTTCCTATTTTTGCCATTCATTTCAAGATCATTAATCTTCTCTCTCAAATATTCGCTCTTTTTACTCTTTAGTAAGTTGGTCGGATATTCACTATATCATAAAATTCCACCTTAATAAAATGTAATCTTTTAAAGACGTAAGTACAGTTTTCACAAGTTTTTTGCCAATTTCATGTGGAATGTCGCATTCACTAAATTTATCTCGGCTTTCTATCCGCAGCCGACTGAATGCAGTTCGTAGTTCCCATATCCAATTGGCAAAAATCCTTCCGAATATTATCCCTTTACCTTCTCAAAGGCATTCTTAATGGTCTTTTCGGAAAGATTATTTAAAAAATGGAACAGTTTCTATTCTCGCACATTCGCGATATTTATCCTAGACGTAACGACCCTATTTTGTTATACCGGGCTTCCAATATAAACCCGGACCGGCCTCACGGGGTTTCACCCGTCAGGCAGCGCTCTCTCCTCGTCCGCATTTCACTCTGCCAGCCGCTCGTCCTTGAACTAGTCAGTTTACTATCGTTCGACAAGATGTGACGTCAGCTGGCATTAGAGCAGCGCATTTATGTGTGTAAATGTTATTATAAATACGAATCAGCTCGTCGCGTTCGCGAGGAATTTATTCGGAACTTCCCTGGACAATTACCTCCTTCCAGATCGACAATCCACGATCATGTGACTAAATTTGAGACCACTGGTTCAGTACAAAATAAGAAACACACTCGAAGGCGTACGGTTCTCACCGAAAAAAAAATAGACGAAATTGGCGAAAATTTGGAACGTTCACCACAAAAATCATTACCGAAATTAGCACAACAAGTTGGGATTTCAGTAACTGCACATAGAGCAACAAAATTGTTAAAACTCAAACCTTACAAGTGTACACGTGTTCATTGTGAATTGCGGGAGGAAGAGACAGCATTGCGTGCCGGGTGAAACTCCGTAAGGCCGGTCCGGTTTTATATTGGAAGCCCTTTATATTAGCCTGTTCCCTTCTATTAATGTAAGAGGCAATGTTTCACAATTACATTATACCATAAGCTTAGATTATCGTTTTATAAACGTTAATTGCTCTGCAGGCAGTGCTATTATTGTAATTGTATACTTATATGCATGTATGATAACTATAATAACATGTGAGATACATATATCACATGTTGTGTTCAGTTTTTATCTTATGGACCGGCGCCTATCTGAAGGAGAGACGCCAGGCTGAATGCAAACATCAGAACATCGCAACTTGGCTATCTGTCAACAAAAGAAAAAAATATGTATTTTCCACTGCTAACAAAATATATCTTTCTTCGTGGAAATAGCATGTATGTACACAATAAATGTTTCCTTGATGCTTCTAATAGCACTTAAGAAAGTTCTAACAAGAGAGTATTGATTCGACTGTATTGTGCATCATTATTTACTTACTCACTGGCACTATCGAACCCATAGGTTCATGGCCGCACGGACATAAGCTCTCCATACATCCCTATCCTGAGCTAATGCTTTCCAATCATTCCCTGTATAATCTACTTCCCTCAAATCATAGTTAATGTTATTCTCCCACCTCATTCTTGGTCTACCAATTGGGCGTTTCCCCTCTGGCTTTCCTACAAGAAGCTTCCATGCAAGTCTTTCATTTCCCATACGTGCAACATGTCCTGCCCATCGCATTCTACGAGACTTAACTGTTCTTATTATATCTGGCTTCCTATGAAGACCATGTAGTTCATTGTTTAGTAGTCTTCTCCATTCACCTGTCTGTTCATTTCTATTTGGTCCAAAAATTTTCCTAAGAACTTTATTCTCAAATACGCGTAATTTCCTTTCCTCTCTTAAAGTAAGAGTCCATGTTTCGCATCCATATAATATAACTGGTAGAATAATAGTTTTATATATTATCAGTTTAACGTTTTTTGAAATGAGTTGGGACATCAAAAGTCTCTGCAATGCATAATAGCATGCATTTCCAGAATTGAGCCTATGTTTAATTTTTTTGTGCATCTCATTCCTATTAGTGATTATTTTTCCTGGGTATTTGAATTCAGCCACTTCCTCAAAATTTCCCTCATTTATCATTAGCTGTCCATTTCCATTATATACTGAATTTCTACATGTGACCATATATTTAGTTTTATTGATATTTACTTCCAGTCCTAATTTCTTGGTGTTACTCAATAGTGTGTGCGTGTTGACCTTTAGTATCGTATCGCTATCGGCCAGTAGTACTACATCATCAGCAGAATTTTGCATCATCAGCTGGCTCTTTACTTCATTGAACAACAAGACGAGACACTTTTCACTTCTCTCATTGTACACGCAAGGTCGATTCACGTTCAATATCTTTATTTGTGTAATGCATTATATTTATTTTTATTCTAGACTACACGATTAACAGCCATTGTGTAGGTATATTCTTGTCACAAATCAGCTTAGCGACCCTGAATCTCTGGTTTCGACTCCATTTTCAGTAATTTTGGAAATACGATTTTCACATTTTTTTCATTCCCGGATGCTGTTGGGACTTGAACGTGGTCATGAACGGTATCGGGGATGTCATCTCAGTTTCGACATTAATATCGGCCCTTTTAAATGATTTTAATTCACATCTCCCTCGACCCTTAGGGAAGTAAGACTCTCTTACCCCATCCACAGTGTCTTTTCCAGATAATAAATCTAGTTCCTCAGTTCGTCCAGACATACTATAAGCTTTCAGATTTCCATTTTATTACTTTGCCCGCCTTTTGAAAACTAGACCAGAGTCTCAAAATCCATCGTGATATTGAAAGTGTTTGAAGAAGTATTATTTATAATAATAATAATAATAATAATAATAATAATAATAATAATAATACTTTATTTATTCTGGCAGAGTTAAGGCCATAAGACCCTCTCTTCCACTCAACCAGCACAAATACAAATAAATATTCGACAAATATAGATATACACTATACTAATTATAAACAGTTAAAGATACAATAAATGTAGCAATGTAAATGTCATGTACAAACAACATTTTATAGGGTAATAACAATAATGATACGATAATAATAATAATAATAATATAAATATGATACATTATACGGGAAACACCAATTAATATATATATCTTACACTGGATAATAATGAAGTCGAGTTTAGAGCAAATATAAATTTAGATTTCTTTTAAAAGATGTCAATGTCCGGTAGCCCCTTATTTCTTGTGGTAGGGAGTTTCCAGTTGCGAGAAGTGGAGATGGTATATGACATGGAGTGATGTGATGTTCTATGTTGCGGTATATTAAGCAAGAGACTATGTTGTGATCTTGTGTTTAAGTTATGGTTTGAGGATAGATACTGGAAACGGGATGATAAATAATTGGGAATCGAGGTATGTAGGATCTTAAATAGGAGAATTGGACAGTTATTTCTCTCCATCCTGACTGCCCTTGAAAAAATGTTCTATATTTAGGGGGTCTATTTAATATTAATATACCTAATATTTTAATATAAACCGAAACAAAAACTGATAGATGAGTCTTAACAATATAGAAGGAAAATAATGGTAGTGTAGCTTCAGAATTTTCGAATTTTAAAATTATTTTTCTTAGGATATGGTTCTATCTCTCATATTTAACAGTGTGAATGTAGACAGTTAAACCAGGCACGCTATTAGAAGACATATGCGGTAAGCCAATCCTGCTTCACTCTTCAAGCGCCGTTGTCAGATATCGGTATGTAAGAGGGGAAGAGACAGGCGATATGTCCTGGTTACAGCGCCAATTGTACAACACCGCTTGATTATGATAGGCTAGACGAAATGCACAAGCCACTCGATGTCTTATAATAGCGTATGGCTTATAGACGAAAATTCTTTAGAATATTATTTACACTACATAGAGATCAGTTATATTAAAAATGTTTTATTAATTAGCAGGGGTATAATAATTAATCGTATAGAGACTAACTAGGCATTTAATTGAAACTAATTTCCTAAAATAAATTCTTCATGTGATATATCGTTTAAAATAAAAAACCATAATAAAGCTTTAAGAATTATCAACCAAGTTTTTAAACCATCAAAAATGCAGACACACACAAGAATGAAAATCTATAAAATTCTCGCTAGACCCATAATCTGTTATGGCAGTGAAGCTTGGACCATCAGAACTCAGGATGATCGTCATATTACAGCCACGGAGATGAAATTTCTGCGACCAACTGCAGGTTATAGCCTTCTAGACCACCAAAGAAATTCAACAATAGCCAGAGAGTTAAACATCGTACCTATATCTGAATACCTCCAAGAATATAGAAACAATTGGCTAGCCCATATTCAGCGCATGGATCGTCACAGAATACCAAAACAAATTCTTCACTATATTCCTCGAGGCAGAAGATCTGTGGGTCGACCTTTTCGGAGATGGCGGGAGACCGTAACGGGCCACTGGGCCTAATACATGAAAGGACGATGATAATGATGAATAAATTCTTCATTGATAATTAAATTATTCAGTTTTTCTGTATTTTCAATTTTCGTTATTATTATTATTATTATTATTATTATTATTATTATTATTATTATTATTATTATTATTATTATTATTATTATTTCGTGGTTATATTTATAGAGAACAATATTTTTGCTGCAAAATGGGACTAGTATATTTGTTTGAATACATTTTATCACCATGTGTATTATTAATAATATTACTTAAAGGAAAATGGAGAGGAAAATCTTAGGCATAACTCTGAAGGACAGAATCTCGAATACAACACTTCAAGCGATATCCTCAACAACTGATCCCGCACAACAAGCCATCAGGAAAAAATGGAAGTGGGGAGGCCACGTCGCAAGAATACAGGACGACAGGTGGACAATAAAAACAACCATGTGGGACCCGTACACAGGCAAGAGACAGCGCGGAAAACCAAGGCGACGATGGGCTGACATCTTCAAAGAACGAGCAGGGTCGCAATGGTCCAGAGTCGCCAGATGCAGGAAAAGCTGGAGAACGATGGAGAGCCAACTGTGCATTAACTAATCACAGAACAGACAGTCTATACAAACCAAGTGCTACATCCAAGTCAACTTCTCACCACGGAGTAGCTCACCGGGTGACACTCTCAAATAGAGCTTAACCCCTGTACAGGGAGGCCTTTGCCCTAAAGGGACATATCAGGCTTTATTTATTTATTTATTTATTATTTATAATGTTAATTTTATCTTTAGAGGGAAATAGTCCTAAGTATTAAATGTAGTTTGGTATCAGTTATTAAATACTTGTATTTGCCCTCGTGTAGCTTCTAATATTGATAATCAACTTTAATAAACGCATGATGCAGTTGTATTTTTAATTTATAAGCTTTTGTTTTAAAATCGCTGAATGTGGACACCACTATCAGGAATTTAGGAGCCTTATCACATATTAGGAAACCCTTGTCTTGGAGGAAAGAATGAGGAGTTTGGGGACAACTGTACATAGGTTTGAAAAGTATCCCGAGGAGGTTCATACTATATTCCTGTGTTTATATTTTATTACCATTTTTTAAAATGTTACAATACAAAAACCTGTCGCGGAAAACAATATATATGTTTATTTTATTTGATTAAATAAAAATAAAACGTAGTTTTATTTGATTTTCATATTTATTATATAATTCAGTGACAGCTGTTTCGGTACACTGTACCTTCTTCAGACATGTTAACAAATTATGAATTGTGTTCCAACTGATCTAAGCAACAATACAACAATATTTATTTAAATTTTTTAATTTAACAAAGGGGATTCATTCAAATCTACTTGTGAATTTAACAGTTTTTTACTACTTTTAAATTTATTAATTTCTACAGCCTCCAAAAGATCTAACTTCTTACCCTTATCACAAATATGTAAAATTTCAAAATTTGGATCGAAACAATGATAAAATTGGAATAGGTTTCATTGTTTCGATCCAAATTTTGAAATTTTACATATTTGTGATAAGGGTAAGAAGTTAGATCTTTTGGAGGCTGTAGAAATTAATAAGTTTAAAAGTAGTAAAAAGCTGTTAAATTCTCAACTTCATTTGAATGAATCCCCTTTGTTAAATTAAAAAATTTAAATAAATATTGTTGTATTGTTGCTTAGATCAGTTGGAACACAATTCATAATTTGTTAACATGTCTGAAGAAGGTACAGTGTACCGAAACAGCTGTCACTGAATTATATAATAAATATGAAAATCAAATAAAACTACGTTTTATTTTTATTTAATTAATAAATATGGATTTTCATCAAGTAAACACCAACTCAATTGATTAAAAAATTATATTTTTATGTGATATTCATATTTATCAATGAGTATTATTGATAAATCCAGGAAATTTATACTATCATCTATATGAAAATCACATAAAACTAAGATTTATTCTTACTTAATTAAATAAGTTCTGGATTTTCATTAAGTAAACACCAATTCAATTGATTATTTATGTTTTATTTATTTATTTAGGATATTCTCCAAAAATAATATATATTCTCCCTTATAACTGAGTTCCTAATTTTTTTCTTCTTGACATTCTTGCTGCCCTTCTTATAAAATCCATTTCCTTTGCCAAAATATACTTGTTTGTTTTTGTTGTTAATGGGCAAAGTTCTGCTCCATAAGTAATGATGCTTTTAACAATTGTATGATATATATTCATTTTATTTTTATTACTTATATTTTTATCACACAATATTCCATTGAGGCAACCAATTGCAAATTTTCCTTTATTATTTCTATTTCTTATTTCCTCTTCATAACTCCCATTTTTATTTATTTTAATCCCTAAATATGTGATCTCACCACAACATTTTATTGTTTCTCCAGTCTCCAAAATTAAATTTTGTTCTGGTTCACCAATTGATAATTATTTTGTTTTTTCATGTTCAAAATTAATCCCCATTTTTCGTATTCTTCTATTACTTTTCTAGTCATATATTCTAAATCTTCATAATCTTGTGCAATTAACAATTGATCATCTGCAAAATGTAAGTTGTATAAAGTTTTGTTGTTTGAAATAGGAATTCCCATGCTTGAACATTTTCTCCTCCAATTCTTTAATATTTCATGTACATATATTTTAAACAGAGTCGGTGCTAGACAACAACCTTGACGAAGACCTTTATTTATCGTAAAACCATGTGACAATTGACTGCCAATTTTAATTTTAGATATGCAATTGTCACGTAAATTTTGTATAGTTTTAATTATTATAGTCTTAAAAAGGGAGAAAATGAAGATTGAAGACACTATTTTAGATTATATTAAAACTCAGCAATTAAGTTGGTACGGACATGTCCGGCGAATGGAAGAGGATCGGCTACCAAAATCTGTTTTGGAATGGAAACTTGATAGAAGACGAAGCAGAGGAAGACCTAAAACCACCTGGAGTCAGGGAATATGTTTATACGTGAAGGAGAAACATCTACAACGAGGAGATTGGATGGACCGATAAAATTGGCTATTAGGAATCGGACGATGTCAAAGACATTAATCAACTGATGATTGATAATCTATATATATATATATATATATATACTATTTAATCTTCTTTCTCCATTGTTTCTTATCCAATGCATCTCTACCTTGTTGTCCCTTCAGTTTCTTAACTATTCTCGTCCCATCAACCCAGTTTCTATTTCATCTTCCTCTCTTCATTCTTCTATTAGCCATGTTCCATTCTAAGTACATGTCCGTGCCATTTTCTCATGTTTCAATTCCACTGCTACTTTTTCTATATACTTTTTTGTATTATTTGTACATTCTTTATTCAGTCCTTCCTTAGCTTACTAACTGCTCTTCTAAAAAGTTGAATTCACATTTTTACTTAGTGATGGCAAATAAAGCACCAAGTTCAAGAATGTCTGTAGTAAAATTAAAATATATAACTTCTTTTGCTGAGAGCCACCACGTGATTTCTGACGCATGTTAGAGCGGTGCTAAAACACATTCCCCCTTATAAGTCATTCTAATCTGTTAAAACTCCTATAACTTTATATACAGATTTACATGATGTGTTCCGTTGATTGGTTTATTCAAAATTAATATAAAATTTGAGAATATTCACCTGAAAGGTCCGTCTCCTCAACTTAATTAATCATTTAACTGTAGCGCTTTCGGGACTTGTCCCATCATCGGCAGGATTCAGTGAAACACCAGTTTTGAATCCTGCCGATGATGGGACAAGTCCCGAAAGCGCTACAGTTAAATGATTAATTAAGTTGAGGAGACGGACCTTTCAGGTGAATATTCTATAATTTTATATTAATTTTAAAACATATTTATCAGGTTGTTTTTTTTTTTACAGAGATCGGTTTAAGAAAGAGACGGGTAGTCTTACTCTCCTTTCCTTCGTATCATTATATGCCTGAGGAAAGACCAAAAACAGTTGAGTGCCGTGTTTACATAAATATCACGCGCTGGAATGTGTCAGGAGGGTGGGGATAAAAACGCCCAAACATTTCCAAAAATGTTGGCCATTAACCATAAATGTTATTGCGAATATTGTTACACATTAGAACGACACTCAAGATTAGAAAAGGATAGTAGAAATCATGACAACTAAACCCTCACAGCACATATAGTTATCACAATAGCCCAGAGCTTGTGAATTATAGCAGCACCATTGTATCTCTCTCTCTGACTTTCAGTTGTAAAGTAAAATCAAATACCCTGTAACATACGTCCATGAATCGACCATTTTCATTAGCTCCTTAAAAATAATTCCCCTCCACGTATTCTTCTTCTTCTTCTTCTTCTTCTTCTTCTTCTTCTTCTTCTTCCGAATGCAGTATTGGGTGATGATGCCCGTTCTGCGACTACAAAAACTGATCTTTCCATCGGTTGAAGGGTCTTCCGAGGTCTCTTTTGCCTTTAGGGTTGAGGTGGTAAATCATCTTTGGTAAACGGGAATTTGACATTCTCTGGACATGTTGAAACCATTTAATCTGATAATTTTGTATATGTTCAACCATTTCCCTACTATTCCACTGCATCCTTATCTCATCACTTTTCATTCTATCCCTTAATGTTACTCCAGTTAGTGATCGGAGGAATCTCATTTGTGAACTATTAATGCGGGATTTATCTTTTGCTCGAAGTGTCGAGCATTCACTTCTGTATAGTAGAGCAGGTTTGGCTATGGCATTATGAAATCTCAATTGGATTTCTTTCCTCATTTGTTTTCCAAAATTTCTCCTAATTATACCATTTAATCTGTTATATTTTTCTAAATTTGTTTCCACATCTTTTTGATTATGAAACTGTGATATATTATTACCTAAATAATTAAAGTATGTTACTTGTTCCCTCCAAGTATTGAGGTTGATAATTCTGTGACCACAGGGAAAAATACACAAGTCTGAGAACAACTTTCCACTGGTGTTATTAATGTTCATGTAACGTATTGATAATCGGAGAACTTCTGTTCTATCATAAGATATTCGCTTCTATTAACAACTTTACTCTTATGAAATATTAAGAAAAATGCTGTATGTCTGACATATTCTTCTATAAAATAATAAATAATAGTTTTAAAAAACTAAAAGAACACGCTTCATTAGAAAACTAAAAAATGAAAAATAATTTTAATTTCCAATACGCTTGGGATAAAATAAGTGGTCAACAAAAAAATCATCTCCAACACATATATATTAAAATTAGAGTTATCAACAAAAAGAAAATAATGTTACCATCAAAATCGTGGGGTGCTCTATAGCAATTAATATTTTGATAATAAACAGATATTGGTAAAAGTAAGCTATCTAAGAAGAAAATGTAAAAATCATAAAAATCACCCCACGCTTTTGATGGTAAAATTATTTGCTTTTTGTTGATAACTCTAATTTTATTCTATATGTGTTGGAGATGATTTTTTTGTTGACCACTTTATTTTATCCAAAGCGTATTGGAAATTAAAATTAATTTTCTTTTTTTTAGTTTTCTAATGAAGCGTGTTCTTTTAGTTTTTTAAAACTATTATTTATTTTTTATTTTTTAGTTTTAATGTTTTATAGAATAAGATAAAAATGTAAATATCTTTAAATTCGATCCTATTGTAATATGAGCTAAAAGTAATACTCTTCTATAAAAAAACCCTCCCAGCCGGATTTGAACCAGCGACATATGGATTACTGAAATGATGTACCGCTAAGAGTTCACTGCTCTACCAACTAAGCTCTTACAACGATTGACTAAAAACTCGACAGTCCGCAACCTATTATACCAGTTTTAATTTTTTTGATTTTCGGATGATTCTGGCCAGGATTTTAGAAAGAAAATATGAAATTATTATATTGTCACGGGTCCTCTACACGTATTCAAAGTTTCAAGTCGATCCAATGTTTCTAAGTGGGTGAAAATCGCGTTGAAAGATTCCGTTACATTGATACAAAAACACTTTTTTTGATTTTCTGATGATTATGGCCAGGATTTTAGAAAATAAATATGAAATTATTGTATTGTCACGGATTCTCCACAAGTATGCAAAGTTTCAAGTCGATCCAATATTTTTAAGTGGGTGAAAATCGCGTTGAAAGATTCCGTTACATAGATAGATAGATACAGGTCAAGCTAATATAAAGCGTGTAAAAATCACTAAAATCGGACATATGTACGGTATTTTTACTCTACTGCCACAGAATTGTGCTGAAAGAGAGCAATCTTTCTTCTCTTTTTGTAGATTCCTTAACGTATGCCAAACTCCAGGCCCATAAAGGAACATGAGTTGTCGGAAGACGATGTTTAACTCTGGATCACACACATATAATGAGAGGAAGACGTGAGAATCCTCCCGAATGAATGATCAGCTCAATGCCGGAACCGCACGAAACAGTTGGAAAGTTTCTTAGTTATTTTGTTTTACACATGTCTCTGTATATTACGGCTGTTGATTTGACTTATTGTTCAAGGAAAAGTTTTACACGTCACGTTTACGTATAAAGGAATAAAGGGAGGAAAAGTTAGAGGGAGAAAATCTCCACCTCTTCTGTGACAAGTGCAGGCGACAACGTGATTTAATGGCTCCCTAACGCAGTACGCAACAGCGCCGCTAGAGGCGCTTATTCCAAAAACTTGTCACTATCAACAACCAAACTCCCGAAAATGTGCAACCATCCACATGGCGGAAATTCTATTTATATCGTGTTATCGCTTCACTGACGTACTTCATGAACACTTTTCATCAGCTCCGCAAATTTGTTGACTAAATTTCTGTAATATACATAAAGGTCTACCGTGTTATTTATTTTTTTTACTAGAACGTCGAACAAAATAAATTGAATCTGTGTTAGAAGTCAATTTATTTTTATGTCTTAGCAATTTATAATTGTTGGTTCGTTGCTAGATTACGGTATATGTATTTGATTTCATAATACCTCCGCGGGTATTAATTTTTCAAAACGCCCGCGGGGGCATTAATTTATCATGCATACAAAAATATTAATTACATCAATCAGACATTTCCAATTAACAATATTAACTTTTAAATACAATTTATTGTGTATAGGAACTGAAATAGAAATTACATTTGTTAAATTTTTCCTTGAAACTCATATCGCCGGCTGTAACTACAGATTCATTATCTGTAATATTGGTATCGCCATTTTCACTTGTAGATAACCTTGTACACAAACAGCGTATCTCGCAAATTCACAATTTTCTTCTGAAATATTTACATATTCTTCCATTTTGAATCTATTATTGAATAAACAAGCTCCCTAGATATATGTATTCACGTAGACTTTCACGGCCTGAGTTGCTATGATGATCTAGAAGAAGGTTTTCGGGCTGTAGGCCGTGGTCGTGAGGTTTTTTTATATTTATTTTTATTCTTTACACGCTTTATATTAGCTTGACCTGTATCTATCTATCTATGTAACGGAATCTTTCAACGCGATTTTCACCCACTTAAAACCATTGGATCGACTTGAAACTTTGTATACTTGTAAAGGACCCGTGACAATACAATACTTTCATATTTATTTTCTAAAATCCTAGCCGTAATCATCAGAAAATCAAAAAAAGTGTTTTTGTATCAATGTAACGGAATCTTTAAACGCGATTTTCACTCACTTAGAAACATTGGATCGACTTGAAACTTTGTGTACTTGTAGAGGACCCGTGACAATACAACAATTTCATATTTTGTTTCTAAAATCCTGGCCAGAATCATCAGAAAAAAAAATGAAAACTGGTATAATAGGTTGCGGACTTGTCGACTTTTTAGTCAATCGTTGTAACAGCTCAGATGGTAGAGCGGTCAACTCTAGTGGTATATAATTTCAGTAATTCATGTCGCTGATTCAAATCCGGCTGGGAGTTTTTTTTTAGAAGAGTATTACTTTTAGCTCATACTACAATAGTAGCCTGTCGAATTTAAATATATTTTCATTTTTATCTTACTCTGTAAAATATTAAAACTAAAAAGTAAAAAAATAAATAATAGTTTTAAAAAACTAAAAAAAACACGCTTTATTAGAAAACCGAACTAAAAAATTGAAAAATAATTTTAATTTCCAACACGCTTGGGATAAATAATTTTACCATCAAAAGCGTGGGGTGCTTTTTATGATTTTTACATTTTCTTCTTAGAGACTTTACTTTTAGCAATATCTGTTTATTATCAAACATATTAATTGGTAAACAGCACCCCACGCTTTTGATGGTAAAATTATTTATCCCAAGCGTGTTGGAAATTAAAATTATTTTTCAATTTTTTAGTTCGGTTTTCTAATAAAGCGTGTTTTTTTTAGTTTTTTTTAAAACTATTATTTATTTTTATTATTTTTTTATTTTTTTTTATTTTTTTTATTTTTATTTATTTTTTTTTTATGCTAGATCATCCCTAGATACAAATTTGCAACGAAGTTAATTGTTGGATATAAAAACCGACGATGCAACTAAATATGAAAAATTCTGTGATTTAAATTTGTTGGTGGAATGACAAAGTTACTGCAAAGGAGAATTCGAATCGTTTTTATATTCAACAAATACACAATATTCTTAACAAAAAGAATATTATACTCATTAAAAATCTCTAAACAAGATGAAGAGATTAAAAAATAAGAGCCAGGGATAAAATCCCATTTCAGCAGAATACTGCATATGATCTTCAGACTTCTAGTTCACCATGCAACATACTGTTCCCATCCTTCATGGCATTACAGCCCTTTGTGATTACCTCCTCTACAATTTTCCTTCTGAAGTTAGTGTGATTTGCCAAATTTTTACAAGCTCTATATTCCAATCTATTTAGTTAGTTATTCACTATTTTTATTTAACACAATCTTTAGCATTTAATGTCTTTAGCGTTGCAATTCAAATCTGGATGGGAAATGACTGATAAATTGTGGCCAGAAACCTCTTACTTCAGACTTATATTACTTTACGTGCCATAAATCTGAAGCATGAAGTCTGTTGTTTTACTGACCTTCCGAAATCAGCTATACTCATGATTTTCTGCCTTAAAATTCAATAATTTCGGCCGATTTTGTATTACAACATTTTTGCAAGAGTTATTTTGTGTTCTCTCTTTATCCATTCTCTCTACTTGGCTTTGCCAATTAATTCATGTCTTGCTACATAATTTTCTAAAATTGTATAGATATCTGAATCAATCCATCTGGAGTTTCATTTACACACATTGTAACCTGTACAAATCTAATCTGTCAAAACATTACTAAAGAGTTCTCACCATTCTTATTTAGTGTTCTTCTGGTTGTTTATTAAATTTAATTCCATTGATTTGTCTTGTTTTAAGTAAATATATTTAAAGGGTCAAACGGTCCACGAATATCATGAGGCCATCATTACCACACTTATCATAAGTAATGCCACGAGTGATTTCCAAATTATCGATAAATTCACGACTCACGAAGTGAGGAGTGAATTTATCTAGAGAATTTGGAAATCACTCGTGGCATTTGTTAGGACTATTTAACGAATAAAGTTAAGCTGTTTACTCACAAATCATTATTTAAATATAGTTATTTTAAAATATTTATGTATTTAATGTAAACGGCGATGTTTGAAAACAAATGAGAAACGATAGGAACACAATATTGTAAGAATGCTCTCTAGTGGAGAAAAAATGAAACACATCAAACTGTATATTAATTCATTTCTGATGTCGTATGATGTAAATATGATAATTATATTTTTCTGGATTATTACCTGGGAAAAAATACATTTAAGAAAGTGCAAACAGTGGTTTCTTTTTTTTTTTTTTTTGGTGGTATAATAAATTGCTATAAATGTTTTTATATTAACTTCTGCAAGCGCTATGTGTTGACATCTATGCACTATATATACAATCTGGTAGCCGTGTTTCTTATGGGATCAGTCACTGCAAAATAATGGTCAGACCTATTCAGAATATTAAAAAGGAGGAGCTTTCTTTAATATGGTAAATTTAATAGTGATAAATATTTCGTGAAACACGACTCTGATTTGTTGTAAAACAGAAATCATTGAAACGTGATTGGTCGTTGACTCCCATTTGGGGCATGAGTTAAATAGTCATAATAATTTTATAACCCCTAAGTAAATATAAGAACTAATTTAGACACATTTGAGTAAAGCAAGATCCTTCCGCTGACTGGAAACGAACCAATAATCAGATTTTTTTCCTTTTTTTTTTGCTGAGAATGAATTTCATGAACAAACTTTACTTTGATGAGTATTTTGGTATATGTTATTCTGCTCACCTCAGACTGGTGGTAAATCAAAATGCGGCGCGTTTCGCTATAAAATGAAAACTTGTTTCTCTTGCTTTCGTTAATTTGGTTCACTTAATTTTTGTATAAAAAACTGTTGCTTCTGCTCATTATATTTGAGTTTCTGTTTGCGACGTTTGCGGTTTCAAAATGTTTTAATGGGTTGCTCTAGTGGTCCAGAGAGAGCGCCTCAGGTCTCTCGTTCTCCAGTGAGTCTCATAATTATAACAAATGTTGTTTATTAATGAATAAATGTGCATTTGTTTATTACTCTATGAGATTGAATATAATCTAACACTATGTTGTGCTTCCATTAACACCGAAGGTAAAAGAAAACCCTTAAATATGTTGACTTTTACCTCATTAATATTTTACAATTTGTATTAAATTCTGACCCTCTTAATAATAATCCATACGTATATAACTTTTATACAAGGGTTTCGGTTATACACAATCTCAGTTGAAAATCCTTACTAATAAACACTGTATTAGGAGTTCAGTGTATAAGAGGTGTACAACTTTACATGGGAATCGTTATACATGCCTCCAGCCTTCTTTAAGGATTGTACAACTAGACAAAATGTCGGACTTGAAGATCAACTGATTGTTTTCTTATGATATTGATGAAAGTTTCCTTAAATTTAACCCAAAATTCAACACTTTAACGACTGTTTGATGGATGCACAGGGCATAAATAATATTAATAAAGCTCTGGGCAATAAAATAAGGCATCATAAAATGCCTTTCGTTACACTCATTCTCGATTAGGCCTAATAATATTTTTTTAATTGAACATTGAATCACAAAAGAATATGTTCTACAATAATTGCTGTAGACAAGATTTAACCTTAATGTAGTCTAAATGCTTCATAATATTATTTTAAGACAACTTTCTTGCCATCTTTAAATAACATAACGCACACACCGATAGAAAAATGTATTTAATTATAGAGGTATTATTGCAGCAACCCACATGTTAGCTTGTTAGTCTTGTGGTTATAGGTTCTTACTACAGTCCGTGAGGTCGTAGGTTCGATTCCCGATCAAAACTATGTATTTTTTTTTTCGCTGATATTTTGTTTGTCGGTAACATTTCCTACTATTTTGAACGTTTCCTAACGCATCTTAAAATACTGCATATAATTCATAAGTAATGGGCAAAGCTTTTATTAGTTTTCCAAGAATTGTTCGAAATCTGGTCGTTAGGGATGGCAGCAAAATATCTGTTAAACTAATTCTTCGATATATTTTGACATTGCGTAAAGCGCGAAATGTATAATAAATTAAAACACACTTATTTTCCAGCACCCTTCTCAATTATGGGAATCTCTACGTTAATTCTTGCCGTTTCATATTCAGTTTCTTACATCATTAATCACTAGTTGATGTTGTTTTATTTCTGTTCCAAACTGCGCCGTAATATTGTTCTGACGGTCATTATGCTGGACGACTATGTGACGTATTGGGATAACCGTTCGTTTTGTTCTATAGCCCGGTCACAACGTTTATTAGTACGGCAAATTATACGTGATATACATACAGGCTTATATCTTGGATCCTTAAACAACTGATGAAAGCTATGGGCGGTCCCAAGCTCGGATGAGAAAGGAGGAGGGGGAGAGTAACAACCTCGTTAAAAAATCAGGGTTCAGCTGGCTCCGACTGATAGTACTCTGTAAGGGCCCCTAGCCAGGGTACGGTGAAGACCTCAACGGCAGAAGGAGTCCTTCATCACGGCGGATCTGGCGGAAGAGGCAACCCTATCTCTAAGGGAAATAGAGAAACGCTTCCTTGCGGTGAAGAGGGATCTTCCAAAGGCTAGGGAGGAAAACCCAGACAGAAATTTTCTGGTCCTCCAGTTTTGGGGGTTTATGCTGTGGGCCAGCTCCTCACACATTAGAAAAAAAAAACAAAATGCTAAAAGACCAAATCAATCAAAGCCGGACGAAAAAAGTACGAAAGACAAAAGCAACGAAACACAATGAATATAGGCACGTGGAATGTACGAGGAATTAGAAACAAAATTAATGAAGTAAGCAGGAGTGATGAGGCGATGGCCGAAGCAACTATATGAATGGCATCCGAACAGAAAAAGAGAAAAGAGGGAGACAAGGTTAACATGGAAGGAAAACATGAAGACAGTAATGCAAGCTAGAGGGCTAAGCATCGAAGATGCCCAAGACCGTAGGCTTTGGAGGTTTGGCACGTGAAGACGGCAGCAGCTGTAAAAACCCGAAGATAGATAGATGAAAGCCAGTATAAGAGATTTTTATTAGTAACACTGTGAGGATCTAAAGTAAAACCCAATTGAATTTTATGTTATTAAGCATTAACATTATCTAAGTAACATTTTATCACCTCACCTCATATTGTTAGACCAGTTTACGAACCTTCTTCGGTTCTATTCTCAGTATTTTCACGACTGCTCTTGTAGGCGAATGAATTAATTTTTTTAATTTGTATCTTTGTAGTTTTCTGTTGTTTACACTGTTCTTCCTTTTTGTTTTACCTTAGTTAAACTTTTTATCTTATTCACACATACAAACACAAGACACGACACACACCCAGACACAAGGTGGAGATTTAAATCCCCTACCCCGCCGGGAATCGAACCCGGGGTGGCCAGAGTGGAGGGTAGGAACTTTACCGACTACGCCACGGCGACGGACTCGTTACGTCGTGAATATTTTTTCTTTCTCGATTTCTTTCGTGTCCCGCGCCGTAGCCGAGCGGTTAAGGTAGGAAGCCTTGGCGCAGAGCTACGGGACTTGCGCTGGTTCGAGTCTCCATGGGGGAAGAAATTTTCTCATGGTATTTCGGCCAGTATGGGACCGGTGCCCACCCAGCATCGTGAGGCAATTGGGTAGCTACAATAAGTAGCGGCTCCAGGTTGAGGAACCAGCTATAACGGCTGGGGGACTCGACATGCTAACCACATGTCACCCCTACACTGGCTGTTGATCATCTACCTCTGTGATTGACACATGTGGATGTGAAGGGCCAGCAGCCGGCCTGGTAAAAGGGCAACCGCTGAAAAGTGGAAAGACCCTCAATCGGAATCGGATTTCTTTCGTTTACACTGTACTTCCTTTTCGTTTTACCTTTGTTAACCGACTCTTACTTTAAGGGAGGAAACGAGATTACAAGTATTTGAGAATAAAGTACTTAGGAAAATGTTTGGACCAAACAGAGATGAACAGACAGGTGAATGGAGAAGACTTACATAACAATGAACTACATGGCCATTGTAAGAAGCCAGATATAATAACAGTCAAGTCTCGTAGACTGCGATGGGCAGGACATGTTGCACGTATGGGGAATGAAAAACGTGCATGGAAGCTTCCTGTAGGAAAGCCAGAGGGAAAACGCCCAGTTAGTAGACCAAGAATGAGGTGGGAGAACAACATTAACTATGATTTGAGGGAAGTAGATTATACAGGGAATGATTGGAAAACATTAGCCCTGGATAGAGATGTATAGAGAGCTTATGTCCGCGCGGCCATGAACCTACGGGTTCGATAGTGCCAGTGAGTGAGTGAGTAAGTAAGTAACCTTTTTATCTTATTAACACATACAAACACAAGACAGGACACACGCCCAGACCCAAGCTCAAGATTTAAAATCCCCTACCCGCCGGGAATCAAACCCGGGTCGCCGGAGTGAAAGGTAGGGACTCCCGACTACGCCACGGCTAGGGACTCCCGACTACGCCACGGCGACGGACGATTAAAAGAAGATGAATTAGGTTAGGATAATAGTTTAATTATATGATACGTTCTGAGAACAGAGAAGTTAGGATAATAGTTTAATTATATGATACGTTCTGAGAACAGAGAAGTTAGGATAATAGTTTAATTATATGATACGTTCTGAGAACAGAGAAGTTAGGATAATAGTTTAATTATATGATACGTTCTGAGAACAGAGAAGTTAGGATAATAGTTTAATTATATGATACGTTCTGAGAACAGAGAAGTTAGGATAATAGTTTAATTATATGATACGTTCTGAGAACAGAGAAGTTAGGATAATAGTTTAATTATATGATACGTTCTGAGAACAGAGAAGTTAGGATAATAGTTTAATTATATGATACGTTCTGAGAACAGAGAAGTTAGGAATAATAGTTTTATTATATGATACGTTCTGAGAAACAGAGAAGTTAGGATAATAGTTTAATTATATGATACGTTCTGAGAACAGAGAAGTTAGGATAATAGTTTAATTATATGATACGTTCTGAGAACAGAGAAGTTTGGATAATAGTTTAATTATATGATACGTTCTGAGAACAGAGAATTAGGATAATAGTTTAATTATATGATACGTTCTGAGAACAGAGAAGTTAGGATAATAGTTTAATTATATGATACGTTCTGAGAACAGAGAAGTTAGGATAATATTTTAATTATATGATACGTTCTGAGAACAGAGAAGTTAGGATAATAGTTTAATTATATGATACGTTCTGAGAACAGAGAAGTTAGGATAATAGTTTAATTATATGATACGTTCTGAGAACAGAGAAGTTAGGATAATAGTTTTAATTATATGATACGTTCTGAGAACAGAGAAGTTAGGATAATAGTTTAATTATATGATACGTTCTGAGAACAGAGAAGTTAGGATAATAGTTTAATTATATGATACGTTCTGAGAACAGAGAAGTTAGGATAATAGTTTAATTATATGATACGTTCTGAGAACAGAGAAGTTAGGATAATAGTTTAATTATATGATACGTTCTGAGAACAGAGAAGTTAGGATAATAGTTTTAATTATATGATACGTTCTGAGAACAGAGAAGTTAGGATAATAGTTTAATTATATGATACGTTCTGAGAACAGAGAAGTTAGGATAATAGTTTAATTATATGATACGTTCTGAGAACAGAGAAGTTAGGATAATAGTTTAATTATATGATACGTTCTGAGAACAGAGAAGTTAGGATAATAGTTTAATTATATGATACGTTCTGAGAACAGAGAAGTTAGGAATAATAGTTTAATTATATGATACGTTCTGAGAACAGAGAAGTTAGGATAATAGTTTAATTATATGATACGTTCTGAGAACAGAGAAGTTAGGATAATAGTTTAATTATATGATACGTTCTGAGAACAGAGAAGTTAGGATAATAGTTTAATTATATGATACGTTCTGAGAACAGAGAAGTTAGGATAATAGTTTAATTATATGATACGTTCTGAGAACAGAGAAGTTAGGATAATAGTTTAATTATATGATACGTTCTGAGAACAGAGAAGTTAGGATAATAGTTTTAATTATATGATACGTTCTGAGAACAGAGAAGTTAGGATAATAGTTTAATTATATGATACGTTCTGAGAACAGAGAAGTTAGGATAATAGTTTAATTATATGATACGTTCTGAGAACAGAGAAGTTAGGATAATAGTTTAATTATATGATACGTTCTGAGAACAGAGAAGTTAGGATAATAGTTTAATTTATGATACGTTCTGAGAACAGAGAAGTTAGGATAATAGTTTAATTATATGATACGTTCTGAGAACAGAGAAGTTAGGTAATAGTTTAATTATATGATACGTTCTGAGAACAGAGAAGTTAGGATAATAGTTTAATTATATGATACGTTCTGAGAACAGAGAAGTTAGGATAATAGTTTAATTATATGATACGTTCTGAGAACAGAGAAGTTAGGATAATGAGTTTAATTATATGATACGTTCTGAGAACAGAGAAGTTAGGATAATAGTTTAATTATATGATACGTTCTGAGAACAGAGAAGTTAGGATAATAGTTTAATTATATGATCCGTTCTGAGAACAGAGAAGTTAGGATAATAGTTTAATTATATGATACGTTCTGAGAACAGAGAAGTTAGGATAGATAGTTTATTATATGATACGTTCTGAGAAACAGAGAAGTTAGGATAATAGTTTAATTATATGATACGTTCTGAGAACAGAGAAGTTAGGATAAAGTTTAATTATATGATACGTTCTGAGAACAGAGAAGTTAGGATAATAGTTTAATATTATGATACGTTCTGAGAACAGAGAAGTTAGGATAATAGTTTAATTATATGATACGTTCTGAGAACAGAGAAGTTAGGATAATAGTTTAATTATATGATACGTTCTGAGAACAGAGAAGTTAGGATAATAGTTTAATTATATGATACGTTCTGAGAACAGAGAAGTTAGGATAATAGTTGAATTATATGATACGTTCTGAGAACAGAGAAGTTAGGATAATAGTTTAATTATATGATACGTTCTGAGAACAGAGAGTTAGGATAATAGTTTAATTATATGATACGTTCTGAGAACAGAGAAGTTAGGATAATAGTTTAATTATATGATAACGTTCTGAGAACAGAGAAGTTAGGATAATAGTTTAATTATATGATACGTTCTGAGAACAGAGAAGTTAGGATAATAGTTTAATTATATGATACGTTCTGAGAACAGAGAAGTTAGGATAAAGTTTATTTATTTTATACGTTCTGAGAACAGAGAAGTTAGGATAATAGTTTAATTTATGATACGTTCTGAGAACAGAGAAGTTAGGATAATAGTTTAATTATATGATACGTTCTGAGAACAGAGAAGTTAGGATAATAGTTAATTATATGATACGTTCTGAGAACAGAGAAGTTAGGATAATAGTTTAATTATATGATACGTTCTGAGAACAGAGAAGTTAGGATAATAGTTTAATTATATGATACGTTCTGAGAACAGAGAAGTTAGGATAATAGTTTAATTATATGATACGTTCTGAGAACAGAGAAGTTAGGATAATAGTTTAATTATATGATACGTTCTGAGAACAGAGAAGTTAGGAATAATAGTTTAATTATATGATACGTTCTGAGAACAGAGAGTGTAGATAATAGTTTAATTATATGATACGTTCTGAGAACAGAGAAGTTAGGATAATAGTTTAATTATATGATACGTTCTGAGAACAGAGAAGTTAGGATAATAGTTTTAATTATATGATACGTTCTGAGAACAGAGAAGTTAGGATAATAGTTTAATTATATGATCGTTCTGAGAACAGAGAAGTTAGGATAATAGTTTAATTATATGATACGTTCTGAGAACAGAGAAGTTAGGATAATAGTTTATTATATGATACGTTCTGAGAACAGAGAAGTTAGGATAATAGTTTAATTATATGATACGTTCTGAGAACAGAGAAGTTAGGATAATAGTTTAATTATATGATACGTTCTGAGAACAGAGAAGTTAGGATAATAGGTTTAATTATATGATAACGTTCTGAGAAACAGAGAAGTTAGGATAATAGTTTAATTATATGATACGTTCTGAGAACAGAGAAGTTAGGATAATAGTTTAATTATATGATACGTTCTGAGAACAGAGAAGTTAGGATAATAGTTTATTATTATATGATACGTTCTGAGAACAGAGAAGTTAGGATAATAGTTTAATTATATGATACGTTCTGAGAACAGAGAAGTTAGGATAATAGTTTTAATTATATGATACGTTCTGAGAACAGAGAAGTTAGGATAATAGTTAATTATATGATACGTTCTGAGAACAGAGAAGTTAGGATAATAGTTTAATTATATGATACGTTCTGAGAACAGAGAAGTTAGGATAATAGTTTAATTATATGATACGTTCTGAGAACAGAGAAGTTAGGATAATAGTTTAATTATATGATACGTTCTGAGAACAGAGAAGTTAGGATAATTAGTTTAATTATATGATACGTTCTGAGAACAGAGAAGTTAGGATAATAGTTTAATTATATGATACGTTCTGAGAACAGAGAAGTTAGGATAATAGTTATAATTATATGATACGTTCTGAGAACAGAGAAGTTAGGATAATAGTTTAATTATATGATACGTTCTGAGAACAGAGAGTTAGGATAATAGTTTAAATTATATGATACGTTCTGAGAACAGAGAAGTTAGGATAATAGTTTAATTATATGATACGTTCTGAGAACAGAGAAGTTAGGATAATAGTTTAATTATATGATACGTTCTGAGAACAGAGAAGTTAGGATAATAGTTTAATTATATGATACGTTCTGAGAACAGAGAAGTTAGGATAATAGTTTAATTATATGATACGTTCTGAGAACAGAGAAGTTAGGATAATAGTTTAATTATATGATACGTCTGAGAACAGAGAAGTTAGGATAATAGTTTAATTATATGATACGTTCTGAGAACAGAGAAGTTAGGATAATAGTTTAATTATATGATACGTTCTGAGAACAGAGAAGTTAGGATAATAGTTTAATTATATGATACGTTCTGAGAACAGAGAAGTTAGGATAATAGTTTAATTATATGATACGTTCTGAGAACAGAGAAGTTAGGATAATAGTTTAATTATATGATACGTTCTGAGAACAGAGAAGTTAGGATAATAGTTTAAATATATGATACGTTCTGAGAACAGAGAAGTTAGGATAATAGTTTAATTATATGATACGTTCTGAGAACAGAGAAGTTAGGATAATAGTTTAATTATATGATACGTTCTGAGAACAGAGAAGTTAGGATAATAGTTTAATTATATGATACGTTCTGAGAACAGAGAAGTAGGATAATAGTTTAATTATATGATACGTTCGAGAACAGAGAAGTTAGGATAATAGTTTAATTATATGATACGTTCTGAGAACAGAGAAGTTAGGATAATAGTTTAATTATATGATACGTTCTGAGAACAGAGAAGTTAGGATAATAGTTTAATTATATGATACGTTCTGAGAACAGAGAAGTTAGGATAATAGTTTAATTATATGATACGTTCTGAGAACAGAGAAGTTAGGATAATAGTTTAATTATATGATACGTTCTGAGAACAGAGAAGTTAGGATAATAGTTTAATTATATGATACGTTCTGAGAACAGAGAAGTTAGGATAATAGTTTAAGTATATGATACGTTCTGAGAAACAGAGAAGTTAGGATAATAGTTTAATTATATGATACGTTCTGAGAACAGAGAAGTTAGGATAATAGTTTAATTATATGATACGTTCTGAGAACAGAGAAGTTAGGATAATAGTTTAATTATATGATACGTTCTGAGAACAGAGAAGTTAGGATAATAGTTTAATTATATGATACGTTCTGAGAACAGAGAAGTTAGGATAATAGTTTAATTATATGATACGTTCTGAGAACAGAGAAGTTAGGTTAATAGTTTAATTATATGATACGTTCTGAGAACAGAGAAGTTAGGATAATAGTTTAATTATATGATACGTTCTGAGAACAGAGAAGTTAGGATAATAGTTTAATTATATGATACGTTCTGAGAACAGAGAAGTTAGGATAATAGTTTAATTATATGATACGTTCTGAGAACAGAGAAGTTAGGATAATAGTTTAATTATATGATACGTTCTGAGAACAGAGAAGTTAGGATAATAGTTTAATTATATGATACGTTCTGAGAACAGAGAAGTTAGGATAATAGTTTAATTATATGATACGTTCTGAGAACAGAGAAGTTAGGATAATAGTTTAATTATATGATACGTTCTGAGAACAGAGAAGTTAGGATAATAGTTTAATTATATGATACGTTCTGAGAACAGAGAAGTAATTTAAAAAAAATAAATATGAAATTATTGTATTGTCACGGGTCCTTTACAAGTATACAAAATTTCAAGTCGATCCAATTATTGTAAGTGGGTGAAAAACTCGATGAAAGATTCAGTTACATAGATAGATAGATAGATACAGGTCAAGCTAATATAAAGCGTGTAATAACACTATCCCAAGACACTTATAAAAATGAGTGAAATACGGACCGACGCTGCAATTCTTATAGGTTGATGAGAAATCAGTTATGGCTATTCATAACCTGCATTTTATGGAATGTTTTTATATTTTAACACAGATCTGTAAATATGCATAAAACATTAAAATCGGGTGAATTTTCATTCACTACATAATATCCTTCTTCTTCTACTACAAGGTTTAGGCTATGCGGCGAAGTTAAAAGTGGAGTCCATCTTCTACGTGGTTGGCCAACATCTCTCGTTCCTCTGGGATTATACAGGAAGGTTCTTTTTGGTATTCTTTCGTTGTTCATTCTCATTAAGTGTTCTGTCCATTTCTTATTATTTTCGCTGATTTTATCTTCAATTTTATGTATATTTAATTCTTCTCGTATAGTTTCATTCCTTATTCTATCCGCTCTTGTGCATCCTTTCACATTACGTCAAAACAGCATTTCCGCAGTATGTATCCTGCTTTTATCCCTTGATTTCATTATCCAGTTTTCACTTCCATACAACAACAAAGGAACAGCCATTGTTTTATATAATTTAAGTTTCGTATCTTTCCTTGTTTTCCGACCTAAGGTTCTTTTTATGGTTCCACAAATAGCCTGAAATTTATTTACTTTATTTTCTATATCTTTATTTTCTCTATAAGTTATATCACATCCTAAATATTGGAAATGTGATACTTGTTCTATTATTTTGTTATCCAGTACAATTTTTGACCTAATTCCATATTTACCAATAAACGCCATTACGTTTGACTTATTTATTGATATTTTAAAATTATATCTATTGGCCATTAATTTAAATTTATATGCTAACATTTGGAGCTCATTTTCAGATTCTGCTAAAAGTGCAACTCGTTGTTTGTAATATTACAATAACTACATTTTTGTCTATTCATTTGAATTTTCAATTCAGTTTTTACTGGAACACGTGGGTGCGAAGTAACAGCGTCGTTGAATACGTGACGTGTATAATCGGACACAGATGTTGAACCCCAGAAATATAATTCAACAGAAATAATTTATTCGTCTGCACTTAAAGTTGTCAAGCAAAAATAAACGAGATATTTGCGATTGTTAAGTTGTCGCGCTGTAGACAATGAGCAGATCATTAAGAAGGGGAATTCCTGCTTTTTGGAAAGTTTTGTGGGAGAAATAAAAGTAGGTTGATGCAAGTAGCATGTTGGTTTTAGACTTTGTGTTGAATAGCGCCTTTGGGATGGGGTATTACTGTCTCAATAGTCCCACTGCGACGGCACAAGTCCCTCCCATCCCACGTGATCACCCACTTTTATCTTCATGCCCTCCTTTTCTCTCTAAAAACCCTCTCGAGTATTATTCTCAGAGTCTCTAACCCACGGCAAATATGTTCAGATCGTTCTTTTTACGGCCTCAAATGCCCTAAAACTGCATTCTTCTAACTATCATTAAGATACTGCTTCTACGGTATTTCTCAGAAATAATGGCGTTGTAGAGAAAGCAAAGGAATGAATCATTATTGACATAAACATTTCGTAAAAGTAAAACTCGATCTTACAACGTACTTGAAAGGAAATCACTCGAAGAGGGAAAAGTTTCCGCCAGTGAGCGAAATTGAATGAGGGGATATAAGTAGTGCCGTGAACGCTGTCAGTATAAACTATTTATTTAATGGGATTTAAGATTTATATCCGTTATAATTTTTAAATCGTGCTGTAACCACACCCTGACATACAATTTGTCATTGCTTAAATTTGAGGAAAACACCATTTCCAGAGAACATTCATTTTATTCATGTTAGAAAAAAAACTTGAAATTTTAACGCTACGTAGATAACATTAATTTCATTCCATTACATTTTACGAAATGGTAGGAATAATCAATCAAAAGGTGATATTTTATAATATTTTGCAACGTTTTTCATCTTGCGCTAAGCAGTTTAGGCTAAAATTTAACAATTTAAAATAACAACGTATCCTATATGATATATTGGCTCAATTTATTTTTAGATTAGACTAGATTTATTTAGCCTGGTGGAGTTAAGGCCATGTGGCCTTCTCTTCCACTCACCAGGACAAACATATGTTACATCGGAATATAACAATCTCAATTAACTCTAATATTAAATACTAAATAAAAATTTAATCAAAAAAGATAATATCTGTTATATTACGATGTATAATGCAACCAGTTAATGTTAGTTAAAATTAAGACTAAAACTAATAATAAAATGTATACAAGCAAGACATATTAAATTGTCCCTGTCTAATGTATATATAAAACAAAGAAAAATAAAGAGATATAGAAAATTAATTTTACGTTCATACAATATTTAAAACCAAACAAAAGAAAATATATGTTAATCTTAATATAATTTTCATAAATAATTAAATATATTAATATTGCTAAAAGAATACTATCAGTGAGGTGTATAAGTTAGTTTGTTATTAAATAATTCTTTAGTTTGTTTTTGAAGGATGTTATAGTTTGACAGTCTCTGACATAGGGCCGAAGGGAATTCCATGTTTTGGTAAGTGACACCGTAAAAGATAATGAATAATATACAGTGTGATGAGGAGGGATATAAAGGACAATGTGCTGATGGGATCGAGTGTCAAGATTATGTGTGTCGGATAGTCTGATGAAGCGGCGTGATAAATAATTAGGCGATGATGTGTGAAGTATTTTATAGAGAAGGGATAGGGAATGGACAGTTCTACGATCTCTTAGACGAAGCCACGATAATTGTTCCAGGGACGGTGTAACATGGTCAAATTTGCGAATACCACAAATAAAACGTGCGCAAGAATTATGAACACGTTGAAGTCTTTGAGTGAAAATAATATTTAAGTCTTAAAAAGAGTGTCACAATAATCAAAATGGAGCATTGCAAGTGTTTCTACTAACATTTTCCTAAGAGCGAATGGCAGACAATTTCTTACGTGATTTAATGAATGTATTATTGAGAAGACTGTTTTGCAAATATGATTTATTTTTGTATTGCAATTTAAGTTGTTGTCAATAAATACTCGTAGAATTTCTACTGTCTCACTATAAGGGATTTGAACTCCATTTAGTGACACATGCAAGACTGTGTTTAGGTTAATTGTAGATAATAGTCTCTGGTGACCCATAATATTGACAAAAACTTAAATTGGAATACACAAATAAACCATACATGCAAAACAGTCTTCTCAATAATACATTCATTAAATCGTGTACGAAACTGTTTGCCATTCGCCCTTAGGAAAATGTTAGTAGAAACACTTGCAATGCCCCATTTTGATTATTGTGACACTCTTTTTACAGATTTAAATATTATTTCCACTCAAAGACTTCAACGTGTTCATAATTCTAGCGCACGTTTTATTTGTGGTATTCGCAAATTTGACAATGTTACACCGTCCCTGGAACAATTATCGTGGCTTCGTCTAAGAGATCGTAGAACTGTCCATTCCCTATCCCTTCTCTATAAAATACTTCACACATCATCGCTAATTATTTATCACGCCGCTTCATCAGACTATCCGACACACATAATCTTGACACTCGATCCCATCAGCACATTGTCCTTTATATCCCGCCTCATCACACTGTATATTATTCATTATCTTTTACAGTGTCACTTACCAAAAACATGGAATTCCCTTCCGTCCTATGTCAGAGACTGTCAAACTATAACATCCTTCAAAACAAAAACTAAATAATTATTTAATAACAAACTAACTTATACACCTCACTGATAATATTCTTTTAGCAATATTAATATATTTAATTATTTATGAAACATAATATTAAGAGTAACAAATATTTTTGTTTTGTTTTAAATATTGTATAATCGTAAAATCAGTTTTTTCTATCTCATTATTTTCCTTTGTTTTTTATATACATTAGACAGGGACAATTTAATATGTCTTGCTTGTATACATTTTATTATTAGTCTTAATTTTAACTAACATTAACTTGGTTGTAATGTTGAGTGATTCCGGGTTCTGTGGCCGTGGTCCATAGTTGGTGTTGATACCAGACGACTTTCGTTCGCCCTCAACTGCGGAGGGCATCTTCAGTGGCGAGCGTTGCTTCTAGGGTTGTTTCCTTATGCATAACGGAAAATAATTAACAGAAAAGAGGAAGGTATTAAACTGTCTAAGGCCTGGTACCCCGTACACTAGAAAATAAATGCATCAACACTATGGACAACAAGGAGACGAACCATTAGCCAATCATCAAGAGGCCACGGCCCGCTCACCCCACCCTGCTCCCATCACTAGTATCCAATACAACACCCCCCGCGCGTCACTCTAAGTAGAAGCTGTCGCGACCATGAACCACGCCCTAGAAGCACTCGCCACTGAAGATCCCTCCCCCCGGGGCAGTTGAGGGCGAAACGTCTGGTATCAACAACCAACTATGGACCACGGCCACAGAACCCGAAATCACCTCAACATTATGATTACCGGCCGTGAAAGCCTGCATTCAACTATTAACTGGTTGTATTATAGATCGTAATATATTAGATAATATCTTTTGATCAAATGTTTACTTAGTGTTTAATATTAGAGTTAAGTAAGATTGTTATATTCTGATGTAATATATGTTTGTCCTGGTGAGTGGAAGAGAAGGCCACATGGCCTTAACTCCACCAGGCTAAATAAATCTAAATAATGATTGATTGTGACTTTCTAGGATTTAATTGCAGTCCATATTTAACTGTCCAAGTCATTAGTGAGTCAAGATCCTCGTTAATGTTGGCAACAGCGTCATTTAGAGAACATTTGTCTGTGTATATATTTTTAAGAAAATAATGTAAACACAAACGAGTACAAATTACTTAAATTTGTGTTGCAATTCACACTATGCAGCAATAACTTAGTTATACACGATTTTGTTGTCACTGCAGTTCGATGCACTTAAATAACTGGAAAGAGGTGCTAATGTTTCGCCAGCTTAAAGGGTTAATCATGAACCTGATTCATTACTCTGTGACGTAAAACAAATTAAATCAATTACTGAAATTATATGCTGTCAACCATGCATTCTCCCATTCTCCCTACATATACTTACTTACTCACTGGCACTATCGAACCCGTAGGTTCATGACCGCGCGGACATAAGCTCTCCATACATCCCTATCCTGAGCTAATGTTTTCCAATCATTCCCTCTATAATCTACTTCCCTCAAATCATAGTTAATGTTGTTCTCCCACCTCATTCTTGGTCTACCAACTGGGCGTTTCCCTTCTGGCTTTCTTACAAGAAGTTTCCATGCACGTCTTTCATTACCCATACGCGCAACATGTCCTGCCCATCGCAGTCAACGAGACTTAACTGTTTTTATTATATCTGGCTTACTATAAAGACCATGTAGTTCATTGTTATGTAGTCTTCTCCATTCACCTGTCTGTTCATCTCTCTTTGGTCCAAAAATTTTCCTAAGTACTTTATTCTCAAATACTTGTAATCTCATTTCCTCCCTTAAAGTAAGAGTCCATGTTTCGCACCCATATAATATAACTGGTATCTACATATAGCAGTGAAAAACTAATTTTATTACTCATAGTATCCGATGTTTCACCATGGTCACCATCAGCATCATCATCAACTTAATGCACTTCATATCACCGATATCGAGTTACCTAAATCCATCCCAATATTGTTATTGTTATTATGTTAGTTAAGAAATCTCAGGTCATAAGTGTCTGAGTTCAAATCCCAATGAATAATTGAAAGGATTTCTACACATCCAAGACAATAAATTATATCAATCTTCTAGACTTACATAATCCGGATTTGTGTCTTATATCCATGTTAGTCGGTCGCGGTGGACTAGTGGTTATGGCCCTTGCCTCTGATCCCGAGGGTCGCGGGTTCAAACCCAGCCGGGGTCGATGGATTTTTTAGGACGGAAAAATCCAAGGAGCAAGTCCTCCGGGAGGGACTTTAAACCGTGGGTTCCGAGTCTGAAGATTTTCAGGCTCGTAAAAATTCTTAAGCCTGAATGAAAAGGCCTTTAAGCAAAATTTACCGAATTTTCCCGTCCTAGTACTACCTTGGTTTCCTAGATGTCAGTATGAGGCGGAACGCTGACCACGTACCACTCAAAATGACATCTATACGAAAACAAGTGTAACTAAATTAATATGGTTCAAATTCTTCCCTCTAGAGGGAGAGCGCCTAAATCTCTCTAAATGGAAAACATGGGCTTACAAAAAATATATATATATTCATATTATAAAACGTATTCAATATGTATTATGGAAAATTTGAATACTTTTTTTTTAACGTTTGTCATAACATATAATACTGCAGAAAACCCGAAGTTCGAACGGAAGTAACTCACAGTAATTTTTCCTGTGTTGGTATTGTGGTTGGGATGTTGAAATTTCACTAGGATATAGTTTGAAGTTATCTCTACAAACACAAGGTTTTTTATGCGCAACTCTAGCGAAAGAAATCTAAACTATGCAACAAAGATGGCGCGCATATTACTGTCGTCAACCTATGATGAGCAGCGAAGTGTAGTGCGATTTTGGTTGGACTAAATATAGTAACTGGAGCTATATTCACATAAATATATGTCGCGTGTATAGACTGTATGGACCGTAGCAACGTCTCCAGGTAGTGCGCATTCTTCTAGGATGGCCGTGAAAACCTTTGCATTTCGCAACTTTCCGACCGGCCGGTTAAGATGCAACCCCTGGAATGTCACTTCCATTGATATTCCTAAGAGTCCAGACATTTCACCGTAGGATTTTCATCCGTTTGGTCCTATGAAGAAATTTATGGCCGATCATCGCTTTCAGACAGATGCAGAAGTACGATAATGTTCGCAGATATCCATACTCAATCGAACGAACTTCTAAGAACAAGGTATACTGTAAACTGTACCACGATGGGAGTAATATGTTGAGAAAGTCGGCTATATAAATATGTAGCTAAAAGATGAGGTCATATGTGCATTTATTATTTTTATATATTAAATCATATTTAAAAAAGGAAGTAGACACGAGTGCAGAAGTTACAGGGGAATCTGTTTATTGAATACAGCTTATAAGATATACGCTAAGATTATTACTAGACGATTAAATATAATAAATGAGTATATATTAAGTGAAGAACAGTGTGGCTTTCGGAAAGGTCGGTCATGTCCAGATGCCATTTTCACAATAGAGCAACTTATTCAGAAGAGAAGAGAATTTAATTTGCCAACTTGCATACTTTTTATTGACTATCAAAAAGCGTTTGATAGACTGTCAAGAAATAAACTATGGGAAATAATGTATGCCAAGGGTTTCCAGGACACATTGTCAAAGTTGTGCAAAGCTTATATTTTAAATCAGAAATAATGATTGATAAAGGAGTTACAATGAGCGATAATACATTAGAAATTAATCAAGGGGTCAGACAAGGATGCCCGCTATCTCCTGCACTCTTTAGTATATATATAGACGAGATCATTGTACAATGGCAATCAAATTTAACCACAGAGTTTAAAGTTGGCAGTACGATTCTAAATACCATACTGTTTGCAGACGTTCAGACAATCCTTAGCTCTTCAGAAGACAATTTACAAATAGCAGCATATAAATTAAACGAAATAGCAAATAAATTCAATATGACAATCTCTGAAAGTAAATCGAAAGTAATGGCATTCAACGGGAAAGACCATATGAGGTGTAAAATCAGTATTAATAACAGTATAATACAACAGGTGAACAATTTTAATTATTTAGGATGCAATGTATCATACTGCCAGAAGGAAGATATTAATATTAAATTAAATAGATTTTACAGAATGTGTGGCGCTATAAGACGGACACTGAAAAATAAAACTTTGAGGAGCACACAACTAAAATTTTACAAAATTATGGCAGTGCCTGTCTTAACATATGCAAGTGAAAATTGGACTCTTAACCGTTCAGACAGAAGGAAAATAGAAACTGCAGAAATGAAGTTCCTACGTTCAGTAGCGGATGTGACAATTTTGGACAAGAAAAGAAGTGAGGATATTAGGAATGACTTAAATATTTTCAATTTAACAAATAGAATTGACAACATGAGAAACAACTGGTATGAACATGTCAAGAGAATGCCTACAGATAGAATCCCTCAGCTGTTACTAAAGTACAAACCAATAGGACAGAGAAATGTTGGACGCCCATTTACTAGATGGGAGGATTCATTAAATCCCACTTGATGTGAAAACAGGTCAAAAGGCCTAATTTCATGAAGCAGAAGCAGAAGAAGAAGAAGAAGAAGAAGAAGAAGAACTTTTTTAAACAAATTATTTTGTGTTACTTTCCTATACCCTCGTACCTGATTACGGATCTCAATTTGTCAAATATTTAATTATGAAAAATAATATTAAAATAGCATTCAAGGTAAGTATGCTAAACAGGTAATCTTAGTTGTTTCGCTTTAAATTTGTTTTGGTCATGTCCATTAAATCCGTGCTGCATTCCTGTGTGATGAGGCATCTGAGCGAAGGATTGTTTTACATGGACGGGACACCAACCCAGTTCCATAAATCCTAACCTGGAGGGCTGGATTTTCATTTGAGGTTTATTCCCTTAGGCAGGTTGATTTTATCACAGCTAAAGTGTCCTGCTTACGCTACCTGTTGTTTTATTTCCCACCTACCAGCAGTCAACATACTGGTTAAAGCACTCCTCTATCCGCCACCCAGGGGACGTAACCTCCGGGGTAGAAATTAGAAATTAATTAAATATTATTGCAATAAATATAGGCTCAATTCTGGAAATACGTGCTATTATGCATTGCAGAGACTCTTGATGTCCCAACTCCTTTCAAAAACGTTAAACTGAAAATATATAAAACTTTTATTCTACCAGTTATATTATATGGGTGCGAAACATGGACTCTTAGTTTAAGGGAGGAAAGGAGATTACGAGTATTTGAGAATAAAGTTCTTACGAAAATTTTTTGGACCAAAGAGAGATGAACAGACAGGTGAACGGAGAAGACTACATAACAATGAACTACATGGTCTTTATAGGAAGCCAGATATAATAAGAACAGTTAAGTATCGTAGACTGCGATGGGCAGGACATGTTGCGCGTATGGGGAATGAAGGACGTGCATGGTAACTTCTTGTAGGGAAGCCAGAAGGAAAACGCCCAGTTGGTAGACCAAGAATGAGGTGGGAGAACAACATTAACTATGATTTGAGGGAAGTAGATTATACAGGGAATGATTGGAAAGCATTAGCTCAGGATAGGGATGTATGGAGAGCTTATGTCCGCGCGGCCATGAACCTACGGGTTCGATAGTGCCAGTAAGTAAGTAATGAAAAATTGGACGAATAACGGCATAAATGGAAGGAACGATTCGAAAGAAAGGACAGTGGGAGAATACCGAAAATAATAATTATGTCATAATATAAACCAAGAGGGCGATGAAATCCTGGATGACCAAGTCAGAGATGAAATGAGACCGGAGCAGGCCATTCAGGCTAATCCATTAAAGGGATGAGAAGAAGAAGAAGAATATTAAAATAAACATTTAAAACACGACAATCTCTTTCAAAACAATGATTTACTTTATAATTTCAACAGAATGCGAGACGGCGAATAAACGAATCCCAATCAAAATAATACAAACAGGTTATGATTTAATAAAAAATAATAAGAACATGAAGAAAGGAGACTGGAAGTAGTCCGTGAAAAATGTATAAAATATATAATCTTAAAGAACAAATGGAGATTTCTAGAGCTATTGTAAAAAAGTACAATGAAATCAGATGGAAATGAATAATTAAATGCGAAACAATGAACTTTTTTTTTCGATTTCTATGTTATTTAGACCGAGATGTTACAAGCTAGCTGAAAACTTGTATTGATTTTCAACTACCACACTGTTTTGCATATTTGATGTTGAGCTAGCTATTCTGTTGAAAAATTCATGCTAGTTCAATTTTAACGGTTGCAGATTTACACTTTCCTTATGAATATCTGATCAACACTCGCGCATGCTTTAATCCAGATAGTATTTGATAGTACCCATTAAGCTTACTTTGTCTTTGGAACAGTGAATATCAATCAGATGTAAAAGTTATTAAAGGAGAAAATCTGCAAATCAGTTAAACGCTGTAAAAAGTTAATTGTGTTATGCTTCCTAATGTTTCCCCCATAAAAAGTTAAGGTGCCCCATGAATCTCCATGGTGATGTGCACTCATTCTCAGCAATGGCACAAGAAGAAATCGTAAGGTGACTAATCCTATCCTCCAATAAGCTTTTCTCCACAAAATGTCTCTTCAGTCAATTAAAAAAAAAGAAGTTGAGACATAGCCTATAAAATACTTTTATTACTAGGATTTATAATTTTCCGTTGAATCGAGTGAGCATCATGGTTCACATAATAATAATAATAATACTTTTTTTATTATTATTATTCCGGCTTTTACAATGAATATACATTTTTCCGGTACCCATGTCACAGTTAACTACACATTTGTTTCAACACATTTTTCCATTCCTGTCTGTTCATCTATATATCTTCTTCTATTTCCCATTCCCTCTTAGTTTCATTGATTCTCTGAATCCACGTAATATTTGGTCTACCCTTCTTTTTCCTTCCCTGTGGTTCCCAATCCATGATTATCTTAGGTATTCTTCCTTCTTCCATCCTTCTAATGTGTCCGTACCAATTTAATTGTTTCTTCTTTATAAAATCAAATATTAAATATATATATATAATATAAATAATAATAATAATAATGATAATAGTGATACTAATGATAAGAATAATGATAATACTAATGACAATGATGGTAATAATAATAATAATAATGATAATAATAACAATTGCATTGTATTGTAAGCCTATGTTTTCCCTTTACAGAGATTTAGGCGTTCTCCTCCTACAGGGAAGAATTTGAACCATACTAATTTAGTTACACTTGTTTTCGTATGGATGTCATTTTGAGTGGTCCGTGTCAGCGGTCCGCCTCATACTGACATTTAGGAAACCAAGGTAGTACTAGGACGGGTAAATTCGGTAAATGTAGCTTAGAGGCCTTTTCATTCAGGCTTAAGGATTTTTTACGAGCCTGAAAATCTTCAGACTCGGGACGCACGGCTTAAAGTCCCTCCCGGAGGACTTGCTCCTTGGATTCTTCCGTCCTAAATAATCCATCGACCACGGCCGCGTTTGAACCCGCGACCCCCAGAACCAGAGGCAAGGAGCATAAACACTAGTTTACCGCGGCCGATTAATAATAATAATAATAATAATAATAATAATAATAATAAGATATTTCTCCTCTCAGAGTTAAGGCCTTAAGGCTTGTCTACCGCTCAACCAGATTACATAAATATAGAAAAATAACTGTTACATATAAATCACAATAAACAAAATTATTACATAATATATCTACAATATATTTATTATTTAAAATTTATTTTATTTCTTTCTAGATATAAAGAATGGAATATAAAATGTATGAAATAGAAAAGTGAGAATAAATTCCAATAATGACATAGAATAAATTTAGTTCTGGATAAAAATTAATTATTTAACAACAAGTAATTGTGTGTGACTTCAAAGTATCAAGTGAGTGGCAACCCCTGAAATCTTGAGGGAGGGAATACTAGGAGCAGGCAGTAGCTATTGCGAAAGAATAAGAATAAGAGAAAGTGCTATGGAGACGGATTGTTAGGAGACTATTATCTTGTAACTTAGTGTTAATATTGTGGGAAGAAGATGAATTCTCAAATATGGACGCCAGGTAACAAGGAGCGTACAAAATAAGATCCTTGAAATGAAGTGAAAGAGAGTGAAATGTATGTCTATCACTGAGATTGAGCCAGAGAGGTTATTGATGTGTTCGGAAGTATGATCATAATGGCGGATGTTGAAAATCAAACGAACGCAAGCATTATAGATATGTTTAGTGTCAGTGACAAGACATAGTTTAGGTCATTATATATAACGGCACTATGGTGGAAGTGTGGCAACAAGATTCTACACAAGGGTTTGTTTTAGTGAATCTTGGGAATGGAAGTAATTACTGGGCAGTCTATGGTATTCTCTTCAGCACGTCACAGCAAGCGGCCTCGGTGTCAGTGCTTGTATTTCCCGTTTAACGAGGTCCTATAGAGTCGTATATTAACATTACGTTATTCATATTGATTACACAGCTCTACAAAAAAAGCCGTGGGTCCCGAGTCTGAAGATTTTCAGGCTCGTAAAAGTTCCTTTAGCCTTAATAAAAGGCCTCTAAGCAAAATTTACCGAATCCCGTCCTAGTACTACCTTGGTTTCCTAGATGTCAGTATGAGGCGGAACGCTGACCACGAACCATCCAAATAACATCGATACGAAAACAAGTGTAACTAAATTAGTATGGTTCAAATTCTTCCCTGTAGGGGAAGAGTGCCTAAATCTATGTTAAGGGAAACATGGACTTACAAGAATATATATATATGTCCACCGCTGTGGTCTCGAGGTAGCTTGCAGTCTTATCATGCAGCGGACCCGTGTTCGATTTCCGTTCGGGATAGGCTCCTGAGTGAGGTTTTTTCGGGGGTTTTCCTCACCTGTAAGACAAATGTCAGGAAGCTTAGGGCCCAACGTCCCCGAAAATCATCCGACCATCATCATCATCATTATTATCAATATCATCTTCACCGGTGTGGAAAGCAACGGGAAGCTACCACACCTATAATTCCCTAGTAAAGCTGCAAAGCATAGCATGGAAATGCTATGATTGCAGTGAAAGACCTGCCCTCGGGCAGAATTACTACGGATATATATATATATATATATATATATATATATATGGAACTATTTATCAACTGGATAGTACACTACGTCCTAGCCGAGCGGTTAAGGTAGGAAGCCTTGGCGCAGAGCTACGGGACTTGCGCTGGTTCGAGTCTCCATGGGGGAAGAAATTTTCTCAAGGTATTTCGGCCAGTATGGGACCGGTGCCCGCCCAGCATCGTGAGGCAATTGGGTAGCTACAATAAATAGCGGCTCCAGGTTGAGGAACCAGCTATAACGGCTGGGGGACTCGACATGCTAACCACATGTCACCCCTACACTGGCTGTTGATCATCTACCTCTGTGATTGACACATGTGGATGTGAAGGGCCAGCAGCCGGCTAGTAAAAGGGCAACCGCTGAAAAGTGGAAAGACCCTCAATCGGAATCGGATAGTACACTACAAAACAACATTTGTTGTATATTATCCCCTTTACTATTTATATCTTATTTATGTTATTTCTTTGTATTTAACGGTTCGGTTAGGCTTTTTTTAAATTGCATTTAATTTAAGATACAGGTCAAAGAATGAGGTAGGAGAATAACATCAATCATGCTTTGAGGGAAGTACATTATACAGGAGAATTCTTCTTTCTTCTTCTTCCTTCCAAGTATTAGGCCAAGGCCTGTTACGATCCTATAGAAAATTTTCCCTCCAGCGTTTGAGGGAAATTCTCGTATAAGACTTGAAAGCATAATAATAGTCCCTTCGATTAGTTGCTGGCCAAAGGAAGGCAAGACCAGTGATGGGGTTGCCATCTTATAGCCTCTGGTCAGGCTTTTCTGGAGAAGAATAGAAAATAAAGGAAAGAAGAAATGGAAGAAAGGAAAGACTCCCTAGCCCTCGGATGCCCTAATAGCGTTGGGGTCGAAAAAAAAAAGAGTTAACCAAGAGAGGTTTGATAGTAAAGTTAAAAGAGTGCAAAACGCAAGTAAGTGGAAGAAATGTTTTGCACAGCTTGGGCACCTTGTGGTCGCCATCCACATATCCCCTAGATGAGGACCCCTGAGGGGACTTGGTAATCGTAAAACTATAAGCTGCTTTAAAAAATTTAAAAAAAAAAGTATATTATAAGGAAGAAGCTTCAACCAACCATTCTAACAACCATAATTAATATGATGATATTGAAGATTTTCTTGAGACAACCCTTGAGGATGCCAGACGCAGTCTCTGGCGAAACGTCGGGGAACTACAAGCCTCACGACCACGGCCTACAGCCCGAAAATCTTCTTCAAGATCTTCATAGCAACTCCGGCCGTGAAAGTCTACGTGAATACATAATTAATAAGCCTGTTACACATAACATTATATTCTTGTTCTCCTTCCTTCTCAGGATAGGGATGTATGGAGAGTTTATGTCCGCTGTGCTCTCAAGCTAGAGGTTTGATAATGTCAGCGTATTAGTGAGTTAAGGTACAGGTGACGATAAATCATAAACTGACGTAGGACTTGATCTGTCCCTGTCTGTTTCTGTTCTTTCTCTGCTAATAGCTAATCTAAAACTATGTGTCGCTTATAAACGTACCTCACTTGGACTACGTTTTAGAGTAAACTAGATAATACCACGCCTAAAGTAATGAAAATTAATGTAATTTCTTGTTTAGTTGAATAAGTAAAAGAAAAAATATTTATAAATTTATATTTTGGATACCCTGTGCTGATTACCCGGCGTTGTCCGGGAATCTACTCATCCAGATCTTCTTGGCATAAATTAGCTGAAAGACAAAAATCAATGTACTTATTATGATTAGTCGAATAGGTAAAATGAAAAATAATTATAAAAGTTTATAAAAGTAAAGTGATCCCACAACAGGCCCGGAGGCCCTTGGGGTAGCAGGGGGTTAAGGCTCCCACTTTTTCTAGACAATCGGCACTTTTTGTCAGCCGGGTTGTCAACTCTGCGTGACGGCCGCCTTTACCCCAGAACAAGCGTCTGGTACTCATTTCCGTTGGAGGCTGAGTCGACCCCAGGGCCATAGTGCCGCCAGAGGGTTTGGGTCAGTTTAAAAATCCTGACCCCAACGGGACTTGAACCCTCGACCCTCCGGCTTGTAGTGCAGTGCCTTAACCACTGCGCTACGGCGTGCATCGTAATTGTTTTAACATTCCCAGTGCTGATTACCCGGTGTTATTGTGAGTTATCCGTAAAAGAATACACGCCATGTGCTGCTATGTTTACACAGGGATCTACGTCTTGTCTCGATCTTCTTGGCATCAATGAAAGACAAAAATGGCTATTTTGAGTTATCCGTAAGAGATAAACATACGCTGTCGCGGACTTTTGTAGAAGTTTTTTGAGATGTTCATTTCTGTGTACATTAATTTTGTGTAATTGTTATGGTTTAGGCAGCGTAAGCCATTTAAGATCCACCGCTGTGGTCTCGAGGTAGCGTGCTACATTGTCACGCAGCGGGCCCGGGTTCGATCCCCGGTCGGGGCAGTTTTTCTGGGTGAGGTTTTTATCGGGGTTTTTCCTCACCTGTAAGACAAATGTCAGGAAAATTTTAAGGCCCAAACTGTCCCCGAAATCATATGGCCATCATCATCATCATCCTTACCACTATCATCATCATCATCCTTCACCGGTGTGGAAAGCAACGGGAAGCTACCACACCTACACAATTCCCTAGTAAAGCTGCAAGCATAGCATGAAAATGCTATGATTGCAGTGAAGGACCTGCCTTCGGGCAGAATTACTGTGGATGGAGCCATTTAAGCGTCCAAGAGCTACTTTTTACACGTTTTCCACTACAAAGGGCGATTTGTAAGGATGTAGGAGTTGAGTATCACAACTCTCGTATAGCCTATCTTCATCCAAGGAATCTCCTGAACATTTTGCAAAAAGCCCCATCGCAATCGGATCAACGGTATGACCGCGCATAAAGTACGAACAAACAAATAAAAATTAATTTTTATTGAATGACAGACGGATCGCTCACGAGTATGAAGCATTCGTTAGGCTGGCCGTAATGGTTTTCATCATCATCATCATCATCATCACTCCAGGGATCAGGCAATTGCCCGTTCCGACTTCATAATGCATCAGCCCAACGTCTTCTAGGTCTTCCAACATCACGCCTTCCTCCTGCTTGATAATTTCTTGCTAACAATGGATATCTCTCCTTACTCATTCCATCCATGTGATCAATCCATTTTTGTCTGTGATTCGTGACTTTATCCAATAAAGGCTGTACTTTCAATTCTTCTCTTATATCCTCATTTCTTATTCTATCAAGTCTTGTACATCCTTTTACTTGTCTTAGGAACCGCATCTCCGCCGTCTGTATTCTATCCTTCTGTCTTTTCACTGTAGCCCAAGTTTCACATCCATACAATATTGTGCGAACCGCCATAACATTAGACATTTTTATCTTGGTTTCTTTTCTAATTTTATTTTTGAATGTTCTCTGTATTGTTCCACACACCGTCTGAAATTTATTTATTTTGGAGTCAATATCTCTTTCCACATTGTAGCCAACATCATGCTTTCATATATTTTCAATTGCTGTACCTACGGTGGATTCAAATCGCGAATTCCAATAATGTTCCAAATTCAGAAAAATCATTCGTTGCCATAAAATATTTATTTTACTGATGGAGTTAAGACTTCACTTCCATTTCACCGGTAAATCAGTTCATTACTAGATGTGAAACGTTTTAAAAATAAATTTTGAAAGTAGTTACAATATCCATCTGAATGTTTATTCGTAACAAATTATTTAAATATATTAATATAAAATTACGGTACATAACTGACTTGTTTAAAGTTTAGTTTAGAAAGCAACGAAACTCTCTTTGTAGTCATCATCTGAATAGAACTTCTAGAAAATGAAGATGAGATAGTTTCATATACCACTAGGTGATTCCTGTCCCTTTAGGAGTCTTCATAAACACCTGTGTTGCAAGAAACATGATGTTTATTAAACTAGCTTTTCCTATATAACTTTCTTGGTTTTATGCACTTGTTTTCGCGACCTCTTTACAAACTTTTGCCAGCATGTTTTTTTCATGTTATTAAAATATTTCATGAAATATTTTGCATATACATAACAGAAACGTCCAAAAAAGAACGAAAAACTTACGCTTAAAAATTAGTTATAATTTCATTAACTACTGTATTACCATTAATAATAAAATTGAATTAGGATCTAACAGTAGTTTCTAAGATGTAAACTAACTCACTGGCACAATTGATTGACCACGCGAGCATAAGCTTGCTATGCATTCTTCTACTGAACTACTAGTTTTCAGAAATGTTTCATTTCCGCTCGCCCATGAGCCACCGGATTCAATAATGCCAATGAGTATGTTAACATCTTAGAAACAACTTCCTTTTATCTCTTTCTTATATATACAGATTTAAGGAAATATAAGACAAATTGGACTCAATTGGAATTTGCCTTTTGGCACAAAGGCTATATATATATCCATCCATCCATAGTAATTCTGCCCGAAGGCAGGTCCTTCACTGCAATCATAGCATTTTCATGCTATGCTTGCAGCTTTACTAGGGAATTGTGTAGGTGTGGTAGCTTCCCGTTGCTTTCCACACCGGTGAAGGATGATGGTGATAATGATAATGGTAAGGATGATAATGATAAGGATGATGGCCATATGATTTCGGGGACATATATATATATATATATATATATATATATATATATATGTGTGTGTTTGTGTGTGTGTGTGTGTATTTTATTACTTAATGTATTATTTATTTAGCCTGGTGAAGTAAAGGCCATGATGCCTTCTCTTCCACTCACCAGAACAAATATATGTTACATTCAAATACAAAAATCACAGTAATATTATATATTAAACGATTATTTGGCCAAACTGAACAATAATAAAACTAACTTGGACGTTAGACAGGCCACATTAAAGTAAGTTATTGGCTATAGAAATAGACTTTGGCATAGAGCGTCAAGAAAATCAAGAATGGATAAAATTATAGTAGTAGTAGTAGTAGGACTTTATTAGAAAAAAGTAAGATATTTACAAATATGGGTCGTACGGGCAGTAAGCCGTACGTGCTGTTGACAGTCCGTTACAATAAAGTAATAATTGCTACTAGTGTAAAGAAAAATAAACAACAAAAAACCATAACATTACAATTACATAAAGAAAACACAGTAAATATTACAATTAAGTAATAACACAATAGAATTATTCATTAATTAATTTATATGTAATTATTAAGAATTAATGTTATTGAATTTTGATAACATACCTATAAAATTATAAACCAAAGAGTTAGAGAGGTAAGGAAAAGGGATAAAAATATTCTTGAAGTAGGTGATGAGCTAACATTGAAATGGTGTGGACATGTTTTGGAGAAGACAGAATTCCGAAAATGAATCTGTAATCGGATTCTGAAGACAGAAGCAGAAAAGGAAAACCATGGAAATAAGAATCGACGGGATCACAAGAATGTGAATTCAACAGAATTGACAAAAGAAGATGCGCAAGGCAGAAATTTTCGGAACAATTAAATTACTTTGGGTTGAAGGAAAAACTACTGTAGTGTAGAAAAATACCTAATAAAACAAAATGAAGTGGTTATTATATTGATTTGCATCTGTACTGGTTTCGACCTTAGTTTTTGTTGTACTGTAAACAAAGTCACAAAAGGTATCCTTCCGCATTCATCTGTGATTGGTGGAGCGATGGTACTATTTTATGCTCTATCTCAATTGATGTCAAATTCCGATGGCATCGTACTTTTCACCAAAACTTAGGAACCTTGCCTCACACCACTACCTCAAGTCTGCTAATAGCTTCTTCTTCTTAAACTTAATTTGTAGGATTTTCATCCTGTTTATTTCCAAAATCACTCCTCGGAGGAAGACGCACTGGATGTGCATTCACTGTCTATCCATCTCTTGGCAGGTCTTCCTCTTGTTTTTCTCCCGTCCATTGGTCTATCTTCTTTAGCTCTTTTTGCAAGCCGGTTTTCTTCCATTCTTTCTATATGACCCTTCCAATATTTTCGTCTATCTATAATAAATTTGGTTATGTCTTGAATATGGCAGTTGTCCCTAATTTCTGTGTTGTGTATTTTATCAAATAATGTTTTCCCCTGAATAGTTCTTAAGATTTTCATTTCGCATGTGCTTATTATTTGTTTAGTTTTTGTTGTATCAGCTCTAGTTTCTGCTCCATATACGATAACTGGTCGAAGTATCGTTTTGTATATGCGGGTTTTGATTTCTATTGACATATGTTTGTTGCGCCAAATTAAATCTTTCATAGATCCTGATATTTGTGCTGTTATTAGCGATACTTTCAAAACCTGTTGATGTAAGCATTTCAGCATCTTATTGCAGGACATTTGTTGCATTCCTTCACAGATATTTAAAAGCAGGATAAGAGAGGTTGCCTTTGTCCACTGGAATTTATGAGTGGAAAAGAGAAGGGGTGAGTCCAAGGTAATTCCTGGAAATGAGGTTCTGAAGTTTTAGCAAAAACTATAATTTAGCAAAGTCGCATGCATCTACACGTATTTTAGAAATTATAAAAAAAAACATTAATTAAAATAACAAACTTGATTAGGCCTAAACGTTTTTCAATTATTTTCGAAAGATGGAAGCGGCAAACTAATTATGCTACTAATACTTATGTTGTTTAACGCATTCAACACGAGAGGCCATGTTGGAATAACTGAATACCCCCCTCTTCGTCTGCGTGAAATTGTGTTTTATATAATTTATACTTACTGTTTACCATTTTCTCATATGTTATATTGTGTTTACCTTATTATTATTTTTGTGATGATTTTGTTCATACATACTTACTTACTTACTTACTTACTTACTCACTGGCACTATCGAACCCGTAGGTTCATGGCCGCACGGACATAAGCTCTCCATACATTCCTATCCTGAGCTAATGCTTTCCAATCATTCCCTGTATAATCTACTTCCCTCAAATCAGAGTTAATGTTGTTCTCCCACCTCATTCTTGGTCTACCAACTGGGCGTTTTCCCTCTGGCTTTCCTACAAGAAGTTTCCATGCACGTCTTTCATTCCCCATACGCGCAACATGCCCTGCCCATCGCAGTCTACGAGACTTAACTGTTCTTATTATATCTGGCTTCCTATAAAGACCATGTAGTTCATTGTTATGTAGTCTTCTCCATTCACCTGTATGTTCATCTTCCTTTGGTCCAAAAATTTTCCTAAGAACTTTATTCTCAAATACTCGTAATCTCCTTTCCTCCCTTAAAGTAAGAGTCCATGTTTCGCAGCCATACAATATAACTGGTAGAATAATAGTTTTATATATTTTCAGCTTAACGTTTTTTGAAAGGAGTTGGGACATCAAAAGTCTCTGCAATGCATAATAGCATGCATTTCCAGAATTGAGCCTATGTTTAATTTCTTTGTGCATCTCATTCCTATTTGTGATTATTGTTCCTAGGTATTTGAATTCAGCCAATTCCTCAAAATTTCCCTCATTTGTCATTAGCTGTCCATTTCCATTATATAATGTATTTCTACGTGTGACCATATATTTAGTTTTACTGATATTTACTTCCAGTCCTAATTTCTTAGTGTTACTCAATAGTGTGTGCGTGTTGGCCTTTAGTATCTCCTCGCTATCGGCCAGTAATACTACATCATCAGCATAAACTAACAGCTTATTAATACCATTCAGTTGTAAACCTTCCTCATTCTCTAAAGATTTAATGGCATGCTCTAGTACAAAATTAAATAGTAGAGGAGATAGTGCATCTCCTTGCTTCAACCCATTCTGGATTTCAAAATTGTCTGAAAACTGTTTGCCTACACGCACCCTACTCGTTGAGCCATTTAGACACATTCGTATAAGTGTAACTAACTTTTTAGGAATTCCGAACTCCAGCAGGATACTATATAACTTCTCCCTCTTAATTGAATCATATGCTTTTTTGAAGTCTACATATAGTTGATGTACAGTACCATTATGTTCCCATTTCTTTTCTAAAATCTGTCTTATACTAAAAATCTGATCTGTTGTAGACCTGTTTCTTCTAAATGCACATTGATGATCTCCTAGAATGTCATCAATATAGGGAGTAAGTCTGCTTACTAATATATTTGTTAGAATTTTGTACGAAGTTGAAAGTAATGAGATGCCCCTATAGTTGTTACAATCAGTTTTATCTCCTTTCTTATAAATTGGTACGATAATTGATTCCTTCCATTCATCTGCTTCTTTTTCCCAAATCATACTAAGCAACCAGCGTATCTTGTCCATCAATTTTTCTCCCCCTGAAATTGATGGACAAGATACGCTGGTTGCTTAGTATGATTTGGGAAAAAGGAGCTCTTCCAGATGAATGGAAGGAATCAATTATCGTACCAATCATACATAGTAGTTATATTATGTAAAATGTAGATTCATCCCGGGAACTATGTTTTCATCTATGCCACTGGACAACGATGTCATTAGGTCCATGTGACCAATGAAATCACACTTAACCACGAGCTTCTGTTTACATTACAACCTAAGCTCAACATAAGCTCTCCATACATCCCTATCCTGAGCCAATGCTTTCCAATCATTCCCTGTATAATCTACTTCCCTCAAATCATAGTTAATAATATTCTCCCACGCCATTCTTGGTCTACCAACTGGGCGTTTTCCCTCTGGCTTTCCTACAAGAAGCTTCCATGCATGTCTTTCATTCCCCATGGACTGGTCGAAGGTGATAAGCCAGACGAAAAAAGTACCTTGGGCGAAAGAGTGACGATCTTTCACCGTAAAAATACAACCGTCTAGAAATGCGGACATGGGTTCAACTGGGGTAAAATTTTCCGGAGGTCAAATAGTCCCCCATTCGGATCTCCGGGCGGGGACTACTTCAGGGAACCCATGCCAAAGGCTCGAACACAGGGACATGTTCCTAAGAACATGTTAGGACTTTATACAATAGCGGGGCACTAGAGATATTAACGCGGGAATTAATAAATCGCCTGTTGATATAGTCGCTTTACAGGAAGTTAGGTGGCCAGTAGAAGGTAGTCAGGAATCAGGAAGCTTTGCATTATACTACGGGGGTGCAGAAAGACCTGCATTTGGAACGGGTTTTTTAGTCAGGAGGAGGATCCTATCCGCTATCCGAGATATTAAGTTTGTTAGTGATAGGGTATCATACATAATTCTAAAGGGTAAACAACATGATTTTATAATTGTAAATGTACATGCCCCCACAGAAGATAATAATAATAATAATAAAATAATAATAATAATAATTTTATGTATTTTTTATTATTCCGGCTTTTACAATGAATATACATTTTTCCGGTACCCATGTTCACAGTTAACTACACATTTGTTTCAACATATTTTTCCATTCTTGTCTGTTCATCCATATATCTTCTTCTATTTCCCATTCCCCTTAGCTTCATAATAATAATAATAATAATAATATAATAATAATAATAATAATAATAATAATATCTAACTCACTGGCTCTATTGAAACCGTAGGTTCGTGGCTGCCCGGACGTAACCTCTCCACACATCCCTATCCTGAGCTAATGTTTTCCAATAACTCCCTATATAATAAAGCGTTTCCCTCAATCCAAAGAGCAAATGCTGGAAAAGAACCCCAAAAGGTCCGCTATTATTATTATTATTATTATTATTATTATTATTATTATTATTATTATATACTTTGCAGTAAGTGGTTGCAGTATTTCAGTGTATTTTAAATAATGTTATGGAAGTAGTGGAATTGAGCAATCCATTTCAGTATTTCTTGTGCTTATTTATCCTGTGATATATTTATGTGACACGTGCTTCCCTAGTCTAGTCATAAACGAACAATTTTATTATTGTTACAGATTTGTTCACGTTCCGTTCCTGTTCTTTGATTTAAACTTTCCTTGTCAAATGTGTTACAGCAGTTACTGGGAAATGGAATTGCCCATAAGTCTTGTAGATATTACAAACACAATTACGGATGGCGTTTGGTTCTGTTGCCAATTTAGTTCAACGGCAGTTTCTCATAAAACTCGAAACGTTACAACCCATTTCTAAAATACTGCTATGATATGTATCCACGACGTTGGCTATCAGAGAACGCAACCGATTAGCATTCCCGAGTTCTATTAAGTACCTGTGTTATTTTTGTACTTCCTACTTAATGATTGGTAAATTTAAGCTTTATGTGATGTAGTATAAAGCATGTAAAAGGTAAAGAGATCCCACTACATGCTTTATGAGACTCTTCTGGACAGTTAAAGCTTCCCCCTTTTATAGACAATCGGAATTATATGTTAGCCAGGTTTCAACTCTGAGTGACGGTCGCCTTTATCCTCAGTCGCTGGTATTAATTTTTTTGTCGACCCTAGGGCCATGCTGCCGCCAAAAGTTCAGCCAGTTTAATATCTTGACACCACTCTAACTCCCGACCATCAGGATTGATGCGTATTGCCATAACTATCTACGCTATGCCGTGCCTCCTATAAAACATATAAAATACACTGCTCAAAACAATCAGAGGAACACTATGAAAAATGCAAATATGTTTTCATTGGATAAAGGTACAAACATGAAATTAATAAAGTACATTATTTGTGGTTATTTATTTATTTATTTATTTATTTATTGCTCATGTCAGTAAAAACAAATGAATGACGCTGACAATTAACTTTTCAAATAATTCCGCTATGTAAGTAATTGAATCCTGTGCTTATTTTTCAAAGTTAAACACTCGTTATATAGAGTTAGTATCGTGTATGGCCTCCACGACATTCGATATCACTTTGGCACCTTCGTGGCATGCTCCCAATAAGATTCTGGATTTCCTCGTGCGGGTATTCTCCCATTCCTCCTTCAGAGCATCTCCAAGTTGCTGCAGAGTTTGTGGAGCTTGATGTCGGTTCCTGACCTTCCTGTCTAGAAGATCCCACAAGTGTTCAACAGGGTTGAGGTCTGGGCTGACCGCTGGCCACTCCATTACCTCAATTTCATTCCTCCTCAGGAAATTCCTGGTGACAGCCGCAGAATGTGCCCTGGTATTATCCTGCATAAACAGAAATCCAGGGCCTACTCCAATGGCAGCAGGTACTACATGCTCTTCCAAAACGTGCTCGATATACCGGACAGCATTCAGTCGCTGGGGAACAAGTACAAGGTCCGTACGATTATTGTACATAACTCCGGCCCACACCATTATGGAACCTCCTCCGAATCTATCAATTTCCTGTACAGCCTCTGCAGAAAATCTTTCTCCTGGCCGTCCCCACACCCTCAATCGACCATCACAACGTGTAAGACGATACCTGGATTCGTCCGAGAAGAGCACAGACTCCCACTGGTTCAGGTTCCAATCTCCATGGTTTTTCTGCATACGTACGTCTTGCTGCCTTATGCCCATTTGTTAAGCGTGTTTTTTTAAACGGGCCTTTTTGGACAAATATTCTCTTTCCTTAATCTCTTCATTATGGTTTGGTCTGAAACCCGGATTCCGGGAGTCATATGAAGGTCATTCTGCAGGTCTTTTGCAGTTTTTGTACGCTGTCGAAGAGCAGAAAGAACAACGTATCTGTCATCCTGGGGGCTTTTTTTAAATTTACGGCCCTGGCCACGTCTTCTACAATACTGACCTGTCTCCCTGTGCCTGTTGCGTAACCTGGACACCACGGAAGGAGAAACCCCAAGCTCTGTAGCTACTTGTCGCAGAGATTGACCTTGTCGTAAAAGATGTAGAGCATGATACACTTCAAACTCATTTAAATGCCTCATTTTGTCAGAGACTTCAATAAACAAGGCAATAATCAACATTCGTCACTATAGCAACATCAGGAAGTTTACCAATTAGAAGTGGCCAGTGCCTTCCAAAATAAAAAAAAATCTCTATATTTGTTATTTGAGGTAATTTCTCTGTATTTAGGCCATGGATCTTTACAATTTGTATCCAATGATAAAATTAATAATTCAATTTACATATTGTTCAACTTTCAGCATCACAGCTTTAAAAAACAATTACTTATTCAATTTATTACAAGTGTTCCTCTAATTGTTTTGAGCAGTGTATATTTTAGTACATTATAATAAAATACCATTCAAATATCGATTCCAACATTATATATATATATATATATATATATATATATATATATATGTATATATATATGTGTGTGTGTGTGTGTGTGTGTGTGTGTGTGTGTGTGTGTGTGTGTGTGTGTGTTTGGATGTGCAGGACATGAAAAGAAAAATTAACGCATGTACTGCGTATGAATTCGGGACCTCTAACTACATACGTTTGCACGATATCCTCTTAGCTATCCAGGCAATTATATATTTATTCTCGCTTTTTAATTGTTTCCATTAAACAAGCACTGGTCAGCGGCTACAAAATACATACAGGTCGAAATGCATATAGAATGTTATGAAATGAGTTATCATGGGTTCTTTAATTCTTATGTACGTGGACTGTGATAAGTGATAAAACAGCTTTGCAATGAATTATGCTCTAATAGATTAGCTAAACACTTTTTAAATATGGGTGGAGACTATTTCAGTCTATTATGTTTATTGTGGAGATGTTATATTTTTCAATGTTTTTTATAACTGTAGAGGAAGTTCCGATACGGGGCTACCGTTAAACTCTTAGAAAATTCATGGCGAAAGATCGCTAGTGTTTTATGTGTCTGTGAGTTTATGCTGGTATTTTATGAGCGTTTAGTGATCTATTAAGATCAATTTATGTCCAATGGATGGGCTTTAGTATATAGTTCTGCTTACTTACTTACTCACTGGCACTATCGAACCCGTAGGTTCATGGCCGCGCGTACATACGCTCTCCATACATCCCTATCCTGAGCTAATCCTTTCCAATCATTCCCTGTATAATCTACTTCCCTCAAATCACAGTTAATGTTGTTCTCCCACCTCGTTCTTGGTCTACCAACTGGGCGTTTTCCCTCTGGCTTTCCTACAAGAAGTTTCCATGCACGTCTTTCATTCTCCATACGTGCAACATGTCCTGCCCATCGCAGTCTACGAGACTTAACTGTTCTTATTGTATCTGGCTTCCTATAAAGACCATGTAGTTCATTGTTATGTAGTATTCTCCATTCACCTGTCTGTTCATCTCTCTTTTAATAAATATCATAATTCTTTTCAGAAAATTCAATGGAAATAAATAGCTCCAAAACAAAAGCAATGAAGTTTAGAAGAGGAGGGAGATTATCAAAAAATGACCACTTTATGTGCGGCGACTCAGCCCTAGAAATAGTCCCCAACTTTAAGTACCTGGGAGTGACGCTGCAGACCACTGGAACCACGTTCACTATGCATATACAAGACAGGACCACAGCGGCAATAAATTCGATGTTGGACATCCCCAAGCTTGAGAGACTGTCCCTGCCAACGGCGATGGCACTGTTCCAACTCAAGGTAGCACCAGCGGCCACATACGGTATTCAGATAATTTTGATTCACCTAACAGCGAAAAACCTCAAGAAATTGGAGAATGTCAAAGCCAGATATATCAAGAGGGCCTTGTCACTCTCAAAGTACACAAGAAACAGCTACGCCTACAGAATAGCACATGAATCCTACTTCATTGAGGACATCAAGCTTCGCTTCAATCTACCAGAAACCCAGGCATATAAAGACGCCATCAAAGAGAGACAAAACAAAGCCAATGAAATACCGATGGAAATAATGGACACAGAAACGATGAAAACTGATGTGTGGAAAGGACCGAACTTCCAACTTCGCCACCTATACACACGCTTCGCCGCGCATGGTTTCCACTGGAAAATATGCCAGAATCCGTCATACCACGACCCGAAGGAGGACTGCAGATGTAAGCTTTGCGACGAGCCATGCTCCAGGTACCACCTAATGAAATGCCAAAGCAGAACTGAGCCTCTCACCAAAATTACAAAAGACTGGTGAAAACTCTAAATGTACACATTGTGTTTAATAAAATCAATTATAATTCTTTTCTTAGTAAAATGATTAAATTAATACAGTTCACTAAAGCAGGACCGTTTCAGAGCTTGTATGGCCGAACTCTACCAAGAATAGGAACTACCAATTGTGATTCGACATTACAATGAACCAAGCAGGATAAAACTTTATTTACTTCAAGATTATCCATAAAACAATGGGACTTTTACGTTCTTATGGATTATTTTAAGAATATATAATAAAATCAAAACTATTTTTCATTGAGAAATATAAAAAAATGTATACCATTGTTTACATTTATCATTCGTTGTCTGGAAAAACTTTATACATGACCGAATATTCCAATTGAAGCTTACGCGTGAGAATAGGCTATTTCTTTAATTAATTGAATAAAAGTAAAACGTAGTTTTATTTGATTTTCATATTTATTATATAATTCAGTGACAGCTGTTTCGGTACACTGTACCTTCTTCAGACATGTTAACAAATTGTGAATTGTGTTCCAACTGATCTAAGCAACAATACAACAATATTTATTTAAATTTTTTAATTTAACAAAGGGGATTCATTCAAATCAAGTTGAGAATTTAACAGTTTTTTACTACTTTTAAATGTTTTAATTTCTACAGCCTCCAAAAGATCTAACTTCTTACCCTTATCACAAATATGTAAAATTTCAAAATTTGGATCGAAACAATGATTAAATTGGAATAGGTGGTTAGCATATTTTGAATTTTCTAAATTTCTGTTATATGCTCTCATGTGTTCCTTTATCCGAGAGATAAAAGGTCTACCAGTTTGTCCTATATAGACATTGTCACATGTGCCACACTTCAATTTATATACACCTGATAATTTTTCTTTTTTTGTTTTGGTTTTATTGTTTTTTTTATTATATTTTGTAGAGTTTTATTAGTTTGAAATGCCTATTTCTTTAATGATCATCCTGATAGAATAATTGAGGAAATGAGAAAAAAACAACAATACTCTATGTACTTTCGTAAATAAACCTTCTACCCCTGCCCTGATTAATGGCAGATCAAAAACATATAATATTATACAATTGTTGCTTCTAAGTCTGTCCCCTCAACTTTAAGTATTGATTCTCTGTAGTCCCTTCATCAGCAGAAGGAACAAGAAATAGGTCTGTATCTACTGACCCTGAATGCAATAATGTCAGGTCAACGGATAAGATGAAATCAAAGCCCTATTGTTGAATAACCATGATATGCTTGAACGCAAGCCGACCAGCCCTTTCGCACCATCGCATCGCGCGGACAAATTAAAAAAACGAAATATGTAAAAGATTATAGAAAATTAGTGGAATGAGGATTTTTGTAGAGAATAACCCGAACAACTCTCAGAAAACGCTACCCTTGCTCCGCTTTTTTCCATCACATGAATGATAGAGACACGAACTCGGGACCAATAGATAGGACGAGTTTGTAACCACACGTAACCACATTTTCTGCACTATAATTATAAAATGTCTTTATTTTGTTTAGGAATTTGATAGATCGGACTGTTCAAGAGTCCTAGATTGTTCATTCTCTGCACCGCGTCCTTGCATTTGTGCTTTAATATGGTTAGATTTGAGAAGAAAACTTAAAAAAATAATTAGATTGTTTAGAATGGTATCTCGTGGCTAATCTAGATCTTGCAATCTTGTTCTCAATCCATAGTAATTCTGCCCGAGGGCAGGTCCTTCACTGCAATCATAGAATTTTCATGCTATGCTTGCAGTTTTACTAGGGAATTGTAGGTGTGGTAGCTTCCCATTGCTTACCACACCGGTGAAGGATGATGATGATGGCCATATGATTTCGGGGACCGTTTGGGCCTTTAAGTTTTCCTGACATTTGTCTTACAGGCGAGGAAAACCCCGATAAAAACCTCACCCAGAAAAACTGCCGCGACCGGGGATAGAACCCGGGCCCGCTGCGTGACAAGGCAGCACGCTACCTCGAGACCACAGCGGTGGACAATCTTGTTCTACTAGATACGAAACCCCTGTCGATACCATAAACACTGTGCTTGTTGCGTTTTACAAGTTTTCACTCATTTTGGACTCTGGTACATTTGAACATTCCGAAAAAAAAATGGTACTTTCAAGGGATCTGTCAACAACTGCATGCCCAAACCTACCTTGAAAATTCTCCCAAAGAAGCGATGCGATATACCAAGGCCGTGTTAAAAAAAGTCTCCTGTTTTAACTGCAAGGCACAGAATTCGAAACCAGAATCCAGCAACGTCAACTCACTATACAGGGCAGATGGTCCCCTGCATGTGTATGAGCGGAGTGAAACGAGGCGGGACGCAGCGCGGACGGCAGGTAGTGAGTATTATCCAATATACCAATTCAAGTGTTGTATTACTTCCTTGTAGTTTAAATGACAAATTTGGCGCTGGATTTTAGTGTCTTGCAGTTAAAAAGGTATATATATTTTTTTTGCACGCTGCCTTTGTACATTACAACACTTATCTCGAAGAAATGTGAAGGTAGGATGGTTCCCTTGTTAGATACATCACTAATTAATTGTACAGTGAATAGTTTGATAAATACCTATAAGTAGAACAATTAACCATATTAATTAATATTTCGGCTCAACTGCACTTCTACTAGCCCATAATGTTTCTGTTATATTGTTGTAAACTATAGCTTTTGTTCTGTACTTACCATCATTTTCTAATATTTTAAAACGTTTTAAAACAATTTTTATAACATTATTAGACGATTTTAAAGTATTTATTTAAATACGCAAATCGCAATATTATGAGACTGTTAGACTGTTGACGCTAACTGCTATTTTCTCTACAGAGTATATTACTTAGTCTATGATTTTTCTATCGCTGTTTTGGGTTATCGCTGGTTGGATCAGCGTTAGGGAGTGATAAGTAAGTGTACACCCATTTTTAATAAACGTTTGGTAACTCACTATGATGTTTGTGGGTTATCATTCAATGATAACGTTATCGCTACTACTTCTAACTGCTACTGTGTATTCGCAGTTCTTTGCAGTTTTGAGATAGTGTAAGTGCAGTTTTTCCAATATTTCTTATAAATAATAATTCTTATTGGATGTACATAATTTCCTGAGAAACACCCAATGGAAATAGTATATTACCATGCGAGGTTGGGATGTGGTAATTTCCGAGATTCTGTAAACACTTCACAAACGTGCGTTGTACATTATATTTTGCGCGATGATGTTTTCAAAATAATAAATAATAGTAAAATAATATATTTGTTGGAAATATTTGCGTTCATTATAAACAACTGACTAACGTTAACAGTGTGGGCAATGTTTATTAGTTGAAAGTGCAGGAGGTCGTGAGACAATATTAGTGATAAAATGGCGGCAAGTACGTATTTATTGTTTTATATTGTTTCAAATAAAGTTCAGTTCATTTAAAATGCAGTGATTTGTTTCGTATAATGTATATTAGCACTACCTTTTGGAGATCTTTTGTATATAGGCTACACTGTACGTATTTACATAGAGGCAGTGACTTTACTTCCCACACGCGGTTTGTAATCTGTAATATTACAGTATAGTTATTTTGTTATAGTATAGTTATTTAGGTTGGCAACCCCGAAATGTAGGAAGTTGAACTTTCAATCATGGTCGCCATTGCTGTAGGTACGACAGAACGCACTATCGCGCAAAAATGTAAAGTAAAGTGATCCCACGACAGGCCTCAACATGCCCTTGGGGTAGTAGGAGGTTAAGGCTCCCACATTTTCTGGACAATCGGCACTTTGTCAGCCGGGTTGTCAGCCCTCCGTGACGGCCGCCTTTACTCCCAGAACAAACGTCTGGTACTCATTTCCGTTAGAGGCTGAGTCGACCCCAGGGTCATAGTGCCGCGAGAGGGTTTGGGTCAGTTTAAAAATCCTGACCTCAACGGGACTTGAACCCCCGACCCTCCGGCTTGTAGCTCCTTAAGTGATCCCACAACAGGCCCGGAGGCCCTTGGGGTAGTAGGAGGTTAAGGCTCACACTTTTTGTAGACAATCGGCACTTTATGTCAGCCCTCCGTGACGGCCGCCTTTACTCCCAGAACAAACGTCTGGTACTCATTTCCGTTAGAGGCTGAGTCGATCCCAGGGCCATAGTGCCGCCAGAGGGTTTGGGTCAGTTTAAAAATCCTGACCCCAACAGGACTTGAACCCCTGACCCTCCGGCTTGTAGCTGAGTGCCTTAACCACTACGCTACGGCGTGTCCCCTGCGCGCAAAAATGTAGATTCATAATAAATGTTTATAAAGGTTTCTTCTTGACCTCCTCTATCGTCCTTCATACGTTGTAAACAACAGTTTTAGTGTAAAATGTATGTTACACAGTAAAGAGGGATGAAAGTTGTGTATTGTTTTTCTTTAAATTATCTTTTTAAAAGTAAACATTTTGCTTGAATAATCAGAACGTTTAATTTCAAAAAGCACTTGTGTTAATTATTTCTGACAATTGAACAAACCACCATGTGAGGAACAAATGCGCTAGTTTTATGCATTGCAATGAAAAGTGTGGCTGTTTAAACTCGCAATTCAAACCTGGAACTAATAAACGGTTGATGATGTATTAATATGTATGAGAATTTAGTTGATGGCTGAGCTTCACGCGTTCAAAATGCATTTATGCAACAGCGATGTATTCAAAACTACTCAACTTTTTTAAAGAGTTAAACACTTGCAAATTTGCTATAATTTTCGTTCTCATTGTTTTTATTTCCAGCCTTATGATTGCTAATACGATGCAAGGACCGAATTCCAGCGTCATGATTGCTAACACGATGCAAGGACCGAATTCCAGCGTCATGATTGCTAACACGATGCAAGGACCGAATTCCAGCGTCATGATTGCTAACACGATGCAAGGACCGAATTCCAGCCTCATGATTGCTAACACGATGCAAGGACCGAATTCCAGCCTTATGATTGCCGTACCGTAGTGGTTAAGGCACTGAGCTACAGCCGAAGGGTCGAGGGTTCAAGTCCCGGTGGGGTCAGGATTTTTAAACTGACCCAAACCCTCTGGCGGCACTATGGCCCTGGGGTCGACTCAGTCTCTAACGGAAATGAGAACCAGGAGCTTGTTCTGGGGGTAAAGGCGGCTGTCACGCAGGGCTGACAACCCGGCTGACATAAAGTGCCGATTGTCTTGAAAAAGTGGGAGCCTTAACCTCCTACTACCCCAAGGGCTTCCGGGCCTGTTGTGGGATCACTTTACTATGATTGCTAACACGGTTCAAGGACCGAATTCCAGCCTCTGGAAAACACATGCTTTTTAAATACACGTTACTCATTCATTTATCATAAGTAATGCCACGAGTTATTTCCAAATCATCGATAAATTCACGACTCACGAAGTGAGGAGTGAATTTATCTAGGCTATTTAGCTCATGACACAAATGGGAGTCAATGACCAATCACGTTTCAATGATTCCTGTTTTACAACCAATCACAGTCGTGTTTCACGAAATATTTATCAGTGTTATAATTACCATATTAAAGAAAGCTCCTCCTTTTTAATATTCTGAACAGGTCTGACCATTATTTTGCAGTGGCTGAGCCTGTGAGAAATACGGCTACCAGATTGTATATATAGTGCATGAATGTCAACACATGCCGCATGCGGGAGTTAATATAAAAACATTTGTAGCAATTGATTATACCACCAAAAAAAGAAACCACTGTTTGCACTTTCTTAAATGTATTTTTTCCCAGGTAACAATCCACAAAAATATAACTGTCATATTTACATCATACGACATCAGAAATGAATTAATATACAGTTTGATGTATTTCATTTTTTCTCCACTAGAGAGCATTCTTACAATATTGCGTTCCTTTGGCAATAAATAGTATGATCTGGTTGCAGTGATAAACAAAAGAAGCTGATGAAGCGTATCTATCGTTTCTAATTTGTTTTCAAACATCGCCGTTTACATTAAATATATAAATATTTTAAAATAACTACAGTTATATAATGATTTGTGAGTAAACAGCTTAATTTTATTCGTTAAATAGTCCTAACAAATGCCACTCTTCATTTCCAAATACTCTAGATAACATTGGCATCTTTTAAAAGAAATCTAAATTTACATTAGCTCTAAACTCGACTTCATTATTATCCAGTGTAAGATATATATATATATATATATATATATATATATATATTAATTGGTGTTTCCCGTATAATGTATCATATTTATTTTATTATTATTATTATTATTATTATTATTATTATTATCGTATCATTGTTATTACCCTATAAAATGTTGTTTGTACATGACATTTACATTGCTACATTTATTGTATCTTTAACTGTTTATAATTAGTATAGTGTATATCTATATTTGTCGAATATTTATTTGTATTTGTGCTGGTTGAGTGGAAGAGAGGGCCTTATGGCCTTAAATCTGCCAGAATAAATGAAGTATTATTATTATTATGAAGTATTATTATTATAAATTCACTCCTCACTTCGTGAGTCGTGAATTTATCGATAATTTGGAAATCACTCGTGGCATTACTTATGATAATTTAGAAATCAAGAGTGGCATTTGTTAAGACTATTTAACGAACAAAATTAAACTTTTTACTCACAAATCTTTGTTTAACTATAGTTATTTTAAAATATTTATATATTTAATGTAAACGGCGTTGTTTGAAAACAAATCATAAATGTGAGGTTATGTTCATTCACTGCTGCTTGGTCATATTATTTATTGCCAAATAAGATCGCAATATTTTAAGAGTGCACCCAAGTGGAGAAATAATGAAACACATCAAACTATATATCATAATCAACATTACGGGTTATTCATTTATTCTTTTAGTAAACAACTCAGTAAATTCAAGGAATCTTTTCATTATTTGCTATATTCAATGTATTTGTTGGAGAAAAATAATGCTTTGACCTGTTCAGAACATTAAAAAGGAGGAGCTTTCTTTATCATAAAAGCAGGAACTGATAAAGAGAAATCGATAAAGAGCGAGGTGAAACACGACTGTCATTGGTTGTGAAACAACATTCATTGAAACGCGATTGGTCATTGACTAGCATTTGTGGCATGAGTTATATGGTGTAATTTACTATGTTTAATGTATAAACATTTCGGCGGCAGGTCTACTACTGGTTATGCTCCTTGCTTCTATTTCCGATAGTCCCGAAGGGCGTGGATACAGCTTTCCATCCTAAAAACCAAGGTCTCCGGTATAGACTTTTTAGCCGTGGGTCCCGAGTCTGAAGATTTTCGGGCTCGAAAAAACAACCTCAGATGAATATTTTTCATAAGTAATGTCACGAGTGATTTCCAAATTATCGATAAATTCACGACTCACGAAGTGAATTTATCTAGAAAATTTGGAAATCAAGAGTGGCATTTGTTAGGACTATTTAACGAACAATATTAAGCTGTTTACTCACAAATCATTATTTAACTGTAGTTATTTTAAAATATTTATATATTTAATATAAACGGGGATGTTTGAAAACAAATGAGAAGCGATAGGTACGCTTCATCTGCTTCTTTTGTTTATCACTCCAACTAGATTATACTATTTATTGCTAAAGGAACGCAATATTATAAGAATGCTCTCTGGTGGAGAAAAAATGAAACACATCAAAGTGTATATTAATTCATTTCTGATGTCGTATGATGTAAATATGACAATTATATTTTTCTGGATTATTACCTGGGAAAAAATACATTTAAGAATGTGCAAACAGTGGTTTCTTTTTTGGTGGTATAATAAATTGCTACATATGTTTTAATATTAACTCCTGCAAGCGCTATGTGTTGACATCTATGCACTATGTATACAATCTGGTAGCCGTATTTTTTACAGGCTCAGTCGCTGCAAAATAATGGTCAGATCTGTTCAGAATATTAAAAAGAAGGAGCTTTCTTTAATATGATAAATTTAACACTGATAAATATTACGTGAAACACGACTCTGATTGGTTGTAAAACAGAAATCATTGAAACGTGATTGGTCATTGAGTCCCATTTGGGGCATGAGATAAAAAGTCTAGATAATTTGGAGTCCCGCGCCGTAGCCGAGCGGTTAAGGTAGGAAGCCTTGGCGCAGAGCTACGGGACTTGCGCTGGTTCGAGTCTCCATGGGGAAGAAATTTTCTCATGGTATTTCGGCCAGTATGGGACCGGTGCCCACCCAGCATCGTGAGGCAATTGGGTAGCTACAATAAGTAGCGGCTCCAGGTTGTGGAACTAGCTATAACGGCTGGGGGACTCGACATGCTAACCACATGTCACCCCTACATTGGCTGTTGATCATCTACCTCTGTGATTGCCACATGTGGATGTGAAGGGCCAGCAGCCGGCTGGTAAAAGGGCAACCGCTGAAAAGTGGAAAGACCCTCAATCAATCGGATAATTTGGAAAACAGAGGGGCATTTGTTAGGACTATTTAACGAATAAATTTAAGTTGTTTACTCACAAATTATTGTTTTACTATAGTTATTTTAAAACATTTATATATTAAATGTAACCGGTGATGTTTGAAAACAAATGAGAAATGATTGGTACGCTTCATTTGCTGCTTTTCTTCATCACTGCAACCAGATCATATTATTTATTGCCAAAGGATCGCAATGTTGTAAGAAGGCACCCTAGTGAAGAAATCTATAATCAACGTTATAGGTATTAATTAATTTCTGATATAAATATTTCAATTATATTTTTCTGCAACGTAATTTTCAAGAAAATAATTCGTTTAAGAAAGTGCAAGCAGTGTTTTTTTGTGGTATTATCAATTGTTACAAATGTTTATATATTATCCCTCGCATGCGCTTTCTGTTGACATTCGTGCACTATATATACAATCTGCCAGCCGTATTTCTTAGACAGTCAGTCACTGCAAAATGATGCTATGACCTATTCAGAATGTTAAAAAAAGGAGGTGCTTTCTTTATTGTGATAAACTTTAATTGGTAAATTCTAGACGAAACACGACTGTGATTGGTTGAAATAAAAAATCATTCAAATGTGATTGGTCATTGACTCCCATTTGGGGCATGAGTTAAATAGTGTATATAACAAATCAGTCGCTGTTATCGGAAATTCCACTGGCGAACTATCGTTCTAAGAAAACATGTTAACCTAACTAAATAAATTGCATACATCTTATTAATTCAATTGTGAACTGACCTGATGTTACACTAACTTCCATTTTCTCATCTAATTTTCAATTTTCTCAACTAAATTGAGCACCTAAACTGTGCTATCACTATTTTTATCGTAAAATATTTTATTACATTACCATACGATAACGGACATACATTTTTTTTTAGTTTTATTGAGATAGAAATATAAAGAGAGTACGAAAGCGAAGGATTGACAAGCTGGATACTATTGATGAAATAATCGATCACTCTACAATCAGCTGGAGGGAGCAAATATGAACGTGTCAGTTAATTTTCCACAAAAAAGTATCTTTATAGATTAAGAGAGGCAATGGGGAAATTAATTCCTAACCTACATGAATTTAGGAACAATAAGGGAATGAATATTCATTTTTCGAAATAATCAACGATGTAATTGGATATAAACAGATATTTTATGTTAATTTATATGTATCTGCAGGACAAATATTGAAAGTTTGTTTGAAGTTATTAATTACAACTGAAATTACAGTTGAAATTGTTAGGAATTACTTTTTCCTTATTTGTGTGGAATTATAAAATAAATATTGGTGTAAAACTAAATGACCACCTATGGGTATATTGAAACAAACTGCTAGTAACAAACATATCGATAGTTATTGTTTGTTTCCATTTCTAAATATATGTCCGCAATAACAAAATGTTTACTCAAGTTTCTGCTAGAGACAATTTAGTGTACATGTTTACCGGCCAATTATAAAATAAAATAAATATACTCAATTCGTATCAACTCAGAATCGGGTCCGGGGATGAGATGAAGCCCCTATATAGAGGTATGTGAGTAACACGGGTTGCCAGCCGACCACGCCTGGTACACCATCAGATGAACGAAATGAAATGGAATCGATTAGAAGGATGTGGAGAAACGGTAGAATGAAATTGTGCGGAGGAAAACGGGAGGAAATCCCGAGAAAAACCATCCATGCTCCGTTACGTCCACCACATGGATGTGACCGAGACTCGATCTCGGTGAGAGGCGAGCGTCTAACCGTTTGCGCCACGGAGTCACCACACCGCACAATTATACTTCTTTTAAAGGCAATTTGACGAGCAAAAGTTGTATGATTTTTTTAGCATTCTGTGGCACAACTGCTGCTCAGATTGTTATTTGAGCACTTTGGAAGTGTTGTTCATCTCATACACTTGCATTATCAATGCTGTTCTCATTTTATCTCTCTAGTGTGACTGCAAGTATGACAATGTCTACACGCAAGTGTGTGGACAATCCTAACGTTTTTTGCCTGGATTTGTGGAAATTGGTACAGTGTTTAAGCAATGAGCGGACGGGATATTAAGGAATTTGTGGAAAAAAAAGGCTACTATGCATATATTTTTAAAGACGAAACTTTGTGACCAAAGACAGTTTGCAGCTTCAGGGCGTTGAGAGGTTATTAAGATTAATGGACAAAATGGAAGAAAATGTGCATGCCATTTTCGATTCCTATGGTGTTGAGGGAGCCTAAAGACCACCTTAATGAGCGTTACTTCTGTTTGCTTAATGTTCAGGGGTGCAATTAACAAATAAGAACCAAATTGTATATCCAAGCATCCCTTCAGCAGTTCCACATGGAGAAGACCTGCCTGTGCATCTTCATCCAGTTGTTTTAGAAATCTTACAGTTGATCATGTTGAAAGAGAACTTGATGCAATAACTGACGAGTTCTGAACTTATAATGTATATTTTAAAAACCTAGAAGAGCGCTTTTAGTCCACAAATGTTCTCTCAAAGTGAACTTAATGATCTAGTTCGTCATTTTAATTTGCAAACGAAATCTGCCATTTACGTGGCTCACAGCTTAAAAGTAAGGAGGAATACATTACTCATGGTACAGACACAGAGAAAAAATGACTAGTTCCTTTAATCTCACAGAATGATTGCTTGGTTTACTGCAATAACATAAACGAGTTAATGCACTTCTATGACATTGAGTCTGATCCTACTCAGTGGACACTTTTTATAGATTCGTCAAAGAGGAGTCTCAAAGGTGTGTTACTGCATAATGGGTCCATTCCTATTGCCCATTCAGTTCAGATGAAGGGAGAGACATCCGAGAACATGAAGCTGCTATTACGAAGTATCCAGTATGAGGAACACAGGAAGCTAATCTGCGGTGACTTTAAAGTTATAGGAATAGCCTATTATTAGGGCAATAAGCTTGGTTTCACAGAAATGCCATGCTTGTTATGGGAATTGGGACAGCTGAGCAAAGCAAACACATTGGGGTATGAAAAGTTAGGGCCAGAGCGGAGAAATTCTGTAACTGGTACTAAAAACATCCTACAAGAACCACTTGTAGACCCTTGAAAAAGCCCATGCTCTCTACCCATTTCACATTAAATTTGAGTTGATCAAGTAGTATGTAAGGACTCTACAACAGGATGAGCCTTGCTTCAAGTAGCATTGTAAGAAATTTGCCTCCATCACACAAGAAACATTGAACAGGCTAGAAGTTTGTGGGTCTGCAAATAAAGAAAAACGGATGAAAGGATGAAGGATTTGAAAAAAGAAAATAAAATGAATGAGAGAGAAAATAATCATGGACCACTTTCCGATCCTGTTACTGAAATTATGTAGGGCATAACAAAGATCCTAATTACAAGGAAATTGTGGAAGATATGTTGCAAAATTTGGAAAAGTTGAATTCTAACAGGTGTGTGAAAGTTCACTTCCTATATTCCCATACCCGGAAAATCTGAGACATTATAATGAAGAGCAAGGTGAACGTTTTCACCAAGATATTAAAGAGATGGAGAGGAGGTACCATGAAATTAAACTATGATGGCCGACTACTGTTGGATGTTGAAGAGGGAGACTAAAAATGGAGGTAAATAATGGAAGTCAAAAGAGAGAAGACTTTCAAAATTAATGGAGCACCATTTGCTTTATGTTTTGCGACAATGTAGTCACTACATTATTAGGCCAGTTCTTTACAGTATGTTAACACGTGTGTTAACAAAAATTTATCTTGTGTGAAATGAAGTTTGAATATATTTATGCTTATTGTCTAAAGATTAATATAAAATTATAGAATATTCACCTGAAAGGTCCGTCTCCTCAACTTAATTAATTATTTAACTGTAGCGCTTTGTCCCATCATCGGCAGGATTCAAAACTGGTGTTTCACTGAAGATCTGGTGGAGTGGGTTGCATGTATTGGGTTCGTTTTCGTTTATCAGGCTGTCGTTGGTGTGAGCTGCTTTCATGATTTCCATCTCTTCCAGTACGTTTATCTTCGCTGGATTATTTTCTCTGTGCATTACTGTTAGGGTGTTTTCAATATTTAACATGCGATGTACTTCATGGATAACGTGTTTTGCATAACTTGATTTCCCTTCTGCGTGAATGAAGTCTCGAAAATGTTCTTTAAATCTGATGTTAAAACTCCTGTTTGTCATGAATATTATAAAAGTTGATAGTAGTAAAGATCGTTAAAATATAAAATCTTATTTTGTTCAAAAACCTGACGTGTTAGACAAAAATGCAAATTATTTCTGGAATCATTATAAAAATTGATCTAAAAACATCTATTTAAAATAAATCATCGAGAAAAAGTTTTAAAATGCAGACATGTTGTTGTTATTATTATTACTATTATTATTATTATTATTATTATTATTATTATTATTATTATATATCATTATCATTACTTACTTCCTTACTTCCTCACTCACTGGCACTATAGAACACGTAGGCTCATGACATAAGCTCTCCATACATCCCTATCCTAAGCTAATGCTTTCCAAACATTCCCTGTATAATCTACTTCCCTCAAATCATAGTTAATGTTATTCTCTCACCTCATTCTTGGTCTACCAACTGAGCGTTTTTCCTCTATCTTTCCTGCAAGAAGCTTCCATGCACGTCTTTCATTCCCCATACGCACAACATGTCCTGCCCATCGCAGTCTACGAGACTTAACTGTCTTATTATATCTGACTTCCTATAATGACCATGTAGTTCATTGTTATGAAGTCTTCTCCATTCACCTGTCTGTTCATCTCTCTTTGGTCCAAACATTTTCCTGAGTACTTTATTCTCAAATACTCTTAATCTCTTTTCCTCCCTTAAAGTAAGAGTCCATGTTTCGCACCGTTGGCAAAGAATTAAGGAAGAGGCTACTGAAGTGCTTTGTGTGGAGTGTAACATTGTATAGTGCAGAGACTTGGACAGTACGACGGAATGAGGAAAAGCAACTGGAAGCTTTTGAGACGTGGATATGGAGAAGAATGGAACGTATAAAATGGACAGACAAAGTAAGAAATAAAGATGTGCTAGACAGAGTGGGTGAAAGAAGAACAATGCTGGAATTCCTAATGAAGAGGAAAAGAAATTGGATTGGCCACTGGCTAAGAAGAAACTGCCTGCTGAAGGATGCCCTAGACGGAAAGATAGATAGAGGCAGAAAAAGACATCAGATGATAGACAATATTAAAATAAGTGGTTTATATGCGGATACAAAAAAGGAAAGCTGAGTTAAGGAAAGAGTGGGGAATGCTGATTTTGCAGTGAAAGACCTGCTCTTGAGCAGAACACTATGATTGATTGATTATTATTATTATTAATTAAATAAAAATAAAAAGTAGTTTTATTTGATTTTCATATTTATTATATAATTCAGTGACAGCTGTTTCGGTACACTGTACCTTCTTCAGACATGTTAACAAATTATGAAACTATTGGAACAGAATTCATAATTTGTGAAGATTGTACAGTGTACCGAAACAGCTGTCACTGAATTATATAATAAATATGAAAATCAAATAAAACTACGTTTTATTTTTATTTAATTAATAAATATGGATTTTCATCAAGTAAACACCAACTCAATTGATTATTATTATTATTATTATTATTATTATTATTATTATTATTATTATTATTATTATTATTATTATTATCATCATCATCATCATCGCCGTCATCATCATGATCATCATTATCATTTTTAAATACCTCTTGTACTTTTAGATACATATTATGGCTGATTTAATGCGCTACAATATAAATGGAATAAGGAGGGTTTCCAGTCGGTGACATCTAATTATTGCAGATACAGTAGATTAATTACACTTGTCTTATGAATGTTGGCAAGCGCTGGTAGTCAACTGTCACACAACAAATGATAATGATGATACATTGCTTTGCTTTAAAATAATTATTGTACCGCTAGCTGATAACTATCTTGATTTTCACAGCCTCCTGGAATTTTCTGAACATGAAGTCTTGTTGGAATATTTTCTCATTTCTTATTAATTATATTTACATCTCGTAATAATTAATTATCTGTTAATTATAGTTTTAAGAAATGCTCGAATTAAAGCTTTATACAGCGTGCCCCGACTTTTATTAGTTTAATTGGTATCTACCCATTCGTTGAATTTTTATTCTGATTCCGCCGTGATGACTCAGGTGGTAGCATGCCTACTTCCTGACTAGCGAGCTCGGGTTCATTACCCGGCGGGGTTGAAAAATTTAATTCATAGATTAATTTAATTAATTGTAAAATGTTCAATATCGGGGCCAAGAGAGGTGATGTATAATTTTGAATCGCTAGATTGTGCACGAGATTCCTGCATTAAATTGCAAACTTTCCGCAATACGTATTATGCTGAGAAGGCATATGCTGTTGTCTATAACTATTCGTCCGTCGGATGGGGACGTTAAGCCTATCGGCTCCCTTGGTGCTTTTCTACAGGAGTGGACTTTGTACCAGTATTATTATCCCTCATGCAGTACACTTTACACTACACCAACACATAAACATACATCCATCCTACACTCCTGTCTCTACACAATACAAGAATACATAATCTAAGTAAAGTGGTCTGTGGAAATGATGCATAAAATGAAAATATGCCATATAAACGCCATCTATATTAATTGATGATAAAGATAAAATAAATGCTTTATTATTCGCTGACGATGTTGTACTTTTAGCAGAATCTGAAAATGAGCTCCAAATGTTAGCATATAAATTTATATTAATAGCCAATAGATATAATTGTAAAATATCATAAATAAGTCAAAAGTAATGGCATTTATTGGTAAATATGGAATTAGATCAAAAAATTGTACTGGATAACAAAATAATAGAACAAGTATCACATTTCCAATATTTAGGATCTGATGTAACTTATAGAGAAAATAAAGATATAGAAAATAAAGTAAATAAATTTCAGGCTATTTGTGGAACCATAAAAAGAACCTTAGGTCGGAAAACAAGGAAAGATACGAAACTTAAATTACATAAAACAATGGCTGTTCCTTTGTTGTTGTATGGAAGTGAAAATTGGATAATGAAATCAAGGGATAAAAGCAGGATACAGACTGGGGAAATGCTGTTTTTACGTAATGTGAAAGGATGCACAAGAGCGGATAGAATAAGGAATGAAACTATACGAGAAGAATTAAATATACATAAAATTGAAGATAAAATCAGCGAAAATAATAAGAAATGGACAGAACACTTAATGAGAATGAACAACGAAAGAATACCAAAAAGAACCTTCCTGTATAATCCCAGAGGAACAAGAGATGTTGGCCGACCACGTAGAAGATGGACTCCACTTTTAACTTCGCCGGAACAGGCTGCATAGCCTAAACCTTGTCGTAGAAGAAGAAGGAGAAGAAGAAGAACGCCATCTATCCGCCCATCGGAAATCCGAAAGCGACTAGTGCAGAGGGTTGCATTAGAACACAAACTTTTTTTATTCTGATTTGCAAATGTCCGTTCAACATCGTACACGTTCTTTTAATTACATGGAGTTGAATTTGAAACTATCGGCCTTGGAGGTCTAGGAGTAGAGTTCATTTCCTAGTATATCCCCGAGAGTCGCGGGTTCAAGTCCAGCCTGGTTCGATAGATTTTGTAGGATACAAAAAATCCGAGGATATCCGTGAAGAACTGAAGATCTACTCCATAAAAGAAAATATATTTAACAAGAAGAATCAGTGGAAAGAACATGTATAGAGAATGGAAGTAAGTACGGATCCGTAGATTAACAAATCAAATCTTACATTATTTTCCAAGAGGAAGAAGAGATGTTGGACGTCCTCGGAAGAGATGGTCTTAGATCTATTAGTGAAGACGGAACAGGCAACTAATGCCTAAACCAGAAGTAAAGAAGAAGAAAAAATCCAATTGACAAATCCTTCGGGTGGGAACTTACAACCGTTTCCCCATCAATATAATATCTTAATTCCCTACTAGATGTCTCTTTGAGCTCATGGGTGATGTCACTTGCTCACATCTATACGTCCCGAATGGGGATATGGATGCTCTCTAGCGGGAGTTTCTTAATCAAGCTCATTATTAACCTACAGTTGTCAACGAGTGACATGTGGTTAGCATATCGCTTCAATCAGACACCTAATAGCCAAATAAGGTATTATTTGGATGGATATATGTCAATTAATTGTGGTTCTTTTACGAGCCTGAAAATCGTCAGTTTGGGGACCCACGGCTTATAGTCTCTATAGGGAAATAAGCGTAATTAAATTAGCATGTCACCACGTCTGGTTGTACGGGTATAGACTAGACTAACATTTGAACTGGAAGAACTTAATAGCAATATTCAGACTCAAGAGCGGACAGATAAAAAATATTAAAATAATTCTGTCACCATGCCACCAACATAAATTTAAATGCTCAGACAGTGTAGCCAAATTATCACTAGGAACCCGCTAACAAACTAAATTAAGTCGGTGCAGGCATACTCCGATTTCCGATTGAGGGTCTTTCCACTTTTCAGCGGTTGCCCTTTTACCAGCCGGCTGCTGGCCCTTCACATCCACATATGCCAATCACAGAGGTAGATGATCAACAGCCAGTGTAGGGGTGACATGTGGTTAGCATGTCGAGTCCCCCAGCCGTTATAGCTGGTTCCTCAACCTGGAGCCGCTACTTATTGTAGCTACCCAATTGCCTCACGATGCTGGGTGGGCACCGGTCCCATACTGGCCGAAATACCATGAGAAAATTTCTTCCCCCATGGAGACTCGAACCAGCGCAAGTCCCGTAGCTCTGCGCCAAGGCTTCCTACCTTAACCGCTCGGCTACGGCGCGGGACTAACTTTCCAATTTTCACAACCTAACTTGCACAAACTAACACTTGCCCATTTTCTCACAGAAACTTCCAACTAATGTACGTGAATTCTTCTGATTGAATCCCCCTATTTGTAAGCAAACATGTTAGAAATTAACTCTGGGGAAACATGTGTTATCACATTGGCCAACATGACGTTAAAAGTCACTTGTTGTCTGATCGAATATTCACTGCTGACACAATGGCATAGAATAGTCCATATTAAGTTTATTGCAGGAATAAAACGGTTTCCAAAATGCATAAAGTGCTTACAGCATGTTGACAAACCAATAGGTGTATGCATGCTTGACTGTAGATATAGGAAGTGACATGAAACTGTGGTGGCTCGTCTTATATGTTCAATGGCTCACTGAACCCCTAAGAACAAATTATTTTATTTACCACCATAACAATTAGTAATGCTTTCGTTCGTAGTCACTAGGCAACAAAACCTATATTTTTTTTACTCTAACGAAACACAAAACACGCTAACATAACATAAAATACAGTGTCAACAAAACGTAAAATACACTTCATTGATGATTGGGTATTACTACATAAATAAATAAATTTACCTTGACATTTGTGGAAGTATATTAATGGCTGCATCTTGGACTAGGTTTAACATTTTTTCTGGTGAATTTTTAAAATCACCTTCTCTGCTCATTTTCATAAGTAATGCCACGAGTGATTTCCAAATTATCGATAAATTCACGACTCACCAAGTGAGGAGTGAATTTATCTACAGAATTTAGAAATCAAGAGTGGCATTTGTTAGGACTATTTAACGAATAAAATTAAGCTGTTTACTCACAAATCATTATTTAACTATAGTTATTTTAAAATATTTATATATTTATATGTAATACTGTGCGATGTTTGAAAAAAATGAGAAACTATATGTACGCTTCATCTGTTTCAGTCACATTCTATCTGTTTTATCACTGCAACCAATCATACTATTTACTACTTTACTACTATTTAGCCAAAGGAACGCAATATGATAAGAATGCTCTCTAGCGGAGAAAAAATGAAACATATCAAACTGTATATTAATTCATTTCAGATGTCGTATGATGTAAATATGACAATTATATTTTTCAGGATTGTTACCTGGGAAAAAAATACATTTAAGAAAGTGCAAACAGTGGTTTCTTCTTTTGGTGGTATAATCAATTGCTACAAATATTTTTATATTAACTCCCGCATGCGGCATGTGTTGACATTCATGCGCTATATGTACAATCTGGTAGCCGTATTTTTCACAGGCTCAGTCACTATACGAAATCTCGGCGTAAACTACAGAGTCGATCAGGAAATATAGTGTTTTAAATATGTTTTTTTATTTTGCAAATGCCTAGGTTGTCTTTTCGACATTCCTGATATTCTCTCATGGCATGGTGTACATGTAACCCACTTCTGAGGCTGGGGCGCCTGGAAGGCGGAGTTACGTTGCCCCGATGACTTGATGGCTGATGATGATGTTCGTGGTGCGCCAGGAGAGTCCCTAATCCTAAGCTTAATCTAAGATGAATATGAATAATGATGATTGCGATGGCCATATGATTTCGGGGACCGTTTGGGCCTTAAAGTTTTCCTGACATTTGTCTTACAGGTGAGGAAAAACCCCGATAGAAACCTCGCCCAGAAAAACTGTCCCGACCGGGGATCGAACCCGGGCCCGCTGCGTGACAAGGCAGCACGCTACCTCGAGATCACAACGGTAACGGTGGACATTGTAACTATTGTTAAGACGAGAGAAATGCGTTTGTTATTCCATTGTTATATTTTAGCATGATTTGTTAGTCGCTTACAGTTCCTTTTTTTATTTATAGACACGTTTGTTATTTACGGTCACATAGAGTCTTTATTTATTTATTTATTTATTTATTTATTTATTTATTTATTTATTTATTTATTTATTTGTTTATTTGTAACGATACTATGAAATGTTGAATGTGATAGAAGGTCTTGACAATTGAGGAATATCCGTTATGAATCATTAATGTTTTTGGCTTGCACTTTTTTTTTTTTTGCATTTATCTTTAAACTATTTATTATAAGTAATTTGGAGGCCAAGAAAAAAATATTTGTGCGGTTGGCCGACACTGCAGTTTGTACACGGGATCTACCTAATGCGAGCCTCAAATGTAACAGATTGAGTCACGATGCTTGTATTAAAGTAATGTAATCATATTAAATTAATATAAAAAATTTTTAATATACTCTGACAAACCCCAAGTTAGTGAAGGAAAGAACCGCCACTGATGAAACCACAATCTGTTCATGAACTTGGTGTATTTTTTTTAACACAGAACATGTTGCTAAGAGTTGTGGGATATCGTATATCTTGTCCACAAGATGATTTGGCTGTAGGAAGACAACACAAAACAAAAGAGACATCCCAGACCCAAGGTCGATGCTTAAATCCTACTGCCGGTATGTAATCGGTTTCCACAGTGGTGTGTAGGTATTCCACCAATCATGCCATAGTCATCCAAATAATCATATAATTCTAAAATCAGATCTTAGTTATTCATAACCCAAAGTATTTTATATTTTTCAAAGTATGTATTATAAATTTCAGGCTATTTGTGGAACCATGAAAAGAACCTTAGGTCGGAAAACAAGGAAAGATACGAAACTTAAATTATATAAAACAATGGCTGCTCCTTTGTTGTTATATGGAAGTGAAAATTGGATAATGAAATCAAGGGATAAAAGCAGGATACAGACTGCGGAAATGCTGTTTTTACGTAATGTGAAAGGATGCACAAGAGCGGATAGAATAAGGAATGAAACTATACGAGAAGAATTAAATATATATAAAATTGAAGATAAAATCAGCGAAAATAATAAGAAATGGACAGAACATTTAATGAGAATGAACAACGAAAGAATACCAAAAAGAACCTTCCTGTATAATCCCAGAGGAACAAGAGATGTTGGCCGACCACGTAGAAGATGGACTCCACTTTTAACTTCGCCGGAACAGGCTGCATAGCCTAAACCTTGTAGTAGTAGAAGAAGAAGAAGAAGAAGAATGTTAAAATTGACTCGGTTGAATTTTGGCATACCCGACAAATACGATATTCTTTAAAATTAAGATGGATAAATTCTAATAACAAATAAAAGAGTATTTTTGGTACCGTTTCAATAATTTCAGCATTTATTCTAGCTGATAATGTACTAAATATATTTATTAAAATATTAAAAGTATTTAAGTTTAAAAGCGAACCTTAGATACTCTATGAAACATGATTCAGCCATTTGAAATTAGATTTCAAAAGGATTGAAACATGTTCAAAGTTAGGCTAGATATTTAATTAAAATCATGAGAAGAACTTAAGTATATGTAGGCTAAATGAGAAAAGTAGATTACAAAGACAGGCTGGAGACCCCCAAGTAGGTCGCATAAATAGCGTAGGAATATCAGTTAAGGTGAATTCCTGCCATTTAAGGGGGAACATATGCTAAGCGCCCGAGGAAGAGGTGGCATTAAGTCTCTATGAAGACGGAAAATGCAATATAGCCTAATCCTTGCAAGGATAGTGATGATGATAATGATGATGAACATGTAAGGCATTATATTCGAACTAGAGAACTTTTCGCTTACACAAAATAATTCATTAATTAAATAAAAAATAAAACGTAGTTTTATTTGATTTTCATATTTATTATATAATTCAGTGACAGCTGTTTCGGTGCACTGTACCTTCTTCAGACATGTTAACAAATTATGAATTGTGATCTTTTGGAGGCTGTAGAAATTAATAAATTTAAAAGTAGTAAACAACTGTTAAATTCTCAACTTGATTTGAATGAATCCCCTTTGTTAAATTTAAAAATTTAAATAAATATTGTTGTATTGTTGCTTAGATCAGTTGGAACACAATTCATAATTTGTAGCCAACCGGACCCTTTATAAATATTATAATAATTACACATGTAAATTACGGATATATTATTATGCACTCACTAAAAACAACAATAATCAGCTAAAATTATAATAATAATTATTAAGGCATGATCATGAAAGTAAATTAGTTGTTCTATAATAGGAGACGCTCTATTTCGATTTTTTAAGCCATTTTTCGAAAAATTCGTGCATTTTTTCGGATTTTCGAGTGCACCAAAATGTCCTCAGTACCAGACTTAAAATAATCTATTTTATTATATAAGTTCCGTAACCTATCAATTTTACCTAAAAATAATTATTTAACATGTCTGAAGAAGGTACAGTGAGTGTACCGAAACAGCTGTCACTGAATTATATAATAAAGATGAAAATCAAATAAAACTACGTTTTATTTTTTATTTAATTAATAAATATGGATTTTCATCAAGTAAACACCAACTCAATTGATTAATATAATTCATTTTTGCTGCCCTCTTTTCCCCACAGCACTTAATTTCATTCTAGTGTCTGTATCACCGCAAGTTCCACATTGGAGCTAATTTGTTATAAGAGTTTGTCGTTAAGGAATATGGAGAATAAGAGTTAAGTAAATTTGTGGATTACATTCGAAGGATATGGGCTAAGTTTTAAAAGATCCAGACAGGAAGATGGAACTAGAGTAAAACTTTGCCATTAGCTCTAACACCGGAGCCATACTTACGTACACCCGGTGGGAAAAAAGTGGAAAATGAAGAAAAGTTGAATTCCCTTTAGATGGGATTTTAAGGAACTACGTCTCCTTCCCAGTGCATCTAATGTAACATTTGGTGTTGAGTATATAGGACCCTGTTTACCTGCAGTTAAGAGTTTTCAGGGTCGATGTAAAGAAATATTAGGGCATTATGTTTTAGAAACCGTGTCACAAACAATTTCATAACTTTTTAGTAAAATATCGAAAAATGAAAACACACTCTTCATGCATTTATATATTTTTATTCTTATTCATCTATCGATGCTTTAGTATCTTAAATCAAATATGAAAAAAAAAATAATAATAATCATCATCATCATAGTACATTCACGAATTTAGGCCATTTGTTGACCTGTTTCGGCCTCAAGAGAAACACCATCCAAAAGTCTTTTGAGTGGACGTCCTGGTCTTCTTCTTCCTGCAGGTTGATATCTTAACATTTGTTTGGGTATTCTGTGACAAAAAATAATCTGCAGTATAACTCTTAGATGCCCACCGTTGTGGTCTCGAGGTAGCGTGCTGCCTTGTTACACAGCGGGCCCGGGTTCGATCCCCGGTCGGGGCAGTTTTTCTGGGTGAGGTTTTTATCGGGGTTTTTCCTCACCTGTAAGACAAATGTCAGGAAAACTTTAAGACCCAAACGGTCCCCGGAATCATATGGCCATCATCTTTATCATCGCCATCCTTATCATCATCATCATCATCATACTTCACCGGTGTGGAAAGCAACGGGAAGCTACCACATCTACACAATTCCCTAGTAAAGCTGCAAGCATAGCATGAAAATGCTATGATTGCAGTGAAGGACCTGCCTTCTGGCAGAATTACTATGGATGGAACTCTTAGATAATTACAAGCCATCGATAAAACTTGTGCTAATATATATCTATTTACGGATTTTAACTGCGAATTTAACACTGAATTAACTAACTCACTGGCTTTATCGAATTCGTGGGTTCATGGCCCGGATAAGCTCTCCATACATACCTATCCATGTATAATGTTTTCCAATATTCTTCTGTATAATATTTCCGTGAAATCACGTGTAATGTTTTTTCCTACCTAATTCATGGGCTACCAACTGGTATTTTCCCTCTGGTTTTCCTAAAAGGAGCTTCAATTCTCCACTTTCATTTCCCATTCGTGTCACATGTTCTGCCCATCGCAGTCTACCAGACGTAACCGATCTTATTACGTAGGGCTTCTTTAAAGATAATGTAGATCACTGTTTATCTTCATCCGCTTCTTTGTTAGTCTCTCTTTAGTCCAATAAATTTCCTCAAAGACTTCAACGTGTTCATAATTCTTGCGCAAGTTTTATTTGTGGTATTCGCAAATTTGACCATGTTACACCGTCCCTGGAACAATTATCGTGGCTTCGTCTAAGAGATCGTAGAACTGTCCATTCCCTATCCCTTCTCTATAAAATACTTCACACATCATCGCCTAATTATTTATCACGCCGCTTCATCAGACTATCCGACACACATAATCTTGACACTCGATCCCATCAGCACATTGTCCTTTATATCACTCCTCATCACACTGTGTATTATTCATTAGATTTTACGGTCTCACTTACCAAAACATGGAATTCCCTTCCGTCCTATGTCAGAGACTGTCAAACTATAACATCAAAAAAAAAAGACAAAGAATTATTTAATAACAAACTAACTTATACACCTCACTGATAGTATTCTTTTAACAATTAATAAATTTAAATATCTATGAAAATAATGTTAAGATTAACATATATTTTGTTTTGTTTTGTTTTAAATATTGTACAAACGTAAAACTAGTTTTCTATATCTCATTATTTTTCTTTGTTTTATATACACATTAGACAGGGACAATTTAATATGACGTGCTTGCATACATTTTATTATTAGTTTTAGTCTTAATTTTAACTAACATTAACTGGTTGCATTATAGATCGTAATATAACAGATATTATCTTTTTGATCAAATATTTATTTAGTATTTAATATTAGAGTTCATTGTGATTGTTATATTCTGATGTAATATATGTTTGCCCTGGTGAGTGGAAGAGAGGGCCACATGGCCTTAACTCCACCAGGCTAAATAAATAAATCTAAAAATCTATTCTCAAATACTCGTAATATTTTCTCCTCCCTTAAAGTTAGTGTCATGTTTCGCATCCATATAATAGAACTGGGAGAGTAACAGTTTTGTGCTATTTAAGTTTGACTTTTTTATAGAAGTTGGGATGACAGTAATCCCTTTTATGCGCAATAGCTTGCATTTCCTAATTAAGTTATGTTTATTCCCTTTCTGCACCACTTTCCTGTTTGTAATTATTGTTTCTAGGTATTTGAATTCAACTTATTTTTTTTCAAATTTACCTCATTTGCCATTAACTGTCAATTTCCATTATATAATAAATTTATACATGTGACCATATTGATGTTTACTAGGCCCAATTTCTTAATGTCAATGGAGTGTACTTGAAAGAACTTAAGTTCTCGTGGCTATTGCCTAATAATTTGACATCATCAGCACAGCTTATTAATATAATTTAATTATATGCCTCTTGTCCACCGCTGTGGTCTCGAGGTAGCGTGCTGCCTTGTCAGGCAGCAGGCCCGGGGTTTGATCCCCGGTCAGGACAGTTTTTCTGGGTGAGGTTTTTATCGGGGTTTTTCCTCACCTGTAAGACAAATGTCAGGAAAACTTTAAGGCCCAAACGGTCCCCAAAATCATATGGTCATCATCATCATAATCATCTTTATCATTATCATCATCATCACCCTTCATGGGTGGAGAGCAACGGGAAGCTACAACACCTATAATTCCCTAGTAAAGCTGCAATTCATAGCATATAAATGCTATGATTGCAATGAAAGACCTGCCCTCGATCAGAATTACTGTGGATGGATGGATATGCCTTATTTATCCTCTAAAGATTTTATGGCATGCTGTATTACGAAATTGAATAACAGAGGAGATAGTATTTCTCGTTGCTTTAATTCGTTGTGAATTTCAATAATATTTCAAAACCGTATGCCTATCCCCAGTGTCATTTAGACATATTTGAATAAGTCTAATATTTGGGAATTCCGAAATGCAGCAGGAAACAATGAAACTTCTCACTCTTCATTGAATCTTGTCCATTTTGAAGACTATTGCCATTATATTCCCATTTATTTTCTATAATCAGTCTTATACTAAAAATCTGATCTATTGTAAACATATTTATTCAAAATCCACATTGATGATTTCATATCGCACCTTGGGAAGAGGAGGGCGATAAGTTTTAAATTGGCATTAATTGAATTCAGAGTACTATCTGTTTGAAAAATGTTACAAATTTATATCTTTATAGGAACAAGTCATGTGCAAGAAAATGGAGAGAATAAAATTGTGTCCATATCAAATAGTGTATCTTTAAAACTCACTTAATAACTCGGAATTAATCTTTTTACACTTGTGACCGTCTTGTTTCCATCATCATCATCCATGCAAGTATTAGGCCGTGTGGCCTGTTACGGTCTCAAACAGGAATTTTCCATCCAGCGCTTTTATACACGTCCCAGCGATCTTTTGCCTTGGGAGCAGTAACGAAGTATGGCTTTTGGAATTCTATGAGACGGCATTCGTTGAAGATGGGCTTTCCAGTTGTTCTGGTAGTTTTGTATATGGTGAAGAATGGGTTCTACATCCAACTCTTCCATAATTTCCTCATTTATTGTATGGTCCCAATTTGTGTAGCCTGCTGCACGGCGCATAAATCGCTTGTCATTTGCTATTATTTGGCTTTCATCTCTTCTTCGTATTGTCCATGCTTCACTGCCATATCTTAATACTGGTCTTTCGAGAACCTTATGAAGCCGTAATCTTGTGTTCTTCTGTACTAAAGATGGTTTCATTATACTGTTAATTATCCCCGTTGTTTTTGTAAAATTTGTGATTTTTTAAATATATCAGCTTCATCTTGAAATGTTAAATTATACCACAAATAATTAAATGCGCATAAATCGCATCTCATTTGCTATTATTCAGCTTTCATATCTTCTTCGTATTGTCCATGCTTCAGTACCATATCTTAATACTGATCTTTCGAGAAACTTATAAAGCCGTAATCTTGTACTCTTCTGTACTAAAGATGGTTTTATTATACTGTTAATTATCCCCGTTGTTTTTGTAAAATTTGTGATTTTTTAAATATATCAGCTTCATCTTGAAATGTTAAATTATACCACAAATAATTAAATTCGTTTACTCGTTCTATAATTTCATCATCCAAAACAATTATGCTAGAAAAAGGTATTTCTCAGAAATGGCCATCAGTTTAGTTTTCTTTGTATTGAATTCCATATTGTACCTTTTTGCAATTATATTAAAATTGTGTATAGAATACTGTAAATCTGCTTCTGTTGGAGCTATTAATACCAAATCATCTGCAATAAGCAGGGAGTATATTTTAAGGTTTCTATTAATTTGGATAGAACCGTGTCTCATCTGTCGCCAATCTCGGAGTATTCTATCCATGTGTATGATAAAGAGCAATAATAATTTATCCAAGGTGCGATATACGTCATCAATATAGGGAGTAACTCTGTATAGTAATATACTGAAATAGAATAATATATATTTATAGTACAAATATTTAGTATCAACGATTTCTTTATAGATTGTCTTCTTGGAATTTTTTTTCTATGAAACTAGTATTATTTTTTTTTGTGAGCATGATCATTTGGATTTAATAACCTTGAATTTTTTTGACACTTCAGTTCCACAATCCATTAATGATAAATGCCCTTGAATTATTTTCATCCTCATTAAATGAATATAAAATAATATGCTATTTTATTAGTCCAAATATAGTGTGCAAGTGTATAGTGGCGTAAAGAACGAAATTTCATGCGGTAAGATAAAATTGTAATGTTCCATAAATAATAGCGTACGAACTAAATCATCTTCATGATATTTGCAGAAAAATATTCCTTTTAGCCCAGGCATGGGGAACTTGGGCTCCGATAGCTCATAAAAAATCCTCCCCGCCAACACTCATTCCACTCATTTTGTACCTGCACTGGAGACGCAAGTATACAGTGAGAGTCAGTGGCGTTCAATCCAGCGTGAGCAGGGCAAATCCGATATCATTTTAATATGGACTGGGTAAATGATTATTTTTGCATTAAGAATGGCACGAGAAAGTTGTTTGTTTATTGTGTTGTACGCGGTTCCGTCATGTGAAACACTATAATATCCCACGACATTTCAGATCTTCACATGCAGATCAATACGGACAGGCACAGGCACGATTAGAAATACATAACTATATTTTCACAGGGACATATTAATGATATATAATTTTAAAATACATTAGGTAATATACATGGAGTTTAAATTCATAAATTAAATATAATAGACATAGGGGAGAATGAATGTTTTGTTTACACAGGGGATGACAGGATGGGATTTTTAAATAATCTAAAGCAACAAACACTCCAAAACGATAGCAGACAACCACTTTCAGAGAATTCAGTACGTGCTTGTTACCGGATTTCAAAACTGATTGCTGAGAAAACATATAAATTCTGAAACACTCTCCAGATTAAACGATGACACCTTGTCTCAATATTACGTATCCATGCGAGTTCTATCAGCCTGACAGAGACAAATTAATGTCAGCGGTCTACTACGCGCCCTTCAAACGTTTGCACAGATATACGTAAAGTGCATATGTTTCAGGTTGTAAGGTTGCGCCGCCACTGATACTGCATGTTTTGCCAATATGACAATAACAACGGTCTTGAGTTCAATGAGAGGTGGAATGAGGAAGATGTCATACTACCCCTCATTCGGCAGCTCCCCATGCGTGTTTTAGCCTGTTGTGTCTTCTTCAATAAACATATTTTTGAACAATCGAACACTGCATCGATTTCAAGATATTTTAAAGAGATACCTGAAATCTAATGGGGCACGCCGTAGCGCAGTGGTTAAGGCACTGAGGGTCGAGGGTTCAAGTCCCGTTGGGGTCAGGATTTTTAAACTGACCCAAACCCTCTGGCGGCACTATGGCCCTGGGGTCGACTCAGCCTCTAACGGAAATGAGTACCAGACGCTTGTTCTGGGGGGGGTAAAGGCGGCCGTCACGCAGGGTTGACAACCCGGCTGACAAAAAGTGCCGATTGTCTAGAAAAAGTGGGAGCCTTAACCTCCTACTACCCCAAGGGCCTCCGGGCCTGTTGTGGGATCACTTTATTTTACTTTACTTTACCTGAAATCTAATTCGAGTACTCTTGTTGTCGTATAGACCCTGTCTCTATAAAAGGTAACTAAAAAGAGAAGTTAAGATATGAATATAGAAAAATATACATTTATGCCTGACATTTTATATGTTGATATTTTATTTTTCTGAAGCTTAGGAACTAGCGATATATAAATTACTCACCATTTTATTCCAATTTTTAACCAATAATAATCATCAGAATAAAATATGTTAATGTTGCTACTATTATAATATATATAACGTCTCCTGATATTATTTAGGATGTGATATAACTTATAGAGAAAATAAAGATATAGAAAATAAAGTAAATACATTTCAGGCTATTTGTGGAACCATAAAAAGAACCTTAGGTCGGAAAACAAGGAAAGATACGAAACTTAAATTATATAAAACAATGGCTGTTCCTTTGTTGTTGTATGCAAGTGAAAATTGGATAATGAAATCAAGGGATAAAAGCAGGATACAGACTGCGGAAATGCTGTTTTTACGTAATGTGAAAGGATGCACAAGAGCGGATAGAATAAGGGATGAAACTATACGAGAAGAATTAAATCATCGAAAATAATAAGAAATGGACAGAACACTTAATGAGAATGAACAACGAAAGAATACGAAAAAGAACCTTCCTGTATAATCCCAGAGGAACAAGAGATGTTGGCCGACCACGTAGAAGATGGACTCCACTTTTAACTTCGCCGGAACAGGCTGCATAGCCTAAACCTTGTAGTAGAAGAAGAAGAAGTTTCCTGATTCCTCATTACATGTTCCTGTGCCAGCTTAACTTCATGAAAGGCGACTTTGTAATGTCTTATCATTTTATGTTTTTAGGATTCTATGTTTACAATTTACCATAGAACCCCTGAAGTGATGTGGCGCCCTCAGGTTTGAATGGGAGAATATTTTATCTCCTAACAATTTTGCTTTAGTCAAACCCTTGCCCGCATCTCTTGACAGTTGAAAGATTGTCAGCGTATTAACCAATATATCTATTTTAATCAGATTTTACATCTTTGATCATCCGGCATGGGTATCCATCTGGTACATCCGTCTTAGATCACGAGGAAACTCAAAGGGAAAAAGCCTAGTAGTTAGGCCAAGAATGATATGGGAGAATAATATTAACTGTGATTTGAGGGAAGTAAATTTTGCAAGGAATCGCTGGAAAAATTGTCTCACCATTGAGATGTATGGAGAGCTCATGTCTGCGCGGCCATAAATCTCCATGTTCGATAGTATTAATTGGGTTGGTTATTATCATTAGTATTTAGAAATAAGAACATGAGAAATAATCTTTATAATATATATATATATTATATATATATATATATATATATATATATATATAAAACCAAATTACAGCTGAATTTATGTTTGTTATTTGTGATATGTAAGTCACAGGAGTTTTCATATCTAAGTCCATGCATGTTCCTAGAAACAATTACCCAACATTAAGCTTTTACTATCCACTTAAAATGTAGCCATCAAGTTGCGGGTGGACTTGAATTATAGATGTCGTAACCGACTAACAAGGAACGACTGACGAAATGAAGAAGGTTTTATATTGCTGAAAGGAATTAAAGTGGTCGGCAGTGTTTCACGACTCTCAAAACCGCGAGATTAAATCAAGATTTATTAAGAATTCATTGCTCAAAAATTTGAATTTTATGAGGCTTTCTCGAGATAAAACCATACTCACATTATCATGAAAGCTATCTATATATATGCTTAAAACACTAATGGATACATTTACAGGGTATAAACGAACATAACCGACAAACACATACAAAGAAAAAAATCCATCAGCTGTGACTTGGGTGCGTCTTAGTATCCTTATAAATGATCATCATCATCATCATCATGAACAAATTCGTTTTAGGCCATGTGGCCTGTACGGTTGAAGGCATTAAACTATGCCCACTATGCGATGACCATGAAAACTGGCAGCATATTATGGCATTCTGTAGAGAGACAGAACAACTTAGATTACAGATGCTGCCGGAGAGATTTCTCAGGTCGGATCGAGGGAGAGTGGCGTGTTGGGATCTTTTAGGACGGATCACGGAGTGAATCAAAAACATGCAAATTTTTGGGCACAGTAAGAAAATTGAGATATAACAAAATTGTAGATTAAGGATATATGTATTAACAATAAGAAGAATCTCCATATGGCCTTTGTTTTCGATGTTTAATTATGTTATATAATAAGTAGGTCTGATAAGTTGAATAGTCTGATAGTGTATTTGATGTCTGCAGGGACGGGGGGCGGGGGGTATGAGCGTGCGGTGTGTATATGTGTGGGGGTGTGTGGGTGTATGTGTGTGTCTTTTTTTTCTAATTTGTTTCTTAGCATTTTTTTAATATTAATGTACGGAATGTGGATGAATGTAGATATGTATTATTGTGATTTAGTGTAGACATAGATTTTACTTATATGTAGCCTGTTATTGTTTTTTGATACAGGTGTATTTGTAGGTATTTGTTTATATTATGATTAGTTTTATTTTTTATTCATGGAAAAATAATGCACGTACGGCCAAGCAGGCCCGTGCGCAATGTAAATGCATATGTATTTAGTATCCTTATATAACACAATTCTACAAAAAAAAATGTTTTTGTTGTCCTGGATATATCTGCGAATTTCTGTTTTCAAGTGCACAGTTTTCGAATACATTCATGAAAGTGCTGAATGTGCTCTAGTTGTTATTATTTTGCGTATCTTATAATTTAAACAGTAAACGGGTAGTTACTAATAGAGTTTATGTTTCCAGTCATGATTTGATTTCGGCGCAATTTTTTTGCATATACAAACATCACGTGATCCCCACTCTCACACCCCTCACTCCGCACATCGGCCGTGATCTCAGTTATTTTACAAAATTAAAGTACTCACGACGTGCATCTGGATGTGATAAAACAATTCGTCAAAGCGATGAACAAGGAAGGAAAATGTTTCAAACACATTTGTAGAAAATTTCTTAAGCTCAGTATGTAAAAGATAAAAGGCGGAATATTTGATGGTCCTCAAATTCGGCAATTGATGAAAGATGCAAATTTTATTAAAGTTTTAACTGTTCCGGAAAGTGAAGCTTGGAAGGGTGTTGTATTGACAGTAGAAAATTTCCTAGGTAACTATAAAGCACCAAATTATAAAGAAATTGTGCAATACATGTTGATAAGCTTCAAGATTCTGGGAGCAAATATGAGTATAAAGTTACACTTTTTCTACTGTCACCTGTAGGCCTATAGGCCTATATTTCCGGATAATTCAGGAAATTATAGCGACGAACAGGGAGTGCGCTTTCACTAGGATCTAAAAGTAATGAAGGAAAGGTATCAGGGTAGATGGGACCTCACATGATGGCAGATTACTGCTGGTCTTTAAAAAGAGATTGTCCCCTAAAAATTATAGAAGAAAATCTTATAAAAGGCGTTTCACTGAAGTATAACTTGGGTTTCTATGTACGTCAGTGCATACTAATTTTTCAAAAAACAATTTAATATTATAAATAAATCTGTTATATATTTTTTTCTTATTTTGCAATTTTTGTAGTGTAAAATGAAGATAAAGATATAAAAGTGCAAATCTTCCAAAACCTTTGATCGTTTCATGAATTGTGAGCATAAATATATCCGAAATTAATCTTATATCAAGGGCAACAAAACCATTGTTGACCAGTGTAATACATAATAATGGAGGTCTTCAGTTTACGTCTCGGCTCAGATATATTTATCCTGTCTAGTTATGTTAAATACAATCATCAACATTAATTTACGTAACTTCTGACAAATATTCAAGGGTGCAAATTGTGTACGCCTATCAGACATAAAGTCGGCATTAGGCTGATTTCTCGTGCCGATTCTCCAATAAGGCAGTAGACTTAACCTAATTCTATCCCAAAGCTCTGCTAAAGTCTGTAATGGGACAGTTGTATATTCACTTTTATATTATTTTACTTGTTTACTTTCACGAACTATCTTCTTATATCATTCTAAATATATACGGCTATGAGTTTCACTTTTTGAATGATTTTTCATTTATTATTTATTATTATTATTTAATATTTATGTAGAATCCATATTAATGAAATGGAAACAAAGCTGCAAAGGTATGGGGATCCCAATAGGTAACAGATTTTTGCTGACATTACAATTTGCCGATGATCAACTGGTTTTAGCGCAACACAAATTTGATATGGAATTCATGATAAAAAGGTTGAAAAACACATATGAATCATGGGGTCTCACAGTAAATTTACAAAAAACAGAATATCTGGCAATAAATAGCAATGAACGAGAAAATTTAATATTGGAAGAAGGAATCCATATAAAGCAAGTGAAACAAACTAAATATTTGGGAATAATTATGGATAACATCGAAGGTATAGGCAAAGAGAACATAAAACTAAAAAAAAAACTCCTGGCGCGACAGGCCTACAAGGCCCTTAGCCTACCAGCCGGCTGCTGGCCTCACATCCACATGTGTCAATCACAGAGGTAGATGATAATCAGCCAGTGTAGGGGTGACATGTGGTCAGCATGTCGAGTCCCCCAGCCGTTATAGCTGGTTTTCTCAACCTGGAGCCGCTACTTATTGTAGCTACCCAAATGCATCACGATGCTGGGTGGGCACCGGTCCCATACTGGCCGAAATACCATGAGAAAATTTGTTCCCACACGGAGACTTGAACCAGCGCAAGTCCCGTAGCTCTGCGCCAAGGCTTCCTGCCTTAACCGCTCGGCTACGGCGCGGGACGAACATAAAACATAGAATGGAATTGAGTAGCAAAATAATATCATCGTTAAATTCCATATGGTGGGATAAGCATATTTGGAAAGAGAGAAAAAAATATATTGGTAAAACATTGGTGGAATCTGTTGCAATGTACGGAAGTGAGGTATGGACAATCAATAAGTACTACAAGAATAGACTAATAGCTCTAGAAATGGATTATTTACGCAGAAGTGCCAGAAAGTCTAGATTAGAACATGTCACAAATGAGGAAATTAGAAACATAATGGAAGCAGAAGAAAGCATAATTGAAAGAATTGAGGAGAAGGAATTAAAGTGGTTAGAACATTTCTTAAGAATGGAAGATGAGCGATGGCCGAAGCAACTATATGAATGGCATCCGAACAGAAAGAAGAAAAGAGGGAGACCAAGGTTAACATGGAAGGAAAACATGAAGACAGTAATGCAAGCTAGAGGGCTAAAAGCATCGAAGATGCCCAAGACCGTAGGAGGTTTGGCACGGGAAGACGGCAGCAGCTGTAAAAACCCGAAGATAGATAGATAGATAGATTATTATTATTATTATCATCATCATTATTATTATTATTGCTGTTGTATGAATTTAGCTTAGTTAGGATTATTATGCACAATAAATTATTTATAGAGGATAAAATAATGGAACAGGTGAGCAATTTTAATTATCTGGGATACAATGTGGCATATAGAAAAGTGAAGATATTACAAAAAATAAATTAATTTAATTATATGTGTGACACCATAAAACGAAGTCTGAAAGGAATTACAAAGGACACACTTAAATATTTTATAAAACATTGGTGGTTCCAACACTACTATATGGGTCGGAATATTGGGTCTTAACCAAAAAGCTGGAACGAAAAATAGAACTTTAGAAATAGGTTTTCGTGGGGTGTGAATGGCTATACAATAGGAGATCGCAAACGAAATGAAGATACAAACAGAACTAAATATCTTCAAGCTATGAGATAGGATTGCACAATACAGAGACGAATGGATACACCACAAATTCTTCGCTATTGACTACTAGGACAAAGAAATGTAGGAAGACCCAGTGAACTAATCAATTTTGACATAAGAACGGTACAGACCTTAAGGTCTAATCTCTGGTGCTGTTGATGATGAACAGATTATTTAATGTTGTATTTATTTAATATTACGTGGAGTAAGGCTATTATGAATTTCAACACATTAAAATTTTTCCCGGTCAGTTCAATTGCTATTGGGATACGATGTCCTGTAGTAGTGGTCACTGTGATTAACAAATTTGCGCAGCCAAAGTTGAAGTATGGCGGCTGTTTCTAATAAATATTCGTCTTCTTCTTCCTTCCAAGTATTAGGCCAAGGCCTGTTACGATCCTATAGAAAATTTTCCCTCCAGCGTTTCATAGGACGGCCCAGTGATCTTCGTCCTCTTGGTATATAATTATAAACAGCTTTGGGGATCCGATTTGAACTCATTCTTTCAAGATGGTGTTTCCAATTTAGTTGGTACTGTTTAATATATTCCAAAATTGGCGTAGTCTTCAATTCTTTTAAGATATCGGTGTTCCTTTTCCGATCCCATCTGGTGTAACCCGCTGTTCTGCGCATGAATCTCATTTCACAAGCCGTTATTCTGCTTTCATGTTGTTTTTTTAGTGTCCATGCTTCACTACCATAGGTCAACACTGGTCTAGCCAAAGTGTTATATAAACGTAATCTGGTGTTTTTTTTGTACAAAGGGATGGTTTCATAACTTGATTAATAATTCCTAAACTTTTATTATTAACTAGTAACTTTTTCAGGGATATCCTTTTCATCCCAGATAGAGAGATAATATCCAAGATATTTAAATTGATTAGATCTCTCTAAAATTTGATTCTGGAGACAGATTTTACTTTGTATGGGGTCCTTCCCATGAAATGCCATAATTTTAGTTTTGTTAATTGATATTTCCATATTTAAATTTGGCACCTATTTTTTGTAAATTATAAATTGATCGCTGCAAATCATTTTCGGAAAGTTCCAGAAGAGCTAAATCGTCTGCAAAAAGAATAGCATCGAGTTTGAGGTTCCTATTGATGGGTATATATCCTCGTTGTGTTTCCTCCATTCATTTATTAATTTATTCATGTATATAATGAAAAGCACCGGTGAAAGTCCACACCCCTGTCTTACTCCAGTGTTGATCTTTTCCCAAGAAGATAATTTGCCATCTTGTTTAACAGAGATTTCATTATCTTTATAGATCTCGTCACTATTTCTTCTTGAATATTGTTCATTAAGTCACGTAGACTAGCAGAACTACACTTTATCTTGAGGTAATACAGTTTAATAGTATCATGAAAAACGATGAAGTTGCCTGCTCAAGTTGAGAACGGAGCGTCCTGCTCGTAGCGAGGACAAGACTCAACATGAAGAACGTAGAGATAGCTCAACCAGATCGTCGAGCGTCTATGTAGTAACATTATAGCCTGTTCGAATGAAACAGGACGGTCTGCTGTTAGATTAGCAGAACTCAAAACAAATAACTTGCTCACTAGGTGATCTGACGGCCTGCTCGAGGCAAGGAGCAGAACTCAACTTTGAAGGAGAGCTCGACAATACAGCTTGAGGTTCGAGACGATATCTTACTGAGAGCTCGACCTTACTAGTTGAAGGTCGAGACGTAACGTAAACACAGTAAATAAATTACAATACAACAAAACAGCAATTGGACCGACAGCTTTCATAAATAGATAAAAAATAAGATCGGTCTGACGCAAACAAAATTAAACAAGTAAACAAAGGGAATTCGAATGTGAAAAACATAGAAGAAAAAAGGACAAAATGTCTTTGAATTCCCCACTGCTTAATAAATAATAGTTTTAAAAACTAAAACAACACGCTGTATTAGAAAACCGAACTAAAAAATGAAAAATAATTTTAATTTCCAACACGCTTGGGATGAAATTAAAGTGGCCAACAAAAAAAATCATCTCCAACACATCTGGACTAAAACTGGAGATATTTACAAAATACCATCAAAAGCGGGGGATGCTCTGTATCAATTAATATATTCGATAATAAACAAATATTGGTAAGGTAAAGTCTCTAAGAAGAAAACGTAAAAACCATAACAAGCTTTTGATGGTAACATTACTTTTTTTGTAGATAACTCTAGTTTTATTCTAGATGTGTTGGAGATGATTTATTTGTTGACCACTTTAATTTTATCCCAAGCGTGTTGGAAATTAAAATTATTTTTCATTTTTTAGTTCGGTTTTCTAATAAAGCGTGTAGTTTTAATTTTTTAAACTATTATTTATTTTTATTTTTTAGTTTGGTTTTCTAATAAAGCGTATTGCTTTGGTCTTAAACTACTGTTGTAGTATGAGCTAAACGTAACACTCTTCTAAAAATAAATCCTCCAGGCCGGATTTGAACCAGCGACTGAAATTATATATACCACTACAGTCCACCACTCTACCAACTGAGCTACCAGAGGATATAATATTAATTTCATACAACGATGGACTAAAAAGTCGATAAGTCCGCACCTATTATACCGGTTTTTATTTTTTTGATGTCCTGATGATCCTGGCCAGGATCTTACAAAAACATTTATGAAGTTACTGTATTGTTATTGGTCCTTTACAAGTATACAAAGTTTCAAGTCGATCCAATGTTTTTAAGTGAGTGAAAATCGTGTTGAAATATTACGTTACTTGTATAGGTCAAGCTAATATAAAGCGTGTAAAAAGGGCGAAGACGCGTAAACAATACCATCTCCGCTAAACTTAAATTAACATACACATTAAATAAAAAATTTAACATAATGATTATTATTATTATATCTTATACATTTTTCTGTTCAAATGCCGTAATTTAATAAAAGAATTATATGTATATGTAAACGGTTGTATATGTTGATGTGTGGCAGTTAATGTGACATTTCTTAATGTATCCAATGTTGCGACAATAGTCGCTCTCTCTGTCGGTAATAGCATACACCTGCCGTCTGTTATCATGCTATGATGTAGTTCATCTGACTGCCGCTTGTAGGCGCCTGAATACAGTAACGCTGAATTGTGTTGGTAGCATTTTGTTGAATAATGTTGCCCACTTCTGCGTATTGCTCAGGTCTGTAGATGACTACAACACTTTCTCTCAGCCTGTGTTCGACTACCGCAGTGTGCGTTTGGTAGCATCAGTGCGTGTTGGGCTTGCGTGTTTGGTGGGCACTCTTACGTGGTTATTGAGGACCACGTGGTGCCTGTTCCGAAGGTACTACACTTCGAGGCCCCTGTAGTCCTAGGAATGGACTTTGATTGAAATAAATGATCCTGTTTTAATTGTAACCACGTATTAATTTAGCACAAAAATAAACTTGACTTTTCACCGATTACATTGTGTGATAACTAAATCTTCTTCTTCTACTACAAGGTTAGCCTGTTCCGGCGAAGTTAAAAGTGGAGTCCATCTTCTACGTGGTCGGCCAACATCTCTTGTTCCTCTGGGATTATACAGGAAGGTTCTTTTTGGTATTCTTTCGTTGTTCATTCATAACTAAATCTACCTTTATGAAATCCAGCACCCCAGAGGAATATTAGGAAAGGGATTCAAAATTGGACCGTGTTGGCATGCAACATCCACACATGAAGGAAAATAAATAAATAAACAAATGTAAAAAACCTTTCCCGTTACATTCCTGTATGGAATTTAAGGCAATACGCTACAAATCGTAAGGTCGAGGGTTCGAGTCCCGAAGGTCAGGATTTTTAAACTGACCCAAAGTTTATGTTGGCACCTCAGCCTCTAACACATACGAGTACCAGACGTAAAGAGTAAAGGCAACCGTCAGGCGGGATTGACAACCCGACTGACATCAAGTGCCCAGTATCAAGAAAAAGTGCAAGCTTTAACCTTCTATTACCCCAAGGGCCTCCTATGGCCTGTAGTGGGATAATTTTACATTTTTTACCTTGTATAATTAAATTCAGGTGTTATTTGTAAAATGTATTTTCTATTACTTAATAACTTGATTTTATTCCCATGATATGAATTTATACTTGTGGGTTTTCACGAGAACTTTGTGCGGAAAAGTTAGAGAACCGCAGCACTCAACAGTTGAATGCAATAAGAAAATGAGAACTCGGTTAGAACTGTGCTTCTTTCTCATTCAGTGCTCGGGAGCAAGACGAATCAGTTAAGTAGTGACATTTGTTAGAGTGGTTACTTCCTAGTGAAGGAGTAATTCGCTTCACAGAATTTATATAATGAAAGGGTTCTTATGTTCTATTTCCTTGTGTTTTATTGTCCTCTCCTCTAAAAAAATATAACGTAAGCAAAAAATAATAATAATTTCATTTTGAATTAATGTAGATATTGAAATTTGAATCACACTATGTGAATCTTCTATTAATCTTAACCCTTAAATTCGTAATGTATCCTTTTGGATACATTGGTTGGTTCAATTAATTTAATATTATGAATAACTCAGAAGAAAACGAAGAAAAAGAAACCACTTAAATATGTGTGTAATTACACAATATAGCTAGTAATAACAGTTAATATTCCGTTTTCACTGCGGTCCGTCACATTCAAATAACTAATAGAAGAAATTTGTGTCTTGCCAACCATCAAGGTTTTTAGTGGTTTCCCTTGATGTTAAGGCAAATGTCGGAGTGGTCCCCTAGCATCCACTAGTAAAATCTACAAAGTCCAATAAATATTCTAAATTCAAAATTATAAAATAACAGCTAAATCCGAAAAAGAGCCGTTTCTGTTGGAATGCCGACTTGACTTCCCGTTCTTGCCCTCTTTAGGGCTGACGGCTTCTGTGGTGGTGGCGGTCTTCCTGTTGGAGGCTCAGTGCATCAAGTGAAACAACCAGAACTTCAATGAAATTAAACTAGAACTGATTGCGGGATTGGTGTGTCCAACCACTGGACCTTTGGCACCGGACTGCGGCTGGTTATCGTGGGCAGAGGATATTCATATGCTACAAAAAACTAGAATACGAACAACAAGTTCGTAAAAGATAAATTATCAAATATCAACGCAGATATAAATACTTCACAAGGGCTAAAGAGGGTGTAGAAGTCCCTAAAGTAGCCGGAAATTGCTGTTTCCCTTAGGTAGAGGACGACATATATGAAAATGGATGTTTTCCTTGACGGATATAGAGGGAAAAACAGAATTTCCAACGTACAACTGCAACTGTTTTGCCAATATAAGAGTTATACTGGAATATGTAATTTATTAGTCTACCGTTAAATGTGCAGCAAGCTTTCGATGGCAAGAGGGTCTCTTCAGGCCGTGTTTTAGATTAAGCTTATTTCTGGGTTCTACCGGTGTGAAGGACAAGGAATTCGGGTGATCAGTAACAATGAGTTGTGTAATTAATTAAAAAGGGTTTATTTTGTTAAGCTCTTATGAACAACACAATACACAACACATTAATAATATCTTGAAGACTACTTGAGCAAGTATATTTTCCGTACGATAGATTGATTCAGACTTTTAGGTAATAATATGGGAGCGACAGGCTCCACTGAATACTCGTAATATGATAAACTAGCCCACTCTGTTTTCATAAGAGAACTGCTGGCTCCTCTCTGTATGTACACGTATTGGAGCTACTGGACACACTCTGTATGTACTCGTATGGGAGCTACTGGACATACTCTGTATGTACTCGTGTGGGAGCTACTGGACATACTCTGTATGTACTCGTATGGGAGCTACTGGATACACTCTGTATGTACTCGTATGGGAGCTACTGGACACACTCGGTATGTACTCATATGGGAGCTACTGGACACACTCGGTATGTACTCATATGGGAGATACTGGACACACTCTATATGTGTGTATGAGCTACTAACCACACTGTGTGTGTATGAGCTTCTAACCGCACTGTGTTAACAATAAAATTTCTTGGCCTTTTATATTCATTTCCCAAGGAAGTTTTAAAATTGCCTCAAGTATTCCTTTTAACAAAATTTATTGTTTTGCAAATTTGACCATATTCAACACGTCAATCAAATTTACACTTTTATAATAAACATTAGTTTTGCTTCACTAGGTACATGTACCTGCCAACCCTTGAGTTACCGTTAACCACTGTATAACAAAAGCTTATTGTGTGGTCCCAAATAATAACCAAATTAATTCTAGGAATTGCTAATGCTACAAGTGTAAGGGGAGTTATTTTAACCTGTGCATAATTTTTGTAACTTTATATATGCAATACCTTTATTGTATTGTAAGAAGAGATACTTTAGATACTTTATAACAACTGAAACAAAATACCGAGAACCACGCTCTTCTACTCACATACGCCGAGAAGAGGAAACACTACAAGAGAATAATAAAAGAAAAGAAAAGCGCCTTCTTGGAGGAAGAGGGCAGGATGCTAGCGGAGGAGGCCAAGAAAGACCCACATTTAGCACTCCGCCCAAAGAAACAAGCGCAAACACACTATATTGACATGGGAATATGGGAGTCGCATTTCAACAACATACTCAATAAAGAGAGAGCAATCTGCGGCAAAAGGAACCCTCAAGAAATATTAACACCAATACCCACAAACTGGATACCCCTGACCACAGAAGAAGTTCGATATGCAATATGTAACTCCAAAAACAAGAAAGCAGCGGGCCCGGACGGAATATACAATGAATACATAAAAGACACGGTACATCTGTTATACCAGGTTTGGACAAAATTATACAACAAATGCATACAAACAGCCTCCATACCTGAACAATGGAGAAAATCAATTGTCAAGGTATTATATAAAGGGAAAGGAAACCCGAAAGACCCCAACAAATATAGAGGTATCGCTCTGAAAAATTGTCCCTTCAAAATGTTCACCAAATTAATTACAGGACGAATAAGGGAGGAAATAGATGAGCATCTACCAGAAAATCAATTCGGGTTTAGAAAAGGAAAGTCAACTCTAAACGCAATCGAACTCTTGTTGAAACATATTTGGGAAGCATTAGAAGACAAAGAGAAATTTTATACCGTCTTCATAGACTTCACGAAGGCCTTCGATCTACTAGACAGGCAACTAGTGATAGAAAAACTAAAGGAGACACTAGGAAACAACAACATATGGACGAACCTCATCAATACACTGCTGAGCTGGAATGAAATATATGTCTCAGATAACATCGTCATGTCAAAACCGATCATTCAAACAAATGGAGTACTGCAGGGCGATCCACTTAGCCCCTTACTGTTTATACTAGCAACCGAAGAAATCCTTAGAATTACCCAAAAATATGGTATCTTCTCGTGCGGATATGCGGACGACATCGTAATCGGTTCCAGAGACATAACAACACTTCAGGAAACAATAAACGAAGTGGAAAAATGGTGCTCAAAGAACAACCTGGACATTAATATATCAAAAACGGACACAATGATCTTCAGAAACGGAGGAAGAGCCGCCATACATGAAGAGATATACATAAGGGAAACTAAACTGAAAATAGTACCAGACTTCAAATACCTAGGCATCACGCTACAAACAAGCGCGAAATGCTTCACAAAACATATCACAGAAAAGACAACCCAGGCAATAATGGCAATGCATGAAATAAGAAACATTAGATCCCTCACCTTAGAGACGGCAATGCTGTTATTTAGAGCAAAAATTCTACCAATACTGACATACGGCATAGAAATCATCTGGACACATTTAACAATGAAGAATCTTTCCTCTCTAGAAAGGGTGAAAGCGAGATATATAAAGGCAGTATTAGGAGTGTCAAAAGTAACACATTCAAGACTCGCATACCTACTGGCGAAGGAAACTTTCCTCATCGACGACCTCAGAACAAGCATACTCTTACCCAGCACCAGCGCTTCTGAGCAGCTGCTAGCAACATTGAACAGAAAAAGAGAAGAAATACATCCAGAATTCTACAGCACCGGGCAATGGTGGACCGTGCGTGGACAAAAGAAAATTTCGAAATGAGACACGTCATCACTAGGTTGGCAGTCCATGGATTCCACCACCTGATATGCAACAACACAAAATTTCATGAAGCAAATAAAGACTGTCAATGTACGCTATGCGAAAAATCGTGTGACCGATATCACATTGAGCTATGCACAAAAAGAACAAAGACAATGTGTGAATATGCAAATATGTAAATTTAAAATGTATTCTATTTTAATCCTGGCTATTTGGCTGCAATAAAATTATTATTAATACCTTTATTGTACCTCGATAAGTAACGGTCTTAAGGCCTGGTCTATCACTCAACCAGATTAAAAAATTTAAAAAAGCAACTATTTACGTCTAAATTACAATAAATAGCCTAATAGTATACTACGATGCGAGGTTAGGAAGTAGTTTTTACAGAAGCGAGAAAAATGTTTAAAAACCGAGCGATAGAGTGGTTTTTAATTTCCAAGATTCTGTAAAACACTTCACATACGTGCGTTGTACATTATTTTTTGCTCGATGGTGTTTTCATAATATTGAATAATAGTAAAATAGTAATATTTTTTTTGGAAATATATGCGTTCATTATAAACAACTGACTAATGTTAACAGTGTGAGAAATGTTTATCGGTTCAAATCACAGGAGGCCGTGACACCAGTGTGTGATAAAATAGTGACAAGTATATATATATATATATATATATATATTGTTTCAAATAAAGTTCAGTTCATTTAAAATGCAATCATTTATTTCTTATAAAAAATATATAGGCTATGTATGTATGAACACAACCTTTTGAATATGTTTTGTATATATATTGTATATAGTATACATAGAGGGCAGTGGTAGTTATTTTATTACAGCATAGTTATTTAGGTTGGCAACCTCGAAATGTAGCAAGTTGAACTTTCAACCATGGTCGCCATTGCTGTAATTACGACATAACGCACTATAGCGCAAAAAAAATATTTATGGTATATAAAAATATAATTATTATTTACAATACATTTTCATTTAATCTAGATTTAACAAATGAAATATAATATGTGCAAGATATAAAAATGAGAAAAAAGTACTTCAATGACAGAATAAATTTAGTTCTCGAGAAAAAATAATTAACAAGTAACTTACAATATGGCGATTCCGTGGCGCAAGCGGTTAGACCCTCGCCTCTCACCGCTGGCGTCCCGAGATCGAGTATCAGTCACTCCATGTGGTTTTCGTGGTGGAAGAAACGGAGATTGGACAGGTTTTTCTTGTAGTTCCTCCCGTTTTCCCTTGCCACAATCTCATTCCACCATTTTTATCCATTGCAATATGATCCATTTCGTTTAATTTCATTCATCTGCCCTAGTGATGTTGTGTTAGGCGTGGTCGGCCGCACCCTCGCCATTCACAGATCTCTAAATAAGGGGCTTCATCTCTTCGCATCCCTCGACACGATCCTGAGTTGGACCCGAGTTCAGATTATTTATCATTTTTATTCGTTTAACTTACAGCAATAATAATAATAATAATAATAATAATAATAATAATTAATAATAATAATAATAATAATAATAACCACCCTAGTCTAATATACAAACATCAATCTTTGTTTGCTTGTTCATTTGTTCGTAATTTATTCGCTGCCACACCGTACATCCGACTGTAATGGGACATTTTTGCAAAATGTTCAGTAGTTTACTGGGAATGTTTTAGGATTTACGATAGTTGTAATACTCAAATACTTCACCCTTGGAAATCACCCTTCTTAGTAAAAAACGTGTTTTCGGAATATTGTGGACGTTTAAATGACTTACGCTGCCTACACCTTGACTTGTACACCAAAGTAATGTACACATAAATGAATAAGCCTATCTCAAAAAGTCTACAATAAGTCCGCGACAGCATATGTCTATATTTTTGGCAAATATCGGGTAAGTAGATTCCCGGGCAACGCCGGGTAATCAGCACGGGGTACCTAACATAATTACGAAATAAATGTATAATTATTTTTCTTTTACTTATTCAGCTAAACACAAAAACAGATTTAATGTATGTACGTGCAGCAGAGCACGCCGTGTGCTAGCTAGTTTTTAATAATAATGAATCCGAGAATCTAAACCTCCCGCGCCAATGACCTTCTTTCTTATGCGTCTAGCATTCTTAAGGCTCTCTTGTTCGTCGTCTCTATTATTTTATGTTTCAAAGTTGTGCTTGGTATACATCTCCTTCTTTATTTCGGAGGATTCCATTGATACATCACGTCATCTCGAATACTCAATAAATGCCCAAACTGCTGCAGACTTATTATCGATCATTTTTCTCTCTGACTCTTTAGTATCTACCTGTTTATAATTAATTGCTTCTTTATGTGGTCTGGTCTGATTCTCCCAACTCTACGCCTCAGGTACTCAAATTATACAACAGCAGTACTAGGACTTCTTTAGTAATAATAATAATAATAATAATAATAGTAGTAGTAATAATAGTAATAGTAATTAATAATAATAGTATTAATAATAATAGTAATAATATAATAATAATATAGTAATAATAATAATAGTAATAATAATAATAGTATAATAGTAATAATAAAAATACTAATCGTCATACATCCTAGTAATCACACTAATAGTAATCATACTCGTCCTCCTCCTCCTCCTCCTCGTCCTCCTCCTCCTCCTCGTCCTCCTCCTCCTCCTCGTCCCTCCTCGTCCTCCTCCTCGTTCCCCTCCTCCTCCTCGTCCTCCTCCTCCTCGTCCTCTTCATCCTCCTCGCCCTCCTAGGTCCTCGTCCCTCCTCCTCCTCCTCGTCCTCCTCCTCCTCTCGTCCTCCTCCTCCTCCTCGTCCTCCTCCTCCTCCTCGTCCTCCTCCTCCTCCTCCTCCTCCTCGTCCTCCTAGTCCTCCTCGTCCTCCTCCTCCTCGTCCTCCTCCTCGTCCTCCTCCTCCTCGTCTCCTCCTCCTCCTCGTCCTCCTCGTCTCCTCCTCCTCGTCCTCCTCCTCCTCGTCCTCCTCCTCCTCGTCCTCCTCCCTCCTCGTCCTCCTCCTCCTCGTCCTCCTCCTCCTCGTCCTCCTCCTCCTCGTCCTCCTCCTCCTCGTCCTCCTCCTCGTCGTCGTCCTCCTCCTCTTCGTTCGTCCTCCTCCTCGTCCTCCTCCTCCTCCTCCTCTCCTCCTTCCTCGTCCTCCTTCCTCCTCGTCCTCCTCCTCCTCGTCCTCCTCCTCGTCCTCCTCCTCCTCCTCCTCCTCCTCCCTCCTCCTCCTCCGTCCTCGTCCTCCTCCTCCTCGTCCTCCTCCTCCTCGGTCCTCCTCCTCCTCCTCGTCCCTCCTCCTCCTCCTCCTCCTCCTCCTCCTCGTCCTCCTCCTCGTCCTTCACTCCTCGTCCTCCTCCTCCTCGTCCTCCTCACTCCTCGTCCTCCTCCTCGTCGTCCTCCTCTCCTCCTCCTCCTCGTCCTCCTCCTCCTCGTCCTCGTCCTCCTCCTCGTCCTCCTCGTCGTCCTCCTCCTCGTCCTCCTCCTCCTCATCCTCGTCCTCCTCGTCCTCCTCTCGTCCTCCTCCTCGTTTTGTCGTCCTCCTCCTCGTCCTCCTCCTCCTCGTCCTCCTCCTCCTCTCCTCCTCCTCCTCCTCCTCCTCCTCCTCCTCCTCCTCCTCGTCGTCCTCCTCCTCCTCGTCGTCCTCCTCCTCCTCGTCCTCCTCCTCCTCCTCGTCCTCCTCCTCCTCCTCCTCCTCCTCGTCCTCCTCCTCCTCCTCCTCCTCCTCCGTCCTCCTCCTCCTCCTCGTCCTCCTCCTCCTCCTCCTCCTCCTCCTCCTCCTCCTCCTCCTCCTCCTCGTCCTCCTCCTCCTCCTCGTCCTCCTCCTCCTCCTCCTCCTCCTCGTCCTCCTCCTCCTCGTCCTCCTCCTCCTCGTCCTCCTCCTCCTCGTCCTCCTCCTCGTCCTCCTCCTCGTCCTCCTCCTCCTCCGTCCTCCTCCTCCTCGTCGTCCTCCTCCTCCTCCTCCTCCTCCTCCTCCTCCTCCTCGTCCTCCTCCTCGTCCTCCTCCTCGTCCTCCTCCTCCTCGTCCTCCTCCTCCTCGTCCTCCTCCTCCTCGTCCTCCTCCTCCTCGTCCTCCTCCTCCTCGTCCTCCTCCCCCTCGTCGTCCTCCACCTCCTCCTCCTCGTCGTCGTCGTTCTCCTCCTCGTCCTCCTCCTCCTCGTCCTCCTCCTCCTCGTCCTCCTCCTCGTCTTCCTCCTCCTCGTCTTCCTCCTCCTCGTCCTCCTCCTCGTCCTCCTCGTCCTCGTCCTCCTCCTCCTCTCTCCTCCTCCTCGTCCTCCTCCTCCTCGTCGTCCTCCTCCTCGTCGTCCTCCTCCTCCTCGTCCTCCACCTCCTCGTCGTCCTCCTCCTCGTCCTCGTCCTCCTCGTCCTCCTCCTCGTCCTCCTCGTCCTCGTCCTCCTAGTCCTCCTCCTCGTCGTCCTCCTCCTCCTCTCCTCCTCGTCCTCGCCTCGTCCTCCTCCCTCTCCTCCTCCTCCTCCTCGACCTCCTCCTACTCTCCTCCTCCTCCTCCTCCTCCTCATCGTCCTCCTCCTCCCTCCTCCTCCTCCTCGTCCTCCTCCTCCTCCTCTCCTACTCGTCCTCATCTTCCTCCTCCTCATCCTCCTCGTACTCCTCCCTCCTCCTCCTCATCGCTCCTCTCCCTCCTCCTCCTCCTCCGTCCTCCTCGTCCTCCTCCTCCTACTCGTCCTCATCCTCCTCCTCCTCCTCCTCGGTACTCCCCCTCCTCCTCCTCGTCCTCCTCCTCTCCTCCTCCTCGTCCTCCTCCTCCTCGTCTCCTCCTCGTCCTCCTCCTCCTCGTCCTCCTCCTCGTCCCTCCTCCTCGTCCTCCTCCTCCTCGTCCTCGTCCTCCTCGTCCTCGTCCTCCTCCTCCTCGTCCTCCTCCTCCTCGTCCTCCTCCTCCTCGTCCTCCTCCTCCTCGTCCTCCTCCTCCTCGTCCTCCTCTCCTCCTCGTCCCCTCGTCCTCGTCCCCCTCCTCCTCGTCCTCGTCCCCCTCCTCCTCGTCCTCGTCCCTCCTCCTCGTCCTCGTCCTCCTCCTCCCTCGTCGTCCTCCTCCCCCCCTCCCCCTCCTCCCGTCCTCCCCCTCCTCCTCCTCGTCCTCCCCCCCTCCTCTCCTCTTCGTCCTCCCCTCCCCCTCCTCCTCTCCCTCCCCCTCCTCGCCCTCCTCTCCCCTCCTCGTAATGCATCCACTCTCACAATCGTAATGATAAATATAACAATCGTAATGATAAATATAACAATCGTAATGATAAATATAACAATCGTAATGATAAATATAACAATCGTAATAATAAATATAACAATCAGTAAGAAGAGAAGATAGTAACGATAGTTACAATAGTAACAATAATCTATCCATCCATCCATAGTAATTCTGCCCTAGAGCAGGTATTTCACTGAATAGCATTTTCATGCTCTGCGTTGCAGCTTTACAAGTGGATTATAGGCGTGGTAGCTTCCCGTTGTTTCCACACCGATGGAGGAAATTATGATAATGATAAGGATGATGAGGATGGCCGGATGATTTTCGGAAACCGTTGGGCCCTAAGCTCCCTGACATTTATCTTATAGGCGAGGAAAAACCCCGAAAAAAAGTCACTCAGAAGCCTGTGCCGACCTCGAATCGAACACGGGCCTGCTCCTTAACAAGTCAGTACGTTATTTCTAGACCACAGCGGTGGACTATAATAATAATAATAATAATAATAATAATAATAATAATAATAATAAAAATGATGATGATGAGTGATGATGATGATGATGATTATGATGATAATCATCATAATCGCCATAATCATAATAATAATCCCAATAATAATAATTGTAATAATAATAATAAATAATAATAATCCAATGAATGAGTTAACTAACGCGGCTATATTTAAGACTCGAATTCAGCAATTTACTAAGTTGAAATCATCAAGAAACAATGAGGGCTGGAATTCATAGTCACTGCCCATTACATTAATCATTATTCAGTAATTTAATTACATTTTATAAAGATGTGACAAATACAGATTTTATAAAATCTATTATTATATTAAATCCAAGATCCTAGAGGTAATATGACAAATATCCTCAAATGTCATAAATAAAATTAAAAAATAAAAATAAATAAATAAATAAGTAAATAAATAAATAAATATAGCTTGTTTTCTAGCCTTCATGTAAGAGACCATATTTTACATCGTAGAATTCCGCTAGTAATATTATAGATTTGTATATATATATATATATATATATATATATATATATATATATATATATAATTCTTACAAGGAAAGTGGATTAATGGTGCTCTAAGCAGCATGAGGGAAAAATAGTTGGAGATGGAAATTGGAATGACAGAAAATGTGGAGGAGAATGAAGGTAGATTATTTGTGCGCAGGAAGATGCTGTGAAATACTGTGAAACCTAGTAAATGCATAAATATAAAAACTTACAAGGTTACTCTCAAACCATTGTATTCCCAAACTGAATTGAAATTTCTCCCAGAGAAGCGTTGTGAAGTACCGAAGCAACGTTTAAAAATATGTGCCGCTTTTAACTGCAAAGCACAGAAATCGAAACCAGAATCCAGCAATTACAAAACATTGTACCAAGAAGACAGATGTCCCTGCTTGAATAGACTGAAATTGAAGTGAAGTTAGGTGGAACGTGGCGCGAGCGGCAGGTAGTTAGGATTATCCAATCCATTAAATGTATTACTTCCCTGAAGTGTTGAGAGATTTTGCGCTGTTTTTTAGTGCCTAGCAATTTAAAGCGGTACAAAAGTTTTGGATACGCCCTTGGTACATCGCTACCCTTCTCTGGGACAATTTGCAGGTAGGTTTTGGCATGTAATGGTTGACAGTTCCCTTGTTAGACAAAATCCAAAAGACCGGAGATGTTGAACTGAATAGAAACAAGAATTTCCTACTTTAGATTGTATTTAATGTCTTATTATGTTTGATTTTGATCCGTGAAAAATGATCCAGATACTTGAATTCTTTATATCTTCTTCTTCTTCTACTACAAGGTTTAAGCTATGCAGCCTGTTCCGGCGAAGTTAAAAGTGGAGTCCATATTCTACGTGGTCGGCCAACATCTCTGTTCCTCTGGGATTATACAGGAAGGTTCTTTTTGGTATTCTTTCGTTGTTCATTCTCATTAAGTGTTCTGTCCATTTCTTATTATTTTCGCTGATTTTATCTTCAATTTTATATATATTTAATTCTTCTCGTATAGTTTCATTCCTTATTCTATCCGCTCTTGTGCATCCTTTCACATTACGTAAAAACAGCATTTCCGCAGTCTGTATCCTGCTTTTATCCCTTGATTTCATTATCCAATTTTCACTTCCATACAACAACAAAGGAACAGCCATTGTTTTATATAATTTAAGCTTCGTATCTTTCCTTGTTTTCCGACCTAAGGTTCTTTTTATAGTTCCACAAATAGCCTGAAATTTATTTACTTTATTTTCTATATCTTTATTTTCTCTATAAGTTATATCACATCCTTCTTCTTCTTCTTCCTTCCAAGTATTAGGCCAAGGCCTGTTACGATCCTATAGAAAATTTTCCCTCCAGCGTTTCACCTTCCGGGAAATTCTCGTATAAGACTTGAAAGCATAATAATAGTCCCTTCAATTGGTTGCTGGCCAAAGGAAGGCAAGACCAGTGATGGGGCTGCCATCTTATAGCCTCTGGTCAGGCTTTTCTGAAGAAGAAAAGAAAATAAAGGAAAGAAGAAATGGAAGAAAGGAAAGACTCCCTAGCCCTCGGGTAGAAAAAAACAAGAGTTAAGCAAGAGAGGTTAGATATTAAAGTTAAAAGAGTGCAAAACACAAGTAAGTGGAAGAAATGTTTTGCTCGGCTTGGGCACCTTGTGGTCGCCATCCACATATCCCCTAGATGAGGAACCCTAAATATTGGAAATGTGATACTTGTTCTATTATTTTGTTATCCAGTACAATTTTTGATCTAATTCCATATTTACCAATAAATGCCATTACTTTTGACTTATTTATTGATATTTTACAATTATATCTATTGGCTATTAATTTAAATTTATATGCTAACATTTGGAGCTCATTTTCAGATTCTGCTAAAAGTACTACATCGTCAGCGAATAATAAAGCATTTATTTTATCTTTATTATCAGAATTCCTTATATTTGATAATAAATATTGCTTAGAGTTACTCTGTGAATGACTCTTGTCATCATTAGCTGTATCTGGATCATCGCACATCTCCAAGTATTTCATATGTTTCTGTTTAACATCTAGATTAATTCAGATTGGAATTAAATTCGTTATGAAATTAAAAATATCTACAGTAGAGAAGATGAGAAATTGGATTTCAAGATGAAAGTGCTCATTCACCTGAGAGAAATATTGCGATTTTTTAAATTAAATTCCCGGATGTTCGAGTATAAAGCAAAAGACGTGAAAAAGTGTGTGTAAAACATGACGTTCATTAAGATAAGGCGTGTATATACAGAGTGTTTCAGAATAAGTATTACATTCTTACAAGGGATGTAGAAGGAATTTAGTAGATGAAGTATTTTTTTCAAATAAACCAAGGACTACGACAAGGGTGTTCACTCTCACCTATATTATTTAATATTTATATGGACAATATCCTAAAAGAATGGAAGAAGGTTTTAACTAATGAAGGAATATTAATTGATAATAAGGATAAAATAAATGCTTTATTATTCGCTGACGATGTTGTACTTTTAGCAGAATCTGAAAATGAGCTCCAAATGTTAACATATAAATTTAAATTAATAGCCAATAGATATAATTGTAAAATATTAATAAATAAGTCAAAAGTAATGGCATTTATTGGTAAATATGGAATTAGATCAAAAATTGTACTGGATAACAAAATAATAGAACAAGTATCACATTTCCAATATTTAGGATGTGATATAACTTATAGAGAAAATAAAGATATAGAAAATAAAGTAAATAAATTTCAGGCTATTTGTGGAACCATAAAAAGAACCTTAGGTCGGAAAACAAGGAAATATACGAAACTTAAATTATATAAAACAATGGCTGTTCCTTTGTTGTTGTATGGAAGTGAAAATTGGATAATGAAATCAAGGGATAAAAGCAGGATACAGACTGCGGAAATGCTGTTTTTACGTAATGTGAAAGGATGCACAAGAGCGGATAGAATAAGGAATGAAACCATACGAGAAGAATTAAATATATATAAAATTGAAGATAAAATCAGCGAAAATAATAAGAAATGGACAGAACACTTAATGAGAATGAACAACGAAAGAATACCAAAAAGAACCTTTCTGTATAATCCCAGAGGAACAAGAGATGTTGGCCGACCACGTAGAAGATGGACTCCACTTTTAACTTCGCCGGAACAGGCTGCATAGCCTAAACCTTGTAGTAGAAGAAGAAGAAGGGAAGTTTGATAAGGAACCCATGTCCGGAAACATACCATTCCGATGCTAAATAAGTTTGATAATCGAAACACAGTGGTCTGATAACATATCTTGTGTAACAGAGTAAGTATTACGGACATCCAGGGGTTGTACTACACCTGTCGAGTAGGAGGAAGATCTTCTTGCACGAATTTTGGCGGCAGCAGAAATTATTGAGCACACAGCAGGTTTTGTGGGGCGTGTGCATGAAAATATGCGTCGCAGGTACACTTTGTGCAACTAAAAACAGGGTCGCCACGTGCAACCACACTTGTCGTACAACCGCTGGAATTCCGTAATACTTATTCTGATACACAAGACGCACGATATCCGATCATTGTATATCGATTTTCAAACTTATTTTACATCGAAATGGTACGTTTCCGGGCATGGATTCTTTGTTAAAATTTTATTATATACCATCTACAACGCCTACAAACCTATAATACTTATTCTGAACCGCCCAGATATATACAGGGTGTATAAAAAAGGATGGTGCAAACTTACATGGTTGAAAACACGATCATAGAAGCAACAATGCTCCAGTAAACATGGGTCCGCAAACGAGCCGTTTGCGACATAATTACGAATAATGCTAACAAGCCGCAACTGAAGTCATTGTTTGTAACATCGTACAGTTTACTCCTTGCGTACTTGAAGCCGTCATATGTTCTTTGTTTACAAAATTGAACATTGCCGAGAGGTGGAGTTGTAATCAAACCAATCACGCAGAACGTACAGGATGGATACAGTACACAGTCTCAAAATGTATCAGTCTCGTCTGAGAAGTGCCACTTGTGCTGTGTTGTAGTTACAATGGAACCTTGCAGTAACGAAGAGTATGCGGATATGCATTTCATGTACGGTAGGGCTAATGGCAATGCACGGGAGGCTGCACGCTTGTACCAAGAAACATATCCAGATCGAAGACACCCCGAAAGTCGTACATTTACAAGGGTCCATCAGCGCCTGAGAGAAAATGGGGGTTTTGCACTTGGCAGAACAGTAAGTAGGCCTGCTCGCATTACGCCTGAGGTTCAGGATATGGTGTTGGAAGCAGTACAGCTCTCTCTAGGAACCTCGACGAGTAGAATTGCCACACAAGTGTCTGTACTAAGCCACAGTAGTGTACGGAGAATTTTACAGCGCGATTTTCTGTACCCTTACCACCTCCAACGAGTTCAATGTTTCAATGATGCGGACTTTGTTCCTAGAGTGATGTTTTGTCAGTGGATGCAACAACAGACTGTAGTCAACCCTCGTTTAGCATGTAACATTTTATTTACAGACGAAGCAGGTTTCACACGCGATGGTGTTTTTTATTATCATAATGCACATTTTTGGTGTGAAATAAATCAACATGAGTCACCACATCAGCACCGTTTCTCACTGAATGTGTGGTTAGGGGTACTAGGTGATCACATTGTTCCACGAAAACTTAATGGACGGAGGTACCTTAGGTTTCTGCGGCGTCATCTTCCAGTATTGCTTGAGGATGTTCCCCTTCAGGAACGCCGGAGTTTGTGGTACATGCATGATGGAGCTCAGGCACATTTTTCTGCTGCTGTGAGACGGCATCTAACGCGCAGATACGGCCAAAGATGGATCGGTCGAGGCGGATCTGTACCTTGGCCTCCAATATCACCTGATCTAAATCCTTTGGATTTTTGTGTCTGCGGTCACCTCAAAAGCGAAGTGTACAACACAGCCATTAACACGGTTGAAGAACTGGAGCAAAGAGTTGTACATGCTTGTGAACAATTCAGAAATGATACATGGGTTTTCGAATGAATTCGACATTCATTACAGAGATGAGCACAGTATTGCATCCAGATGCAAGGAAGACACTTCGAATACCTCCTTTAACAGGTAACCCGTAAGTGAAGTGAAATGTGAACTAAATGAGATGAAAAATTAATAGTAAAGTCTACATTTAAATTAATTTGTACTAACAAGGACGATGTTTACAATGAATTCAGTGGCGACTTGTAACCATGCATTCGTAATTTTCTCGCAAACTGTTCGTTTGCGGGCCCATGATTACTGGGACATTGTTACTTCTACTACCGTGCACTTTCAACCATATAAGTTTGCGCCATCCTTTTTTATACACACTGTATATCTTAATATATAAAATTACGTGTCACGTTGTTTGTCCGCGATGGAATCCTAAACTACTGAACCGATTTTAATAAAATATTGGTCACTGTGTGCAGTTTGATCCAACTTGAGACTTAGGGAAGTTTATAACTAAATTTATAGTCGCATTATTTGTATTGCAAATTATTTGTTTATTATTTAACAAAGAGTTTCATACGATTCTAACAGATGGCGGTGTAAGGTACTTGGTTTATTATTTAACCAGATGGCTGTGCTTTTTGTTGCAACCGCGAATTTCAATTGAATTACAAATATTGATTATTTCATAATTTAAGTGTTTGCGTTTATTTTATTTTCAATATATTGATAACAATATTAATTTCGTGTGGAAGTATTAATTTTAAGTAATCTGGCTGAAAGACAGCAACTTAATTTAAATTTAAGTGGACCGAGAAGGGACATTGAATAATATGGCGAATCAGTTCTAGAGACAATGAATGATAAGATATCAAGTGAATTTCCGCAAATTGGTATAAGCCTATGTGGCATAAATCTTACATTTAAGAAGAATATCAATTTAAAAACATAAGAAGGTCCTAAGGAACGGAATAATAGAAATGTAAGTAAGTCTGTTGGTTATAATAATATGCCTAATATTACAGAAACAATCTCCATGCCTCAATTAAATGAAAAACAAGATGACTATAATATATCACAAGATGATATTACTATACAGAGACTTCTTGATGATGATGAGAATCAACAAGTTCGTAGAAAAAAAACGAAAGTATAATGAAATCAGCAAGCCTCCTCAAAATATTCCATCAATAAATGTATATAATCCTTATGATACACTTATGGAAGATACTGAGAATGCAGACAACATAAATTCATCTCAATCAACAAAACCACTTCCACATAAACCACCACCCATATTTATACCGGGTGTAGTTAACGTACCAGAACTAAAAAATTGTGTAAAACAAAAACTTTCTGATTTCGATTTCTCACTTAGTTTACTACAACATAATTTAACGTATACCTTAGCCACAGCAACGCGTGGCCGGGACTTCTATATATATAAAACAAAGTCGGATTAGTTACACTATTTATAACTCAAGAACGGCTGGACCGATTTTTATGATCTTTGATTTGTTGGATTTGTTTCCGCCCCGAATAGCAGATAACTATTAAAACATCGGAAAAATTAACTTCTTCTTCTTCTTCCTTCCAAGTATTAGACCAAGGCCTGTTACGATCGTATAGAAAATTTCCCTCCGGGAAAATTCTCGTATAAGACTTGAAAGCATAATAATAGTCCCTTCCATTGGTTGCTGGCCAAAGGAAGGCAAGACCAGTGATGGGGCTGCCATCTTATAGCCTCTGGTCAGGCTTTTCTGGACAAGAATAGAAAATAAAGGAAAGAAGAAATGGAAGAAAGGAAAGACTCCCTAGCCCTCGGATGCCCTAATAGCGTCGGGGTCGAAAAAACAAGAGTTAACCAAGAGAGGTTAGATAGTAAAGTTAAAAGAGTGCAAAACACAAGTAAGTGGAAGAAATGTTTTGCTCAGCTTGGGCACCTTGTGGTCGCCATCCACATATCCCCTAGATGAGGACCCCTGAAAAAATATTTAAAGGCGATACGACGTTCGCCGGGCCAGCTAGTATATATATATATATATATATATATATAAGGCCCTTAGCTACGAGCCAGAGGTTGGCTTCACTTCCATATATATATATATGGTATGATAGGAAAAATAAATTCCTGGACGGGATTCGAACCCGGATCTCTGAGTCTGTACCTCATCGTGATATCCATTACACCACCAGGCAAATCCAATGCAAACACTTATTTTTCTTATATATGTATTATATTCTCCATTATTACTAGATGTCGCGAGAACTCGGTCTTCACTGCCATCTAGTAGCTGACTATAACAAGTAAGCAAATTAAAGAGAATATTTACTGCTATAAAGTAAAAATGTTCTATTTAATTAGCTTACTTGTTATTGTCAGCTACTAGATGGCAGTGAAGACCGAGTTCTCGCGACATCTAGTAATAATGGAGAATATATTACATATATAAGAAAAATAAGTGTTTGGATTGGATTCACCTGGTGGTGTAATGGATATCACGCTGAGGTACAGACTCAGAGATCCGGGTTCGAATCCCGTCCAGGCATTTATTTTTCTTATCATACTATATTAAGCTTACATTGCTCAATGTTAAACATTTAATTATAACACACACACATATATATATATATATATATATATCATCATACATTCACGAATTTAGGCCATTTGTTGACCTGATCCGGCCTCAAGAGAAACACCATCCAGAAGTCTTTTGAGTGGACGTCCTGGTCTTCTTCTTCCTGCAGGTTGATATCTTAACATTAATTTGGGTATTCTGTGATCTTCCATTCCATGAACATGTTGTACCCATCTTGACTTATAATCAGAAATTTTGTTTTCATGCGGTATCCTAATGTCTTTCCAGAGACTAAAAGGTAGCAGCCCTACCACTGGACTACTTAGCGTCGGGCCAGTAACCTGTCCTAAGGAACTTCAAAACTACTTTCAAGTCTCAACACAAAAAATCCAGAAGGAATTGAAATGTGTATATATATATATATATATATATATATATATATATGATATGATATGATATGATATGAAAAGAAAAAAGAATGCTTGAGTCGGGATTTGAACTCGAGTCTCTAAAGTCTGTACCTTTAGCGCTCTAACCAACTGAGCTACCCAAGAATTCCAATACAAGCATACAATTTTCTTATACCTCTTGTGTGAATTGAGAATACTACATGTATAAGAAAATTGTATGCTTGTATTGGAATTCTTGGGTAGCTCAGTTGGTTAGAGCGCTAAAGGTTCAGACTTTAGAGACTCGGGTTCAAATCCCGACTCAAGCATTCTTTTTTCTTTTCATATCATATTTGCCTTCATTGCCAAATGTCAAAAATATATTTATAATATATTTATATATATTAATTAAGGTGGACGATCATCGAGCCAGAATTGTGTTTACATGTGGTCAGCATGTCGGATCTTCCAGCCGATATATTAGGTTTTCTCAACCTGAAGCCGCTACGCATTGTAGCTAAGCGAAATATCTTACGATGTTGGCTGAACATCGGATCTTTACTGGCCAAAAAGTCCATGATTTTTTTTTCTCTATGGGTATTCGAACCAGCCCAAATGCCATACCTTTAAACGAAGGAAGCATGCATTAAACCGCTATATTTGAATCCAACCATTACATCAGATTTTACCAAATAAATGTACAACAAATATAACTTTGTTCCGCGCCATAGCCGAGTGGTTAAGGCAAGAACTATGGGTTCGAGTCTCCATGGGGGAAGCTATTTTTCTCATGGAATTTCGGCCAGTAACAGATTGCTGCTCTCCCAGCATCATCAGGAATTTTACTAGCTACAATAAGTAGCGGCTCCAGGTTGAGAAAACCTGTTGTAACGTATTGGGGATCCGATATGCTGACTTCATGTCACCCCAACATTGGCTGAATGATCTTCTACCTATGTGATTAAGAAATGTGGATGTGAGGCCAGCAGCAGGATATTAGAATAAATGTCTTCTAGAACTGTCTCATCATGGAGTTAATTTTAACTTGAAATTCTTTATTTACGGTGTATAATTCTCCATACATTTCTTCATTTGTACACAATGAGAACATTTACTCCAGAATCAACAGGGGTACGCAGAGGATGGTAGGTGGATGTAGGAAAGATTGAAGGAGTAAATTCAATAATTGCGTGTAATAGGAATGTGGAAATGTAGTACCAATGGAGTTTGCTATATTGAATATTGTTGCCCCAAGCAAATTGTACGCAGACCATTATTTGCTCTATTTTTTACCTTTCTTCTTGTAACCATTGATTTAATTTGAATTGCTTCTAGTCACTGTAGAGAAATTCCCCGTTTACAAACGATGATTAAACTTCTGCACGTTTGAGCGAACGAAATTAGAGAGCAAATAATTTAACTACTAGATTCAAGCTGAAGCTGAAAATGTCTCTCTAACGGTTAGTCAACATCCTGCAGAGCAGATATATCTTCTTCGGCTTTCCCCCACTTATAGGTTTGCCGTCTTCAGTTTCCATTTATCTCTATCATTCCAATCTTCCTCTTCCAAATTCCTATCCCCCATTATTGTTCTGACGTAGGTTTTCCATTTCCATCTTGGTCTACCACGTTTATTTCTTCCAGGGGGTGACCATTGGTATATATTTTTTGGTCATCTTTCATTTTCCATTCTTTGTACATGGCCATACCATTTAAGCGTCTGATTTTCAATCCTCTTAACAACAGATCTGGTAACCTTCATTTCTCTCCAAAGGAATTCATTTCTTATTTTATCCTGTCTTGTTTTTTGGATGCTTCTTCTAAAATAATCAAATTCAACTGTTCTAATTTTGTTCTTTTGTAATTCCGTCAAAGACCAAGTTTCGCCTCCATATGACTAAATATTCTGTATTATGCTCTTATAAATTTTCATTTTAGTTTCCTTTGTAATATTTTTGTTCCAAATTACTCCATGTAATGTCTTAGTTGCATTTTTTGCCATTGCAATTTTAGTCTCTACATCTCTCTCACAGGTAGATATATCAAGGATTCAAAAGAACATAACCAAATTATCCATCCATAGTAATTCTGCCCGAAGGCAGGTCCTTCACTGCAATCACAGATTTTCGTGCTATGCTTGCAGCTTCACTAGGGAATTGTAGGTGTGGTAGCTTCCCGTTGCTTTCCACACCGGTGAAGGGTGACGATGATGATGATGATAATAAGGATGATGATGATGGCCATATGATTTCGGAGACCGTTTGTCCCTTAAAGACCATGTAGTTCATTGTTATGAAGTCTTCTCCATTCACCTGTCTCTTCATCTCTCTTTGGTCCAAAAATTTTCCTAAGTACTTTATTCTCAAATACTTGTAATCTCATTTCCTCCCTTAAAGTAAGAGTCCATGTTTCGCATCCATATAATATAACTGGTAGAATAATAGTTTTATGTATTTTCAGTTTAACGTTTTTTGAAAGGAGTTGGGACATCAAGAGTGTCTACAATGCATAATAGCACGCATTTCCAGAATTGAGCCTATGTTTAATTTCTTTGTGCATCTCATTCCTATTTGTGATTATTGTTCCTAAGTATTTGAATTCAGCCACTTCCTCAAAATTTCCCTCATTTTTCATTAGCTGTCCAGTTCCATTATATAATGAATTTCTACGTGTGACCATATATTTAGTTTGATATTTACTTCCAATCCTAATTTCTTAGTGTTATTCAACAGTGTGTACGTATTGTCCTTTAGTGTCTCCTCGCTATCGGCCAACAATACTATCTTCTTCTTCTCCTTCCAAGTATTAGGCCAAGGCCTGTTACGATCCTATAGAAAATTTTCCCTCCAGCGTTTCATAGGACGGCCCAGTGATCTTCGTCCTCTTGGTATATAATTATAAACAGCTTTGGGGATCCGATTTGAACTCATTCTTTCAAGATGGTGTTTCCAATTTAGTTGGTACTGTTTAATATAATCCAAAATTGGCGTAGTCTTCAATTCTTTTAAGATATCGGTGTTCCTTTTCCGATCCCATGTGGTGTAACCCGCTGTTCTGCGCATGAATCTCATTTCACAAGCCGTTATTCTGCTTTCATGTTGTTTTTTAGTGCCCATGCTTCACTACCATAGGTCAACACTGGCCTAGCCAAAGAGTTATATAAACGTAATCTGGTGTTTTTTTTTGTACAAGGGATGGTTTCATAACTTCCAACAATACTATGATCTGGTATAGTTCACAGAATGAAGGCACGGGACGAATGGGAGCACTGGAAATTTCAAGCGATATAATGGAATACTACCCTTGAATAAAGGAACACTCATGACATATGAAATACCTACTGCTTCATTAACTTCGTCTCTAGACTATACACACGGCTGAAATTCCCTTGCGGAGAAGCCATTACAAGTATTATAATGAGTGAAATAATTGCGTATGATATCACGAGATTTATAGAGAATGATCGTATTCAGCACGCATACAATTTGCTCCAGCCAGCGTAGGCATCATATTGCCGGTTTAATCGCCAATAACACATGCTCGGTGTTATTACGCAAATGGAGGCAACCGCAGAGGATCTTGTTTACAAGACAGGCAGCCTCAAAATTCACACCCTCTACCGCTAAATCTATACTCTGTACCAGCTGATCTCCTCTAGGAGAATGTAAACTAGGAGACATAAACAAACTGCAGCTGATTTAACGAGGTGATATTTTGTGTAACCACGGCCAACTTTAATGTGTTTACTCTTGTCGTTATTTGTTCTAATTAAAATGGATTACAAATAACATGTAATTTATCGATATATTCACAGAATAGTCTATGGAGAAAGTTACTTCGTCAGACATAATTATGTAGGAAGAGAACAACAAATATTCAATTGGAGGCTGTAGAAATTAATAAATTTAAAAGTAGTAAAAAACTGTTAAATTCTCAACTTGATTTGAATGAATCCCCTTTGTTAAATTAAAAAAAAATAAATAAATATTGTTGTATTGTTGCTTACATCAGTTGGAAAACAATTCATAATTTGTTAACATGTCTGAAGAAGGTACAGTGTACCGAAACAGCTGTTACTGAATTATATAATAAATCCATCCATCCATACATAGTAATTCTGCCCGAAGGCAGGTCCTTCACTGCAATCATAGCATTTTCATGCTATGCTTGCAGCTTTACTAGGGAATTGTGTAGGTGTGGTAGCTTCCCGTTGCTTTTCACACCGGTGAAGGATGATGGTGATGATGATAATGATAAGGATGATGAAGATGATGGCCATATGATTTCGGGGACCGTTTGGGCCTTAAAGTTTTCCTGACATTTGTCTTACAGGTGAGGAAAAACCCCGATAAAAACCTCACCCAGAAAAACTGCCCCGACCGGGGATCGAAACCGGGCCCGCTGCGTGACAAGGCAGTACGCTACCTCGAGACCACAGCGGTGGACATATAATAAATATGAAAATCAAATAAAACTACGTTTTATTTTTATTTAATTAACAAATATTCAATTTAGACTTAAAATTCATATTTGAAAACACGTTTTTGAAGTTTTAAATTAATTTTTAATTTGCATTTGGGGCCCAAAATGTATCTGTCCTTGAATGTAAATTAAATATTTTTGGTCGACGTAACTAGTATTTCGTGTTTACCAATTTTGTTGTCCATCTAGTAATTCTGCCCGAGGGCAGATCCTTCACTGCAATCATAGCATTTTCATGCTATGCTTGCAGCTTTACTAGGGAATTGTGTAGGTGTGGTAGCTTCCCGTTGCTTTCCACACCGGTGAAGGATGATGGGGATGATGATAATGATAAGGATGATGAAGATGATGGCCATATGATTTTGGGGACCGTTTGGGCCTTAACGTTTTCCTGACATTTGTCTTACAGGTGAGGAAAAACAAACCTCACCCAGAAAAACTGTCCCGACCGGGGATCGAACCCGATCCCGCTGCGTGACAAGGCAGCACGCTACCTCGAGACCACAGCGGTGGACTTTTGTTGTCATAGATCGTAAATTACCTAACTGATATGTAAACAAAATAAAACGTGGTGCTGATATAGAAAATAATCTAACACGTGTGGTAAGTAAAACTGTTATAACAAAACATTTATTCTAAAATATCTTCTTCTTCTTCTTCTTCTTCCTTCCAAGTATTAGGCCAAGGCCTGTTACGATCCTATAGAAAATTTTCCCTCCAGCGTTTGAGGGAAATTCTCGTATAAGACTTGAAAGCATAATAATAGTCCCTTCGATTAGTTGCTGGCCAAAGGAAGGCAAGACCATCTTATAGCCTCTCGTCAGGCTTTTCTGGAGAAGAAAAGAAAATAAAGGAAAGAAGAAATGGAAGAAAGGAAAGACTCCCTAGGCCTCGGATGCCCTAATAGCGTCGGCGTAAAAAAAACAAGAGTTAACCAAGAGAGGTTAGATAGTAAAGTTAAAAGAGTGCAAAACACAAGTAAATGGAAGAAATGTTTTGCACAGCTTGGGCACCTTGTGGTCGCCATCCACATATCCCCTAGATGAGGACTCCTGAGGATGAGGATCCCTGAGGGATTCTAAAATATCAACTTGAAAATACAACTTACAGTAATTAATGCATAACAATTTATTTTTTCACTTTCTTCTATCTAAACGTCCTCCACCATATTCAAAACTCCACCATCGTAAAATTGCTAAATGTAATTTCCAATTACCTGAGTGAAATACCTTCTTAGCCATTAATACAAAACATAGAGAGTACAAAGTAATTACTTTGAAGTCCTCCTTTCTCATACCAAAGGAATTAAATATTTAATCTCTCGTTGTAATAATTTGTATTAAAATTTTCATTTAATTGCTACTACATTTTAATTAATATTCTACCAACCGTCCAAACAATAATATACAAAACTAACTAACTAAGTAACTCACTGGCACTATCGAAACCGAAGGTTCATGGCCGCGCGGACATAAGCTCTCCATACATCCCTAACCTGAGCTAATGCTTTCCAATCATTCCCTGTATAATCTACTTTCTTCAAATCATGGTTAGTGTTATTTTCCTACCCCATTCTTTGTCTACCATCTGGAACGGTTTTCCCTCTGGCTTTTCTACCAAGAAGCTTCCATGCACGTCTTTCATTACTAATTTGTGCCACATGTCCTGCCCATCCGCAGTCTACGAGACTTAACTGTTCTTATTTATATCTGGCTTCCTATAAAGACTATGTAGCTCACTGTTATGTAGTCTTCTCCATTCACCTGTCTGTTCATCTCTCTTTGATCCAAAAGTTTTCCTAAGAACTTTATTCTCAAATACTCGTAATCTCCTTTCCTCCCTTAAAGTAAGAATCCATGTTTCGCATCCATATAATATAACTGGTAGAATAATAGTTTTATATATTATCAGCTTAACGTTTTTTGAAAGGAGTTGGGACATCAAAAGTCTCTGCAATGCATAAGAGCATGCATTTCCAGAATTGAGCCTATGTTTAATTTCTTTTTGCATCTCATTCCTATTTGTGATTATTGTTCCTAGGTATTTGAATTCAGCCACTTCCTCAAAATTTCCCTCATTTGTCATTAGCTGTCCAGTTCCATTATATAATGTATTTCTACGTGTGACCATATATTTAGTTTTACTGATATTTATTTCCAGTCCTAATTTCTTAGTGTTACTCAATAGTGTGTGCGTGTTGGCCTTTAGTATCTCCTCGCTATCGGCCAATAGTACTACATCATCAGCATAAACTAACAGCTTATTAATACCATTGAGTTGTAAGCCTTCCTCATACTCTAAAGATTTAATGGCATGCTCTAGTACAAAATTAAATAATAGAGGAATATACAAAACACGTGTGTGAATTAATGTAACATAATCTCGGAATAGAAGAATACTAGACTGCATTTAATTTATTTTCTAATATTCGCTCGATTCTGTTAAAGCAGATTTCCCATACTTATATCGTAATATATACATAACTTTAATAATTTCAGGAACTAAATGCATTTTTATAATTTGATTTAGTAGCAAAATGTATGTACTAGAAGGAAATTATAAGAAAATAATAATAATTTTAAAGCAACGGGTAGCTACCACACCTACAATTCCCTAGTAAAGCTGTAAGTATAGCATGAAAATGCTATGATTGCAGTGAAGAGCCTGCCCTCGGGCAGAATTACAATGGATGGATGGAATAATCATTTTAGGTCATTTTCACCTTAATTCCCACTGGCCATGAAGTGGTTAACAGAATGCACCGCCGAAAAATATATAATGCAATTCTGTAATACAAGCAACAAGTAAAAATAAATGTGGAAAGCCCTGAAAGCTCATTAACCCTTAAATTGGCGATTCAATCATTTCTTTTGCATAGTTATTTAAATGTTTCCGACTGTAATGAAACCTAAATCATGTAATGACCTAATGAAGAACTGCTTCAGTAATACGGGAGGCGTAAACATGGGAGGAAGAAGAATAAAGTGCATAAGATTTGCTGATGATATGGCTTTGCTAGCAGAAGATGCAATGACATTGAGGAACATGCTGATGGAGCTGAATGACAAGTGCTAGGATTATGGAATGAAGATAAATATAAATAAGACGAAGGCCATGATTATAGGAAAGAAACAAAGGAAGATAAACATGAGGATTAAAGATGAGGCCATTGAGCAAGTGGAGAGCTTCAAATATTTGGGTTGTACTATCAGTAGTAACATGAACTGCGGTCAAGAAGTAAAGCAGAGGATAGCAATGGCAAAAGAAGCTTTCAACAAGAAGAGAAGCATTTTCTGCGGACCTATGGCAAGAGAAATAAGAAAGAGGCTAGTGAAGTGCTTTGTGCGGAGTGTAGCATTGTATAGTGCAGAGTATATATATATATATATATATATATATATATATATATATGTGTGTGTATATATATGTATATATATATATGTGTGTGTATATATATGTATATATATATATGTGTGTGTATATATGTATATGTATATCCGATTGAGGGTCTTTCCACTTTTCAGCGGTTGCCCTTTTACCAGCCGGCTGCTGGCCCTTCACATCCACATGTGTCAATCACAAAGGTAGATGATCAACAGCCAGTGTAGGGGTGACATGTGGTTAGCATGTCGAGTCCCCCAGCCGTTACAGCTGGTTCCTCAACCTGGAGCTGCTACTTATTGTAGCTACCCAATTGCCTCACGATGCTGGGTGGGCACCGGTCCCATACTGGCCGAAATACCATGACAAAATGTCTTCCCCCATGGAGACTCGAACCTGCGCAAGTCCCATAGCTCTGCGCCAAGGCTTCCTACCTTAACCGCTCGGCTATGGCGCGGTATATGTATATACATTGTCAATTGCCACCAGGTTGTCTTTTATGACATTTCTGGCTTTCTCCCCTGGCATTGGCAGAATTGTAATCCATTTTTTAGGATGGGGCACCTGGACGATGATATGATGGGTGATAAATGGCAATGAAGCGCCAGAAGAGTCCTTAATCTTAACTTGAACTAAATTCCAGACCATAGGCCTTTAAGAAAATATTCCTATGGTCTGACCGGGAATCGAACCCGGGACCTCCTGAACTTTGTTTGTTTGTATTTTATGCGCTGCCATACCGTTCATCGGATTGTGATGGGGCATTTTGAAAAATTTTCACCAGTTTCCCGGGAAGGTTATAGGATATAAAGACAGTTGTAATACTCGACCCGTTCACCCTTAAAAAGCGCCCTTTGTAGTGAAAAACGTGAAAAAAGTAGTTTTTATATCATTAGATGGCTTACGCTGCCTAAACCATAACAAATGCACAAAATGAATATACACAGAATTGAATATCTCAAAAAACTCTACAAAAAAGTCCGCGACAGCATGTGTTTATCTCTTGCGGATAACTCACAATAACTAAATTTTGTCTTTCAGCTCATTCATGCCAATAAAATCAAGTATATTCGCGGGCAACCGGGTAATCAGCACAGGGTATCTAAAAGTAATTACGATATAAATGTATCATTATTTTTACACTAACTTATTCAACTAAACGTAAAAACACATTAATTTTCATTAATTTAGCCGTGGCAGGTGCACGCTGGGTATTAACTAGTAATAAATAAATTAAAAACAATGTATCTTTATGATACATTGCCAGCTTAAGGGTTAAGATATAGTTCTACAGGTCTTAGGTCTTCAGGCGAAGGGTTGATAATGATTGTGGTGATTATCATAAGTAATGCCACGAGTGATTTCCAAATTATCGATAAATTCACGACTCACGAAGTGAGGAGTGAATTTATGTAGAGAATTTGAAAATCAAGAGTGGCATTTGTTAGGACTATTTAACGAATAAAATTAAGCTGTTTACTCACAAATCATTATTTAACTATAGTTATTTTAAAATATTTATATATTTAATGTAAACGGCGATGTGTGAAAACAAATGAGAAACGATAGGTACGCTTCATCTGCTTCCTTTGTTTATCACTGCAACCAAATCATACTATTTATTGCCAAAGGAACGCAATATTGTAAGAATGCTCTCTAGTGGAGAAAAAATGAAACATCAAACTGTATATTAATTCATTTCTGATGTCGTATGATGTAAATATGACAATTATATTTTTCTGGATTATTACCTGGGAAAAAAATACATGGTTTAGATTCACAATTGGACTCTGTAAAACCATTAGGTGTAGGAGTTTACCTAAAGTGAACATTTAAAAATCGCTCTAGCGGACACAATTTTCGATTTTTCACAACGAAACTCAGTATATCTTATTAAAATAAATCGAGATAGTTATTACTCAAAATGAGCAAAATCCGACAATTAGAAGTGGGGGTTCCCGTGAGATCCGAAATTGAAAACTGCCTAAACCGAATTTGATGAAAAGTTTTTCGTGTGTGTTGAGTGGGTCCCTGGATGGTTTATATTCACAATTGGACTCGGTACTTGGCGCTGAGATAGGGTTATAGATTGTTTGTGTCAGATGCGTAGTCATCTGCATTATCGACATATACCGCGAGACAACAATGTGATGTCATCATGTCCCTTCTTGAGCCACAACAGATGACAGTGAGAAGTTTTCTTGCGTACTTATTTAATAATATCTAATGAACTCTTAATTAGTGAATTTTATGATAAAAAGTCGTTTATATTATTATTATCATCCGGCGATGGCACGAGAATAGAACGTTCGGGCAGAAAAATGTCTGCCGGGTCTGCTGGTATTCATACAAATTAACGAACTCCGAAGGACTAAAATTATTGACATTGTTCTGATGACAAGATTTTTAAAATATTTTTACAAATCTTTATCGTTCCTTCATAGTAGGCGCCCAAAATGACCATGAGAAATGACCCGGTCGGAACAGGCTCCTGGGTGAGACTTTTTTCGGGGTTTTCCTCACCTGTAAGATAAATGTCAGGAAGCTTAGGGCCTAACAGTTCCCGAAAATCATTCGGCCGCTATCTTCATCATCATCATCATCTTCATTTTTCACCGGTGCGGAAATAAACGGCAAGCTACCACACCTACAGTTAGCTAGTAAAGATGCAAAGCATAGCATGAAAATGCTATGATTGCAGTGAAAGATCTGCCATCGGGCAGAATTACTATGGAATGGAATATATGGAAATAAATAAATTAAAGGAAACAGTTCATATATATATATATATATATATATATATATATATATATATATGATATGAAAAGAAAAATGAATGCTTGAGTCGAGATTTGAACCCGAGTCTCTAAACTCTGTACGTTTAGCGCTGTAACCAACTGAGCTACTCAAGAATTCCAACACAAACATACATGTTTCTTATATATGTAGTATTCTCAATTCACACAAGAGGTAGTGGGAATTCGTTCCAACACCATCTAGTGGCCAACATAACAGTTAAGCAATTTTTAAAGAGAATATTTACTTTATAGCAGTAACGCTTGTATATTTAGATGTTATAACTATATTTTTGACATTTGGCAATGAAGGCAAATATGATATGAAAAGAAAAATGAATGCTTGAGTCGGGAAAAGAGAGAGAGAGAGAGAGGGTCTCTCTCTCTCTCTCTCTCTTTTTCTCTCTCTCTCTCTCCTTTTTTTCTCTCTCTCTCTCTTTTCTCTCTCTCTCTCTTTCTCTCTCTCTTTTTTCTCTCTCTCTCTTTTTTCTCTCTCTCTTTTTTTCTCTCTCTCTTTTCTCTCTCTCTCTTTTCTCTCTCTCTTTTCTCTCTCTCTCTCTTTTTTCTCTCTCTCTCTTTTATCTCTCTCTCTCTTTCTCTCTCTTTCTCTCTCTCTCTCTTTTTTTTCTCTCTCTCCTCTTTCTCTCTCTCTCTCTTTTTTTCTCTCTCTCTCTCTTTTTTCTCTCTCTCTCTCTTTTTCTCTCTCTCTCTTTTCTCTCTCTCTCTCTCTTCTCTTTTCTCTCTCTCTCTCTTTTTTCTCTCTCTCTCTTTTTTCTCTCTCTCTCTTTTTTCTCTTCTCTCTTTTTTCTCTTCTCTCTCTTCTCTCTAGAGAGAGAGAGAGGATTGTAACGTCTCATTACTTTGTTTACAAAATACTTGGCATAATAAAATTACTTATTTCCATTACTTACTTACTTACTTACTTACTCACTGGCACTATCGAACCCTTAGGTTCATGGCCGCACGGACATAAGCTCTCCATACATCCCTATCCTGAGCTAATGCTTTCCAATCATTCCCTGTATAATCTACTTCCCTCAAATCATAGTTAATGTTGTTCTATTTCCATTACCAATACAAAATGCGTCTGGTTAATTTAAATTAAGGTAATATCTAATTTCATTATACAAGTAAGTCCTGAAGTACTGCATCGCTTCACACAGACAATTGATAGGAGAGATGATTGAGGTCTAGTGGAGTGAGCTTCTGTTTCCCGTGCATGAGGTCGCGTGTTCGATCCTGTTGTCATGCTTTTTTTTTCTTTCTCGTCCCAATTTCAATTAAATTTCTTTCTTTTGTTTAATTTCTTTTGCTTTGTTTTATTTTCAGTATTTACCGCACTACTCATTTACACGAAAATGGTTTCCATTGCACGACACACAACGAAATAGAACGGATTTAGTTTCTCAAATAGCTGTATACTTGTGAACCAAATAGCTGATCTCTGATCATGCGCAGTGACTTCCTTCTGAGACTTGAAAATTATCTGTGCGCCATCAATTATTTCAAAGGCTGTACCTATGCATATTAATGCGTAGGGTTATGTATGATTAATGAAATGTAAGGTTATTAAGACAGCTTTCATTGTAACGCATATTGGGAATACTGTGTGCTGATCTACATATTTATTTGGATAAACAACATCCGCAGTCGTATTTCAAATTGCACGAGGAAATTAGAACTCACAAAGCTATTTACACTGAATTGGTCTGTAGGGATGAACATAGAACTCGTTTCCAAATTCCTGTGCGTATCAGTGGGGCTAAGTGCCATATCGCTAGGGATACGTTACACAGTTTTCACGTCATACCAGGTCATAGCACATACCTCGATAATTCCTGTGGGATAAAATTATTTGAATTAGTGTTATAAATACAAGCTGCCTTCAGCTCTGCCTGTGTGTGTGTAGTTAAAACAAAGCCCCATCGTACAACTCCCATAGGCTCTTTCCCCTGTTTTACAGCTTTTATAAAGTCTCTCAATTCAGATTGATATTTAGCTGTGAATTCAGCGATATAATTCTTATTTTGTCTTCAGATTGCTTGTTGAATCGTACAGTTAATTTATTAACATTGAAACAGCGTGATATCGATGCAAATGACTCGTCGACATTTAGACGGTCAAACATTTATGTTTTTAATCAATTGAGTTGGTGTTTACTTGATGAAAATCCATATTTATTAATTAAATAAAAATAAAACGTAGTTTTATTTGATTTTCATGTTTATTATATATTATATTTATTATATATTTATTATATTATAAGAAGTTAGATCTTTTGGAGGCTGTAGAAATTAATAAGTTTAAAAGTAGTAAAAATCTGTTAAATTCTCAACTTGATTTGAATGAATGCCCTTTGTTAAATTTAAAAATTTAAATAAATATTGTTGTATTGTTGCTTAGATCAGTTGGAACACAATTCATAATTTGTTAACATGTCTGAAGAAGGTACAGTGTACCGAAACAGCTGTCAATGAATATATAAAATATGAAAATCAAATAAAAACTACGTTTTATTTTTATTTAATTAATTTATATTTTTACTTTACGCGGCAACAATACTTTTTTCCGTTTCGGAATTAATTTCCTTTCCATTTACTCGACATTATAAATTGGCAACAAAACACAAGAGTCGCGCGTTATTCTTTCAAAATAATTGCAACGAATGACAGGTTGAAACAATAAAACACCGATCGTGGCGAGGGCGGTATTTCTCAACGGACACGGCGGCGGCGGTGGCTTTCAACAACGAACTTTAGGCTTAGTGATAATAAGGTTTGCTTTGCTTTGATGTTAATTTGTTCGTTTGGTTTGAATCGCTACTTGTAAAAGCTGTCTTGAAACTTCCGATTGAGCGTCTTTCCACTTTTCAGCGGTTGCCCTTTTACCAGCCGGCTGCTGGTCCTTCACATCCACATGTGTCAATCACAGAGGTAGATGATCAACAGCCAGTGTAGAGGTGACATGTGGTTAGCATGTCGAGTCCCCCAGCCATTATAGCTGGCTCCTCAAGCTGGAGCCGCTACTTATTGTAGCTATGCAATTGAGTCAGGATGCTGGGTGGGCACCGGTCCCATACTGGCCGAAATACCATGAGAAAATGTCTTCCCCCATGGAGACTCGAACCAGCGCAAGTCCCCTAGCTTCCTACCTTAACCGCTCGGCTACGGCGCGGGACTGCCTTGAAAGTTGCCTGCAGTAAAAAAGTTGCCATTGCGTTAATAAAGGATGCTAGTCCTTCTAATATACTGACTAGATCGGCGAATAAAGACATTTACAGGTGCGAATACAGGAACTGTGTTGCAATGATTTAAGCAGCTTTTATTGTACTTAATGCTTGAGGACGAGTGAGGTTACTACTTATAAATCCTTTTTATTGACACGAAATTCTCTAAGATATTTAAATTTAAAATAAGTTCTATTTTCTGTGTCATGAAAATTATGTGTAATAAATAATAGTTTTAAAGAACTAAAAGAACACGCTTTATTAGAAAACTAAAAAATGAAAAATAATTTTAATTTCCAATACGCTTGGGTTAAATTAAAGTGGCCAACAAAAAAATCATCTCCAACACATGTAGAATAAAATTAGAGTTATAAACAGAAATAAAATAATTTTACCATCAAAAGCGTGGGGTGCTCTATATCAATTAATATATTTGATAATAAACAGATATTGGTAAAAGTAAGCTATCTAAGAAGAAAATGTAAAAATCATAAAAATCACCCCACGCTTTTGATGGTAAAATTATTTTCTTTTTGTTGATAACTCTAATTTTATTCTATACGTGTTGGAGATGATTTTTTTGTTGACCACTATATTTTATCCCAAGCGTATTGGAAATCAAAATTATTTTTCATTTTTTAGTTTTCTAACAAAGCGTGTTCTTTTAGTTTTTTAAACTATTATTTTTTATTTTTTAGCTTTAATATTTTACAGAATAAGATAAAAATGTAAATATCTTTAAATTCGATACTATTCTAATATGAGCTAAAAGTAATACTCTTCTATAAAAAAAAACCTCTCACCCGGATTTGAACCAACGACGTACGGATTACTGAAATTATATACCACTAAGAGATCACTGCTCTACGAACTGAGCTCTTACAACGATTGACTAAAAACTCGACAAGTCCGCAACCTATTATACCAGTTTTCATTTTCATTTTTTTTTCCGGATGATTCTGGCCAGGATTTTAGAAACAAAATATGAAATTATTGTATTGTCACGGGTCCTCTACACGTATACAAAGTTTCAAGTCGATCCAATGTTTCTAAGTGGGTGAAAATCGCGTTGAAAAATTCCGTTACATTGACACAAAAACACCTTTTTTTATTTTCTGATGATTCTGGCCAGGATTTTAGAAAATAAATAAGAAATTATTGTATTGTCACGGGTCCTCTACAAGTAGGTTTCAGGTCGATCCGAGGCTTTTAAGTGGGTAAAAATCGCGTTGAAAGATTCCGTTACATAGATAGATAGATAGATAGATAGATAGATAGATAGATAGATAGATAGATAGATAGATAGATAGATAGATAGATAGATAGATAGATAGATAGATAGATAGATAGATAGATAGATAGATAGATAGATAGATAGATAGATAGATAGAGGTCAAGGTAATATAAAGCGTGTAAAAACCAAGAAGGTAAAGGATGTTTATGTCTCAACTGATGAATATATTCTTTCAAAATATGTAACAAGCAGAGCTACATGAAGCAGCACAATTGCCCTATCGTGATGCTACTGTGAAAGATGAAGTCTCCAAAATGTAGAAATCATTTTGGAACATGATAATCAAATAGTACGCACGATGAGACAACTGCAGCTATGGCGTTGCAAGAACATATTCACTGGAGAACAACCTCCATAAGGCTTAATTTTAGTGGCATATGTCGCTAAAGACCAACATAGCGTATGTCAAAACATCTTCGTTTCCATATCTCGTCATAAATTCCTAAAAAACACCGTTTAGGTAGAGATTACAATAGGAAAGCCACTTAGAGTTAGCCACTAGTAATTTTGCTATCGAGGGAGTAAAACCATTCCCGGAATCAGCACACTGGAGGGCAAAACAACTGCCGTCACAAAACAGACAGACAGACAAAATCATTATAGTGGGATACTTACTTACTTACTCACTGGCACTATCGAACCCGTAGGTTCATGGCCGCGCGGACATAAGCTCTCCATACATCCCTATCCTGAGCTAATGCTTTCCAATCATTCCCTGTATAATCTACTTCCCTCAAATCATAGTTAATGTTATTCTCCCACCTCATTCTTGGTCTACCAACTGGGCGTTTTCCCTCTGGTTTTCCTACAAGAAGCTTCCATGCAAGTCCTTCATTCCCCATACGTGTAACATGTCCTGCCCATCGCAGTCTACGAGACTTAACTGTTCTTATTATATCTGGCTTCCTATAAAGACCATGTAGTTCATTGTTATGTAGTCTTCTCCATTCACCTGTCTGTTCGTCTCTCTTTGGTCCAAAGATTTTCCTCATCATCATCATAGTACATTCCCGAATTTAGGCCATTTGTTGACCTGTTTCGGCCTCAAGAGAAACACCATCCAAAAGTCTTTTGAGTGGACGTCCTGGTCTTCTTCTTCCTGCAGGTTGATATCTTAACATTTGTTTGGGTATTCTGTGATCTTCCATTCGATGAACATGTTGCATCCATCTTGACTTATAATCAGAAATTTTGTTTTCTAAAGATTCCATGTGTAATTCTTCTAAGATGTCTTCATTTTTTTGTGATCTAGTAGTGTGAATCCTGCAGTCCTCCGAAGATATCTCATTTCAGCAGATCTAAGTCTCTGTATATCCTTCTGTTTCAACGTCCATACTTCGCTACCATACAAAAGAGTTGGAAGAGCCAGTGTTTTATACACTTTCAGTCTTGAATGCTTTTGGACTAACTGTGGCTTGAAGATAGAATTTATTAACCGTAAAATTCTTAAAAATTTAGATATTTTTGCATTTACATCCTTTTCTTCTTCATATGAGATATTGCATCCTAGATATGTAAAATTATTCACCTGCTCCAACATTTTATTGTCCAGTGCAATTTTACTTCTGACAGGATCTACACCTTGAAATGCCATAATTTTTGTTTATTCTGTAGTTATCTTTAATCCATATTCTTCTGTAATTTTGTTAAGTTCATACAGACCTTTCTGTTCTTCCTAAGAACTTTATTCTCAAATACTCGTAATCTCCTTTCCTCCCTTAAAGTAAGAGTCCATGTTTCGCATCGATATAATATAACTGGTAGAATAACAGTTATATTATATGGATGCGAAAGTTCATAATTTTCAGAAATTCATGATTTAGAAATAAAAAATTCACAATATAAGTTAGGTTAGTACAGAAAAAAGTGTATTTTTGATTTTATTATTAAGAATTTAAGAACCAATGTTTGTTTTAAGTGTAACTTAGGGGTCTAGAGGTATGTGTAAGCTGGGACATTGTTAGACCTCTGTAGAATTCCTTTGTAATTTAAATTAGAATAGCGCTTCAACTAGATTGGCTGTATTCCCACAAATTGAGTAGCTTGTTGTCTAATAGAGGAAACGCCTCAAGTAAACTGAGTACACAACTCTCTCTTCATACTTGTGGGATACTTGAGAGTCGCTTTTGGTGACGTCTTTCATAATGCCTCATTCAAGTAGCTCCAGGGAGCTTGTTAAATAGTTCTATAAACAATAAGTTATCGTTATGTGTACCAAATATCCTTAACATTAAGTTACTGGAAGTATTCCATAATTTATTTATCGTATGAGATCTAATTACTTAGCGTACATGATTCATTCCCGTCCATGGTATCTTTACCATGTCGTGGTGGAGTGGCTTGTGTGCTTAAATGATCCTGAGAGCTCTGCCGGCGGTAGCATTGCTGCCGATAGGGATACCCATGCCGGACTGGTCGAAGGTGATAAGCCAGACGAAAAAAGTACCTTGGTCGAAAGAGTGACGATCTTTCACCGTAAAAATACAACCGTCAAGAAATGCGGACATGGGTTCTACTGGGGTAAAATTTTCCGGAGGTCAAATAGTCCCCCGTTCGGTTCTCCGGGCGGGGACTACTTCAGGGAACCCATGCCAAAGGCTCAAACACAGGGACATGTTCCTAGGAACATGGAATGTTAGGACTTTATACAATAGCGGGGCACTAGAGATATTAACGCGGGAATTAGATAATGAGGGAAGTAGATTATACAGGGAATGATTGGAAAGCATTAGCTCAGGATAGGGATGTATGGAGAGCTTATGTCTGCGCGGCCATGAACCTACGGGTTCGATAGTGCCAGTGAGTAAGTAAGTAAGCACATGATTCATTCGTTTAAGAGCAAATTATGAATTCAGAAAAAATATATTTTTAAGAGTTTTGTTTCTATTGTTAAGGAAGTTCACATTAAATAATTAAAATAGAGCCCTGAAGACAGATTTATAAAATAAGTAAAAAGGAAACAAAATTGTGCCATTTCGTTTAGTTTTATTTTATATTTAATATTTTAACAACTCGATTTATTAAATATGAGCACCAGGATACCAAGAAATTTTACTCACACGCCGCCTCTTATCAGAGTTTATAGATTACAATATTGGACATTAATTTAATAATGATCCATCCATCCATAGTAATTCTGCCCGAAGGCAGGTCCTTCACTGCAATTATAGCATTTTCATGCTATGCTTGCAACTTTACTAGGGAATTGTGTAGGTGTTGTAGCTTCCCGTTGCTTTCCACACTGGTGATGATGATAATGATAAGGGTGATGATGATGATGATGATGGCCATATGATTTCGGGGACCGTTTGGGCCTTAAAGTTTCCCTGACATTTGTCTTACAGGCGAGGAAAAACCTCGCCCAGAAAAACTGCCCCGACCGGGGATCGAACCCGGGCCCGTTGCGTGACAAGGCAGCACGCTACCTCGAGACCACAGCGGTGGACTTAATAATGACAATGATAACAATAATAAATATAATAACAATACACTTAATAATTATTATAATAGCTTTAATAGTCCACCTTTGTGGTCTTGAGGTAGCGTGCTGCCTTGTCACGCAGCGGGCCCGGGTTCGATTCCGGGTCGGCACAGGCTCCTGAGTGAGGTTTTTTTGGTTTTTCCTCACCTTTAAGACAAATGTCAGGAAGCTTAGGGCCCAACGGTGCTCGAAAATCATCCGGCTAATCATCATCCTTATCATTATCATCATCTTTCACCGGTGTGAAAAACAACCGAAAGCTATCATAGCTACAATTCCCTAGTAAAGCTACAAAGCATAGCATTAAAATGCTATGATTGCAGTGAAAGACCTGCCCCCGTCAGAATTACTATGGATGGATCTGTAATGATAATAATAATAATAATAATAATAATAATAATAATAATAATAATAATAATAATAATTTTTATTATTCCGGCTTTTACAATGAATATACATTTTTCCGGTACCCATGTTCACAGTTAACTACACATTTGTTTCAACACATTTTTCCATTCTTGTCTGTTCATCCATATATCTTCTTCTATTTCACATTCCCTCTTAGTTTCATTGATTCCCTGAAACCACGTAATATTTGGTCTACCCTTCTTTTTCCTTCCCTGTGGTTCTCAGTCCATCATTATCTTAGGTAGTCTTCCTTCTTCCATCCTTCTAATGTGTCCGTACCAATTTAATTGTTTCTTCTTTATAAAATCTAATATTGAATATTGTACCTGCATTTTTTCTTTTATATATGAATTTCGGATATAATAATAATAATAATAATAATAATAATAATAATAATACATTTAATAGTCCGCTGCTGTGGTCTCGAGGTAGCGTGCTGCCTTGTCACTCAACGGGCCCTGGTTGGATTTCCGGTCGGTACAGGATCCTGGGTGAGATCTTTTCGGGGTTTTTCCTCACCTGTTAGTTTAGGGCCCAACGGTCCCCGAAAATCATCCGGCCATCATCATCATCTTTATCATTATCATCATCATCCTTCACCGGTGTGAAAAGCAACGGGAAGCTATCACAGCTACAATCCCCTAGTAAAGCTGCAAGGGATATCATGAAAATGCTATGATTGCAGTGAAAGACCTGCCCTCGGGCAGAATTACTATGGATGGATCTGTAATAATAATAATAATAATAATAGTCATAATAATAATAATAATAATAATAATAATAATAATAATAATAATAATAATAATAATCATAATAATAATAATGATAATAATAATGATAAAATTCTAAAACAAAAGCAACAAACATTTTTAGTACAATAATGAATTGTGGCAGAACTCCTCAAAGTGGCAGGACCAAAGATCATAAAAGAAATCACAACACTTGAGCAAGAAGTGTGGCAAACAGAACACATTCCAGACGATTGTAAGACTGCATTAATTCACCCGTTACATAAAAAGGGAGACAGAACAGATGTGAACAATTATAGAGGGATTTCATTATTATTAGTCACATACAAAATGTTATCTCAATGTCTGCTCGACAGAGCGCAACGGCAACTCGAACCGAATATAGGAGAATATCAAGAGGGGTTCAGACCAGGCAGATCACGTCCAGAACAAATCCTGAACCTCAAGCTAATCCTTAGGGTCGAATGTTTGAACGCATTAGACAGTAAAAGGCGTTCTCTGCTGATAAAGTTTTATTCAAACACATTTTTCTTACTCAGAAATCTATTCACGCGGTAATAATTGTAAAGCTACCTGACAAGGTACCTTAAGATCGTAGCTCAAGATATAAACTTATGTGAAAATCCCGAAGGGAACCGATGGTAACCGATGTAGTTTGAAACTTATCCAAGATGTCGGACCTTGAAGACTTCGATCATGTTTTCGGTATACGCGGAGAAGAGGAATTTGATAGAGTCTACCAAAGAATTCAACTGGAAGAACAGGAGAATCGGCGTAATATTGCGCGTCGCAGACGTGTTTGTATACGGTATTATTTGCGGGATGCAAGCATAAATGCATTCCTCTATAGCAGACGAAAATAACGGAAGTGATTTTATCGCCGTGAATTCTGGGTAATTCGTTGCCAATATTACGAAAACGTCAACATTCATGCATGACCGGTAAGTCGGCCGTTAATTCGATCTCAGCTCACCAGTGATTGGAAGTAATTTGAGTAGAGAGTAATGTATTTGCATACGACCCTTAGACACCAGAGAATTTGTAGCAATGATTTAGTGTGTATATTTGTTGACTTTACAAAAGCTTACGATTGGTTTGATTAATTATCAATAAAGCACAAGGACAATCTTTGCAAGTGTGCTGTTTTAATTTAGAAAATACTTGTAATTTGTAATATCATTCAAATCGGAAAAAATGGACAAGGTTTATACGTAATGCAAAGCAGTGAAATCTAAAGGAGAAACCCCCGGAACGTGTTCCGCTCAACAGATCTACTTATTCAACTATAAATAAAAACTTGTATTTATTTATTTAGGAGCAGTGACGCACCCGAGTATCAGCCAGTTATTAATAAAAGTAAAGAGTCGTTTTTAATCTCAGCCTTGAGCCCTTAAAGAGCTAGTGGGTTCACAGTTACTTGTACATTACGAGGATTGAAGGGATTGTTGAGGTGTGAAATAATTTAAATCCTTGCAATGTATATATTTTTCATAAGTAATGCCACGAGTGATTTCCAAATTATCGATAAATCCACGACTCACGAAGTGAGGAGTGAATTTATCTAGAGAATTTGGAAATCAAGAGTGGTATTTGTTAGGACTATTTAACGAATAAAATTAAGCTATTTACTCACAAATCATTATTTAAATATAGTTACTTTAAAATATTTATTTATTTAATGTAAACGGCGATGTTTGAAAACAAATGAGAGACGTTATGTTTCGTTTCTCCATCCACTGCAACAAGATCATATAATGTTTGTTATATATTGCCATCTGGCGTGGGAAACTTGAAATATCATCGCGATATTATAAGAATGCATCCTAGTGGAGAGAAAAAATTAAACACATCAAACTGTATATTATAACCAAAATTATAGATTATTAATTTATTTTTTAGTAAACAACTCGGTAAAATCATTATTTAAAAACACAATTATTGAACACAGAATTATAAAAAAGAACTCGGTAATATCATTATTTAAAAACACAATTGTCAAATCTGTATTTCGTCTATATCTTCATTTGAAGCACAGCCAAATCTTGTTTCTGCCATTTTCAACATTCAAATATGGCGGCTTTACTGTTCCCTCAGTCACTGCAAAATAATTGTCAAACCTGTTCAGAATATTAAAAAGGAGGAGCCTTCTTTAATATGGTAATTATAACACTGGTAAATATTTCGTGAAACACGACTCTGATTGGTTGTAAAACAGAAATCATTGAAACGTGATTGGTCATTGACTCCCATTTGGGGCATGAGTTAAATAGTCAGAGTAATATAATGTACGGTTAAAAACTATAAAATAGTTACCTTGTAGGTCCGTCTCCTCAACTTAAGTTCTTTTAAAACTTCTTATAAATTTATTTAACATTAGGGTCTATGTCAAATGTCATTATTTAAAAAAAATAAGAATAATTCACTTTTCATAACCTAATCAATATCAGATAAAAAACAAAATCGCTAAATACGCTCACAATGAGTGTTGAGGTTATTAGGAACATTTCGATACAAAATACAAATAAAAGTAATAAATGCAAATTATATGCCAACAAAAAATATTCACTGCATAAACTCATTATGTGCAGCCACCCATTTCCATATCACTTATTACAATGAAACTGTAGAAAGTCAATCAGTATTGCCAATGGACAAAATGAAATGCAAATTTTATGGTAACTATTAAAAATACATTTTTATAACCTGAAATATTTTTTTATACTTATGAGCAAATAACTGTAGATTATATTAACTTATTTTTATACTCGTAAATGTGTATTGCTTGTTCATTTCTGTATTGAATCTTGATGATGGGACTAGTTCCGAAAGCGCTACAGATAAATTATCTTTAAGTTAGGGACACGGACCTTTTTGGTAAATATTTCGTAATCTTATATTTTGAAATTATAACGTATATTGGGTATCATTTCGTCTGCTTTTGAGAATAACACAGTGCATGACCCTCTAATACTTTTATTTTCTGGGATTTTCTTACAAAATCTTACAATGCTGATATTAGACATAGGCAAATATGGAATAAATTAGTTCCTTGACCACGTACCATTTTCCAAGTAAGCCCAACGTTAAGGTAAAATGATTCACTGCAGGTTTTCATTTAGTTATTCGCAATCTTAAATTCACTTTACCTTTACATTGGGTTTGTCTGAAAGAAATACTGTAATCGTCGTCATCGGATGAGGTTCTAGCAACGAAGAAGAAACTGTTATAAATGAATAGTGGGAGGCTATGAGATATACTTTTAAATTGTCAGTATTAGAAATCGTTGGTTATTGAATAAAGAGACAAACAAAAATGGTTTGATGAGGATGGTTAACAAAATTGAATTCATTGCATTCAGCAAATAAAACAAATTCAGAGAGACTGGGTATCATCACCACTAGGTTATTAAAGAGTAAAAGGGGGGAACATATGAGAGACAAGATTAATGATCTTGAAATGAGTGCAAGGAATTAGAACTTGCGAGAATTATCACGGAATGAAGATAGAGAGGAAGGTGTGTCAGGCTAGAACAAACAGAATTAAGAAAGGAAATTGGGATATAACTGCAAAGTACAGGGGTATATTAAATAGATCGAAAATCTAGTTTAATCAACTATTAAATGTGTATGCAGAACAGGATACTGAAGAGGATTATCTACTGAGAGCATGAATGTTTGTCACAGGATCAAGTGCATTAGATAGAAAAAATTGAAGAAGTGTAAAGCATCAGGTTCAAAATAAGTTCTCACCAGAACTGATAAAACAGGGAGAGAAAATTTTATGAACATGATACGTCGGTTGCATGTTATGATTTGGAAAAAAGGAAGTTGTTCGAAATGATTGGAAATAATCAATTATCGTACCAATGTGTAATAAAGGAGATAAAACTGATTGCAAAAAATTACAGAGGCATCTCATTATTTTCAACTTCGTACACAATTCTAATATACAAATTAATAGGCTACCCAGACTTACATTAATACATTAATAACCAGACTTATTCTCTATACTGGTGACATAATTGGAAATCATCAATATGGATTTAGAAATAACAGCTCTACAGCAGATCACTTTTTTTTAGCATAAGACAGATTTTAGGAAATAAAAGTGATTATAATGGCACTGTGAATTTACTATATGTAGACTTTAAAAATGTATAAGCTTTAGTTAAGAACGAAACATTATATTGTATCCTGCTGGAGTTCGGAATTCCTGAGAAGTGAGTTCGACTTATTCGATTGTGTCTAAATGGACAAAGTGTAAGGTGCATGTGGACAAATATTTTTCGGATACTTTTAATATTCAGAATGAGTTAAGACAAGAGATGCACTAATCTACTCAATTGTTCAATTTTGTACTACAGCATTCCATCAAATCTTAAGTGGATGAAGAAGACCTTTAACTCAATGGTTATAATAAGATTTTAGTTTATGCTAATGTTTATAGAATAGATAGAATAGAATAGAATAGATTTATTTAGCCTGGTGGAGTTAAGGCCATGTGGCCTTCTCTTCCACTCACCAGAACAAGCATATGTTACATATGAATACAAAAAAAATACAATAATAGTCATATTAAACAGGACAAACATGTTACATATGAATACAAAAAAAAGTTACAATAATAGTCATTGAACAATTAATTATTTGTCATATTGAATAATAATGAAATTAATGTCTAATGATAGAATGAAACTAAATACAATTAAAATTAAATTAATGACACAATGAATAAAAAAGGAATAACAGCTCGAATCTACTATGCATAAAAAGAAGAGAAAAAAATACAAAGAAAGTAATAAACTACAATGAATTAATCTACGCTTTTATACAAGGCATTAGGTAAATATATTAACAAATCCTAAGTCTATTTTTATTAAATAATGCAAAAACGCATTATTAATTCTTAAAAAGTAGTATTAGTGAGTTGTTTCTGTTAGTGATTTTATTTTCAATTTATTTCTGAAAGATGGTAAAGTTTGGCAGTCTCTGACATAGGGTGGAAGTGAATTCCATGTTCTAGCAAGAGAAACTGTAAAAGATTTCGAATAATAGGTAGTATGATGAGGAGGGATATAAAGGACACTGTGCTCAAGGGATCGGGTATCTAAGTTATGTGTATCAGAGAGTTTAGTGAAGCGGTGTGATAAATAATAAGGTAAAGATGTGTGTAATATGTTATAGAGAAGGCATAGGGAATGGATGGTTCTACGATCTTGAAGACGAAGCCATGACAATTGTTCCAGGGATGGTGTAACGTGATCAAATCTACGTATACCACAAATAAAACGTATGCAAGAATTGTGAACATGTTGAAGTCTTTGGGTAAGAACAGTATTTAGGTCAGTAAAAAGAGTATCACAATAATGAAAATGGGGCATTGCAAGTGTTTCTACTAGCATTTTTCTTAGAGATTTTTTACTGTCTCACTATAAGGGATCTGAACCCCATTAAGTGACACATGTAATACTGCATTTGTGTTAATTGAGGATAATAGTCTCTGATGGCCCATAATGATTGCTTGTGTCTTTCTAGGATTTAATTCAAGTCCATATTTCTCTGTCCACGCCGTTAGCGAGTAATGTTGTATATCATTAGGCGATATCGAGAAGATACTAAGGATTAACATGTACCCTCTTTTGAAGAAATTTGGACTCAAACTAAACCAATGAAATTAAATGTATAGTCACACATTGAAATATAGTGTATAATAGAATTGTCAGTTTAATGGAAAATGAGAAAAATCTTGAAGACGTTGCTGAATTCAAATAAATGGGAACAATTATTACTAATTGGAATTAGGTGCACAAATAAATTAAATATTGGCTCGTTTTTTAAATGCATGCTATCATGTATTATAGCGACTCTTGTTTTCCCAAAATCTAAAAAAAAAACTGTCATTCTCCCAGTTATGTGGATGCAAAACATGGACTCTTTCTTTAATGGAGTAGAGAAAATTACAAGTATTTGAGAATAAAGTTCTTCAGAAAATTATTGAACCAAAGAGAGATGAACAGACAGGTGAATGGAGGAGACTGTGTAACGGTGACTTACATTATCTTAATAAGAAACCAGATATAATAAGAACAGTTAAGGTCGTAGACTGCGATGGGCAGGACATGTGGCACCAATGGGAAATGAAAGAGGGAAATGGAAACTTTTGTAGGAAAACCAGAGGGAAAATGTCCACTTGGTGTACAAGAATGAATTGTGATAATAACATTAAGCTAGACTTGAGGGGAATAAGTTATACAGGTGATTAGTGGAAAATATTAGTTCAGAGTAGGAATGTATGGAGAGTTTATGTCCGCGCGGTCATTAACCTAAGGGTTCAGTAGACCAAGTGAATTAGTTAGTTGTAACCAAAATAAAATCAGGAGGCCCTTTGGGGAGTAGGAGGTTAGGGCTCCCACTTTTCTGGACAATCGGCACTTGATATCATCCGGATGGTCAGTCCTGTGTGACGGCCGTCTTTACCCTAGAACAAGCGTCTGGTACTCATTTCCGTTAGAGGCTGAGTCGACCCCAGGACCATAGTAACGCCAGAAGGTTTTGGTCAGTTTAAAAATCCTGACCCCACCGGGACTCGAACCCTCGACCTTCCAGCTTGTAGCGCAGTGCCTTAACCACTACGCTACGGCGTGCCAATACGCATACAAATAAATAAAGGATAATAGAAATAATTCATAAATTTTTGTTATAGACTATCCGTATTTTCCTCGGAAGTGAAAAATTAGGTTTTCATTGAAGGTTTGCTTGCTATGGTACATGAACAGGTATACACATTTTTGCGCGATGCGTGTTGCCGTACTTACAGCAATGGCGACCATGATTGAAAGTTCAAGTTCCTACATTGCCAATCTAAATAACTATACTGTAATATTACATTTTACAAACCACGTGTGGGAAGTCCCTTTAGCTAGGAAATTACACACCAGGTCAGTCGGCGATGGAGGAGGCGCGGAGAAATCCTCTTGTGTTTGGGGAATTTGCTCCAGTCCTTTTGTGTGCGACCTGACATACTAATGCTCGGACTGGATCCAATTCAGTAACAGAACACGTCCCTGGGTGGTGCACAGAGGGAAAGTCGGTGGATCTCCTCGTCAGTCCTCACGGCTAAGTCCGATGGACTGTGAACCATTAGTGGGATCGGCAGGAGATTGGCGGCCTGTCGTACTATATGCTTACATGCAGCAACTTGCGAGCTCCTAGCTGGCCCACAACGGCGGCAGGACATATCCCTGGGAGGTAGAACAGGGCACGGCCCGGATCAGCCCAGATGGGAGAACCTGCGGTGTCTCCTGGCTAAGGCTACGGCCTCGTGGACCAACTGTGAGGTCGCCAGGAGATGAGCACCTGGATGTACTAAAGTCTCACATTGCAGGGCTTGGTGAAACCAAAGGTCTAGCCAGTCTCACAACGGTTGCAGGATGCGTCCCTGGAGGTAGAACAGGGGATGGTCGGTGAATCTGCGATGCTCTGAAGCAAATCAGTCCTGCCTGCCAGGATCATGGAGCCCGTGAATCAACTGTGAGGTCTTGAGGACTGAGCGAACTGACGTACTATGTAGAACACCAATTGGTAACTCCAACACATCCTCCCGGGTGTTGGTTTTAAGTTTATGAAGCTCCAATGCGGTTTAGAAGTAGACATAGCGAGAAAAAAACAGTTAGCTGGGGAGTAGAGGAATGTATCCTCAGGTATCCCAAGGGGTGGTAAGAGGGTCCACTCTGGGAAGTCCCTTTATGTATAGTAGGTACACTATATATACAAAAATATATCGAAAAGGTGGTGTTAATATACGTTATATGCAACAAATCACTGCATTTTAAATGAAGTGAACTTTATTTGAAACAACATAAAACAATAAAACGTACTTGCCGTCATTTTATAACTGATTGGTGTCTCGGCCTGCTGTAGTTTGAACTAATAAACATCGCCCACACTTTAAACGTTGGTCAGTTGTTTATAATGAACGAAAATATTTCCTAATCAATTGAGTTGGTGTTTACTTGATGAAAATCCATATTCATTAATTAAATAAAAATAAAACGTAGTTTTATTTGATTTTCATATTTATTATATAATTCAGTGACAGCTGTTTCGGTACACTGTACCTTCTTCAGACATGTTAACAAATTATGAATTGTGTTCCAACTGATCAAAGCAACAACACAACAATATTTATTTATTTTTTTTAATTTAACAAAAGGAGATTCATTCAAATCAAGTTGAGAATTTAACAGTTTTTTACTACTTTTAAATTTATTAATTTCTACAGCCTCCAGAAGATCTAACTTCTTACCCTTATCACAAATATGTAAAATTTCAAAATTTGGATCGAAACAATGATTAAATTGGAATAGGTGGTTAGCATATTTTGAATTTTCTAATTCAATTTAATCATTGTTTCGATCCAAATTTAGAAATTTTACATATTTGTGATAAGGGTAAGAAGTTAGATCTTTTGGAGGCTGTAGAAATTAATAAATTTAAAAGTAGTAAAAAACTGTTAAATTCTCAACTTGATTTGAATGAATCCCCATTGTTAAATTTAAAAATCTAAATAAATATTGTTGAATTGTTGCTTAGATCAGTTGGAACACAATTCATAATTTGTTAACATGTCTGAAGAAGGTACAGTGTACCGAAACAGCTGTCACTGAATTATATAATAAATATGAAAAAATCAAATAAAACTACGTTTTATTTTTATTTAATTAAGAGAATATTTCCAACAAGTACGCTATCATTTTACCATTATTTATAATTTTGAAAACACAATCGCGCAAAAAAATAATGTACGATGCACATTTATGAAGTGTCTTACAAAATCTCGGATTCCTGGCTTCTGTAAAAACCACTTCCCTACTATTGCTCTTCGGAACATTAACGTTTGTTGCTTTAAAGGAACAAAACAAATGACTCGTTATTAATGTTAGATGTGACTTATTGATATTTTCACAGTTTTTTAGAATTTGTGTTATTTAGGTAGTTAACAATGTAACATAGTTGTGTAAAGTGGCTATATATGAGAGTCCTGTAGACTTAATTAACTCTCGGTTGACAAAGCTTGAACAGAGCAGTTAAAATCAGGAGAATGACTCTCCTAGGGATAACATTACATTCCTGTGAAATATTAAACAACATGTTCTTCTCAGTAAGTTACTGGCACATTACATGGGGAATTGCATGTCACATGCTCTTTACATATTCATCATCATCATCATCATCATTGAATTAGGCTACTTTTGACTGCGGGTCAACCCAATTAGTTTCTTCGTTGAACATCCTTCTTCATTATATTGATTTATAATTTAATTAAAGTGCTAAGTTTTTTTAATGAAGTAAATATCAATAAAACTAAATATATGGTCACACGTAGAAATTCAGTATATAATGGAAATGGACAGCTAATGACAAATGAGGGAAATTTTGAGGAGGTGGCTGAATTCAAATACCTAGAAACAATAACCACAAATAGGAATGAGATGCACAAAGAAATTAAACATATGCTCAATTCTGGAAATGCGTGCTATTATGCATTGCAGAGACTCTTGATGTCCCAACTCCTTTCAAAAAACGTTAAACTGAAAATATATAAAACTATTATTCCACCAGTTATATTATATGGATGCGAAACATGGACTCTTACTTTAAGGGAGGAAAGAAGATTACAAGTATTTGAGAATAAATTACTTAGGAAAATTTTTGGACCAAAGAGAGATGAAGAGACAGGTGAATGGAGAAGACTACTTAACAATGAACTACATGGTCTTTATAGGAACCAGATATAATAAGAACAGTTAAGTCTCGTAGACTGCGATGGGTAGGACATGTTGCACGTATGACGAATGGGAGACTTCCATGGAAGCTTCTTGTAGGAAATCCAGAGGGAAAACGCCCAGTTGGTAGACCAAGAATGAGGTGGGAGAATAACATTAACTATGATTTGAGGGAAGTAGATTATACAGGGAATGATTGGAAAGCATTAGATCAGGATAGGGATGTATGGAGAGCTTATGTCCGAGCGGCCATGAACCTACGGGTTCGATAGTGCCAGTGAGTAATTAAGTAATTTTTTTTAAATGTCCTGTGCATATGTTTTATAATTTCTTTATTTGTAACTAGGGGGACCCGATATATTGTTTGCGTGCACAAAATAATTTAAACATGTTATGTGTAATCTAGCATATTTAATTTGATAATAATTAACATTGTGTTATTGTGAAAGTCTTTGTAATTTGATTACCCAGTGTTGCCTGGGAATCTGCTTATTCCGATCTTCAAGGCATCGATGAGCTGAAAGACAAAAATTGTATTATGACTTACCCAAATAAGATCTAGCCTACATATGCTGTCGCTGACTTTTTTGTAGAATTTTTTGAGATATTAAAATCTATGTAGCACATTAATCTGGCGTATTTGTTATGGTTTACGCAGCATAAGCCATAAAACGTCCAAAAAAAGCTACCTTTTGAGTCCACTTTTTTTGTTAGCTCCGGTGCTATAATTCGATCGGTAATGTTATATACGTTGATTATACCAAAACAATCTCTAAATGAAGGTAAAAAGACCCATGCAAACCGGTCAAGTAGCTTTTAACTCTCTAAAGGACAGACTCTCATATACTCATTTTATATGTAAGATTTTCTATTATTGTCAAGACGTAGCCGAGCGGTTAAGATAGGAAGCCTTGGCGCAGAGCTACGGGACTTGCGCTGGTTCGAGTCTCCATGGGGGAAGAAATTTTCTCATGGTATTTCGGCCAGTATGGGACCGGTGCCCACCCAGCATCGTGAGGTAATTGGGTAGCTACAATAAGTAGCGGCTCCAGGTTGAGGAACCAGCTATAACGGCTGGGGGACTCGACATGCTAACCACATGTCAACCCTACACTGGCTGTTGATCATCTACCTCTGTGATTGACACATGTGGATGTGAAGGGCCAGCAGCCGGCTGGTAAAAGGGCAACCGCTGAAAAGTGGAAAGACCCTCAATCGGGGGGTCAAGACGGGAGTTGTTTCCAGTTCCTCTTCTCTTTCATCGGTATTAGTGAATTAATGGTTATATTGCTCACCTCTGACTCAGAGGACGAAGGGTTCAAACATGATCAGGACCGATGAATTTTTCACGGGACACAATTGTAAATATCTAAGTATGGCGAACTTCGGGGAAGGAAGTAATGTAGATTTCGTGTCAATTATTTACGCCGTATAAAACAACCTCTCTCTTTAAATAAGACGCTTCTGAGCTGATTCGGCTCAACCACGCTCAAGTTTACATTTCTAAGGTAATAACCTGAGCTGTTAAAATATTAACTTCAACCGTTTCTGTATTATTAAGTATTATGTACATGTATACTCACGTGTTCTTATAATGATCTCATTTATGCTGTTATTTCTCTTGTGGCATCTTTTGCTAGGAGTCATTTCATAATTAACTAACTCAATTGCACTGTTGAATACGGAGGTTCATGGCCGCACGGATATTAGCTCTCCGTACTTGATTATCCAGAATTAAAACTTTCCAATTATTTCGTGTATATTTCACCATTTCTTAAATAAAGATCAATGTTATTCCCCCTCCTCATTCTTGACTGGGCGCTTTGATTGTGGTATTCGTACAAGATTTCCAGACCTTTATTTTTTTTTCCATTCAACCCATATCTCCTTCTTCTTCTGCCTTTGGCTCTAGGTCATCTAAGAACCTTGGCCTCTTTCATAACATCTGCTCATACTTTTGTATTCCAAGCTTTATCTTTCCATCTTTTAACCTTCAGTTTTCTTAAGCCTTCCTCAGCCTTACATCTTAGATTTTGCCTTCCAACCTTTCTTCTTCCTTCTGGTTTCCCCTCTAAAATCCTTCTTGCACCCCTTTCCTGCTCCATCCGCAACACATGTCCTACCCATCCCAGTCTCTTTCTTCTAATATCTCCGATCATAACTAAATCATTTCTTTGAATTCCTGGTTCGTTCTAATTCTCCATGTATTTGTTCCTGTACTGCCCCATGCATCTTCCTTATGCATATAATATATGAATTTATCTTTTTCTGATAATGTTCATGTTTCGCTTCCAAATATAACTATTAGTTTCAGTGTTGTTCTATATGTTTTAATTGTTACTACCCTACTTATTGTCATTTGTTTAAAAACATTCATTATTGCATAGAAGCATCTATTACCCATTGAAATGCTCGCTCGAACCTCTCCTCTTAATCCATTTTTAAAGATAATTAGAGAACCCAGGTATATAATGCTATCAGCTTTCTCATATTTATGACCATCTAGGAGTATATATGAGATTTAATTTACTTCTACCCTTGATATACTCTTCTTCTTCCTTTCAAGTATTAGGCCAAGGCCTGTTACGATCCTATAGAAAATCTTCCCTTATGGGAAATTTCCATATAAGACTTGAAAGCATAATAATAGTCCCTTCAATTGGTTGCTGGCCAAAGGAAGGCAAGACCAGTGATGGGGCTGCCATCTTATAGCCTCTGGTCAGGCTTTCTGGAGAAGAAAAGAAAATAAAGGAAAGAAGAAATGGAAGAAAGGAAGGACTCCCTAGCCCTCGGATGCCCTAATAGCGTCAGGGTCGAAAAAAACAAGAGTTAACCAAGAGAAGTTAGATAGTAAAGTTAAAAGAGTGCAAAACACAAGTAAGTGGAAGAAATGATATACTCTACCCTTGATATATTTTATCTTCATTTATGACTAATCCTGTCTTCCATGATCCTTACTTTAGTTATTTACTGCTTCTTCCACTACTTTTGCAGAACGTCCAAATATAATAAGGTCATCTGCATGTGCTACTATACATTGACCTATTAAAAATTGTTCCATTTGTGGTTGCTTCAATAATTATTATTGCTTTCTCCAAAACACAGTTAAAGGAAACAGTTGATAAGGCATTCCCTGCCTATGTCCTGTTTTAACAACAAATTATCACATAGCTTCCCTTGTATTCTGACTTTGGTTCCACATCTACTCACTTTATTTCAAACATTATTAAAATTTGAAATATATGAACTATTATAGCAAACACATGACTGTTACTATACAAGCTACCGCAAGCAACAACAGATGCCGTAATAAATGTATGCAGATTGATGAAGTATTTTCGGAATAGCATGTGTCCAGCACTATTCAGTCTATAGAATATTTTGTGATTATTTTAATACCGGTACGTAGGAATATTCCTGTCGATATTAATATTTATATTAATAAAACGAATGGTACAAACAATCTTATAATGTTGTACAATTGATTAGTCAGAGGGAAGAGAAATTGGAAGAGGGGTACAAACAATCTTATAATGTTGTACAATTGATTAGTCAGAGGGAAGAGAAATTGGAAGAGGGGTACAAACAATCTTATAATGTTGTACAATTGATTAGTCAGAGGGAAGAGAAATTGGAAGAGGGGTACAAACAATCTTATAATGTTGTACAATTGATTAGTCAGAGGGAGAGAAATTGGAAGAGGGGTACAAACAATCTTATAATGTTGTACAATTGATTAGTCAGAGGGAAGAGAAATTGGAAGAGGGGTACAAACAATCTTATAATGTTGTACAATTGATTAGTCAGAGGGAAGAGAAATTGGAAGAGGGGTACAAACAATCTTATAATGTTGTACAATTGATTAGTCAGAGGGAAGAGAAATTGGAAGAGGGGTACAAACAATCTTATAATGTTGTACAATTGATTAGTCAGAGGAAGAGAAATTGGAAGAGGGGTACAAACAATCTTATAATGTTGTACAATTGATTAGTCAGAGGGAAGAGAAATTGGAAGAGGGGTACAAACAATCTTATAATGTTGTACAATTGATTAGTCAGAGGGAAGAGAAATTGGAAGAGGGGTACAAACAATCTTATAATGTTGTACAATTGATTAGTCAGAGGGAAGAGAAATTGGAAGAGGGGTACAAACAATCTTATAATGTTGTACAATTGATTAGTCAGAGGGAAGAGAAATTGGAAGAGGGGTACAAACAATCTTATAATGTTGTACAATTGATTAGTCAGAGGGAAGAGAAATTGGAAGAGGGGTACAAACAATCTTATAATGTTGTACAATTGATTAGTCAGAGGGAAGAAAATTGGAAGAGGGGTACAAACAATCTTATAATGTTGTACAATTGATTAGTCAGAGGGAAGAGAAATTGGAAGAGGGGTACAAACAATCTTATAATGTTGTACAATTGATAGTCAGAGGGAAGAGAAATTGGAAGAGGGGTACAAACAATCTTATAATGTTGTACATTGATTAGTCAGAGGGAAGAGAAATTGGAAGAGGGTACAAACAATCTTATAATGTTGTACAATTGATTAGTCAGAGGGAAGAGAAATTGGAAGAGGGGTACAAACAATCTTATAATGTTGTACAATTGATTAGTCAGAGGGAAGAGGGGTACAAACAATCTTATAATGTTGTACAATTGATTAGTCAGAGGGAAGAGAAATTGGAAGAGGGGTACAAACAATCTTATAATGTTGTACAATTGATTAGTCAGAGGGAAGAGAAATTGGAAGAGGGGTACAAACAATCTTATAATGTTGTACAATTGATTAGTCAGAGGGAAGAGAAATTGGAAGAGGGGTGAGGCAAGGATGTCCTCTATCACCTACCCTTTTCAACATCTACCTGGAAGACCTAATGAAGAACTGCTTCAAGAATATAGGAGGAATAAACATGGGACAAAGAAGAATTAATTGCATAAGATTTGCTGATGATATGGCTTTGCTAGCAGAAGATGCAATGATGCTCAGGAACATGATGATGGAGCTAATTGACATGTGCAAGGATTATGGAATGAAGATAAATATAAATAAGACAAAGGCCATGATTATAGGAAGGAAACCAAGGAAGATAAACATAAGAATTAAAGATGAGGCCATTGAGCAAGTGGAGAGCTTCAAATACTTGGGTTGTACTATCAGTAGTAACACGAACTGCGATCAAGAAGTAAAGTAGAGGATAGCAATGGCAAAAGAAGCTTTAAACAAGAAGAGAAGCATTTTCTGCAGACCTTTGGCAAAAGAATTGCAGAAGAGGTTAGTGTAGTGTTTTGTGTGGAGTGTAGCATTGTATGGTGCAGATACTTGGACAGTACGACGGAATGAGGAAAAGTAACTGGAAGCTTTTGAGATGTGGATATGGAAAAGGATGGAACGTATAAAATGGACAGACAAAGTAAGAAATAAAGATGTGCTACACCGAGTGGGTGAAAGAAGAACAATGCTGGAACTCATAAAGAAGAGGAAAAGAAATTGGATTGGCCACTGGCTAAGAAGAAACTGCCTGCTGAAGGATGCTCTAGAAGGAATGGTCAACGGAAAGAAAGTTAGAGGCAGAAAAAGACATCAGATGATAGACAATATCAAAATAAATGGTTTGTATGCAGATACAAAAAGGAAAGCTGAGTCAAGGAAAGAGTGGAGAATGTTGAGTTTGCAGTGAAAGACCTGCTCTTGAGCAGAACACTATGAATGAATGAATTGAATGCAGTCGTACAAATCGTTGGGTGTGGTAAATGGGTTTACTAATTAGGTATGTAGCTTTGGTTTTGTTTATTAAGTGTCAGGGAGGGTAGTTACCATTTTATATAAAGATGTTCCATAAGAGCTAAGCTCGTTAGCGTCGCAATTAAAGAGCTGGACGTGAAAGGAAAGAAAATGCAGTTCATTGGTCTTCTATTTCAGGCGTGATATACTTTCATGTACTGTAAATTTACGACACGAGATCTTCGGGTTTAGTTCCGTCTCAGGGTTCTCAGGCCAAGAAAAAATACGTAGAATCCAGCACTGTGTGAACCCGCGTACCTCGGAACCATATACAAATATTGTGGGAAAATGCGCAAGATTTGAAGCTTGACACAATTTTATTTTTAAATAGCACTCATGGAGTATCGAATTTCCAGATTTGAAATTAATTATCGTAAATAGGTTTTCTCTATATGTTCACACATAGAAATTTATATGTTCACACGTTCAACACAATGAAAACATGAACTGCATAACAACTATACAGAGCATTCCATTAATAATCATCTAGGAAGCTACTTACTTTATTTTATATGATTTTAATTTGATTATATTCTATGTTTTTGTTAGTATTAGCTAGTATTAGATCACATCATCATTGTATTTTGTTTAGTCTGTATTTTAACAATATCTTAAAATTGTAATATGTACGTAATTTTTGTATAATTTTACTATTCGCTGGTTGAGTGGAAGAGAAGGCCTTATGGCCTTAACTCTGCCAGCTAAAATAAAGCATTATTATTATTATTATTATTATTATTATTATTATTATTATTAATGACAAATAAAAAAACTTTGTAGAAATGGCTCAATTCATATACCTAGAAATGATAATATAAATAGAAATGAAATACAAAATAAATTAAATATTGGCTCAATTCTGGAAACACGTGTTGTTATGCATTACAGGAACTCTTGTCTCAACTAATACGTTAAACTGAAAATATATAAAACTGTTATTCTTCCAGTTATATGGGGTGCAAAACATGGACTCTTACTTTATTGGAGGAGAAAAGATTACAAGTATTTGAGAATAAAGTTCATAGGAAACAAAGATGAACAAAAAGGGGAATGGAGCTATATACCAACGAGATATATCCAGATATAATAACAGTTAAGTCTCCTGACTGTGATGAACAGAACACGTGGCATGCATGGGGAATTAAAGAGGGGCATAGATGCTTACTGTAAGAAAACCAAAGGAAAAATGCCCATTTGTTAGATGAAGAATGAGGTGGGAGAATAACATTTACCATGATTTGAGGGAAGTAGATTATAGAAGGGATGATTGGAAAATATTAGCTCGGGATAGGGATGAATGGAGAGCTTATGAACCTACGGGGTTCAATAGTATCAGTGAGTTTGGTTAGTTAGATTGATTTTATTAATCCTTCCAGGACTTTTTTTTAATAAAAAAATAATATGTTTATATTTGAAACACATTATTATCATAAGTAATGTCACGAGTGATTACAAAATTATCGATAAATTCACGAGTCACGATCTGGAGGATTTGGAAATAAAGATTGACATTTGTTAGGACTATTTAACGAATAATATTAAGCAATTTGCTCAAAAATCATTATTTAAATAGTTACCGGCACTTTGAAATATTTAAATACTTGATGTAACTGGCGATGTTTGGAAACAAATCAGAAATGTTTGGTTATGTTTCATTTCTTTATTCACTGCAACTTAATCATATTATTTATTGCCAAGTAGGATCGTAATCAGCGATAACACATGGGATCGCAATATTTTAAGAATGCACCTAGTGGAGAAAAAATGAACACGTCAAAATTATAATATAACCAACATTATAGGTTATTAATTTATTTTTAATAAAGAACTCATTATTGAACACACAATTATAAAATGTGTAGTTCGAAGGAATCTGATCATTATTTGCTATATTCTATGTATTTTGAAGAGTTAGTAATTGAAAAATAATGCTCTGACCTGTTCAGAATATTAAACAGGATGAGCTTTCTTTATCAAAATAAGCACGAGCTTTAAAGATAAATCGATAAAAGCGAGGTGAAATGCGACTTGTTGTAAAACAAAATTCATTGACACGTGATTGGTCATTGACTCCAATTTTGGGCATGTGTTAAATAGTCCTTCAGAATATATTTTGGTTGTTCTGTAAATTTAACAGTTTTTATGGATTTTTGGTCTCTCAGTTCCTTGTTTTCTGTGAATAAATAATAATACTTTACTATAATTACTTTTGAAAGTGAATGTATTATTAGTGGAATGCAGGCTTTCACGAACCGGTAATCATGGTAGTAAAAGATTCCGGGCTATGTGGCCGTGGTCTATAACTGGCGTTTCTTCCAGACGTTTCTCCCTCAACTGCGGAGGGCATCTTCAGTGGCGAGCGCTAGAAGCTGTTTCGCAGTCGAGTCTACGACAGGGAAACAACAGCTTCTAGCGCTCGCCACTGAAGATGCCCTCCGCAGTTGAGGGAGAAACGTCTGGAAGAAACGCCAGTTATAGACCACGGCCACATAGCCCGGAATCATTTACTACCAGAATGTATTATTATTATTATTATTAGTAAAGATGTAGTAGTAATCATAATAGGCCTATTAGAAGAAAACTTTGTTTTTGATTATGATCATGTTTATTGTAATATATAGAGACAGAAATAATTGTATAAGACTTGAAAGCATAATAATAGTCCCTTCGATTGGTTGCTGGCCAAAGGAAGGCAAGACCAGTGATGGGGCTGCCATCTTATAGCCTCTGGTCAGACACTTCTGGAGAAGAAAAGAAAATAAAGGAAAGAAGAAATGGAAGAAAGGAAAAACTTCCTAGCCCTCGGATGTCCTAATAGCGTCGGGGTCGAAAAAAACAAGAGTTAACCAAGAGAGGTTAGGTAGTAAAATTAAAAGAGTTCAAAACACAAGTAAGTGGAAGAAATGTTTTGCTCAGCTTGGACACCTTGTGGTCGCCATCCACCCTCTAGATGAGGACCCCTGAGGGACTACGCCATTTTTGAATATATTAAACAGTACCAACTAAATTGGAAACACCATCTTGAAAGAATGAGTTCAAATCGGATCCCCAAAGCTGTTTATAATTATATACCAAGAGGACGAAGGTCACTGGGCCGTCCTATGAAACGCTGGAGAGAAAATTTTCTATAGGATCGTAACAGGCCTTGGCCTAATACTTGGAAGGCAGAAGAAGAAGAACAATAGTTGTATAAAATTGGTATACTTTCATTTTTAGAGATGTTTCAGCTTTGTCCTATATATCATTTAAATAAGAGTAATAACACCTAAATGACTAATTATTTATTCTATTCCATTAACGTACTTTATCCTCTCCCCTTATAGCTACTTTTGGGTACCACTTTCAACCCGGACATTAAAGTGACACGACCTGTCGGGAGACGGATTTTAACTACACATATATACTTTTTTTGACCACACAAGTCCCGGATTAGTGATCAACTGAATCACGCCTCCTCCGAGACTAATCTAATATATTAAAAAAATTTGTTCGTACTTAACCCTTAAATTGGCAAAACAGTAAATACTTGTATCAGTTATTTAAAAGAGGCGGACCGCACTGAAAAGCAGAACCGTTCATAACTGTTATTATTAAATATATTGTGTAATTCCGCACACATATCTGTAATTTATTATCGTTAGCTTTCTTCTGTTTTATTAAAACTATAAGATAAATTAAAACAATTGATGCATCCTTTTGGATACATTGCGAATTTAAGGGTTAATGCTCAGCCATACCGTTGATCCGATTGTGATGTTTTTTTTTTCAAAATGTTCACTAGATTCCCGTGATGAACATAGGCTATAAGAGAGTAGAGATACTCAAATCCTGTACCTTTAAAAACACCATTTGTAGCGAAAAACGTGAAAAGTCCCTTTTTTACCCTTAAATGGCTTACGCTACTTAAACCGTAACAAATACACAAAATTAATGTACACAGAATTGAATATCTCAAAAAACTCTACAAAGCATATTTTTATCTTCTACAGATAACACACAAAAGCCATTTTTGTCTATCATTGATGCCAAGGAGATCGTAATAAGTAGATTTCCGGGCAAGCATATGCTACCATACCATTCATCCGATTGACATGGGGCTCTCTGCAAAATATTCAGAATTTTCCTTGAAAGGTTATAGGTTATAAGAGAGTTTTAATGCTCAAGCCTTTCACCCTTAAAAATCACCTTCTGTAAATCGTGAAAAAATGTCGCTTTTTGTAAGCGTAAATGGCTACTGGTCCACCGCTGTGGTCTCGAGGTAGCGTGCTGTCTTGTCACGCAGCGGCCCCGGTCGGGCCAGTTTTTCTGGGTGAGGTTTTTATCGGGGTTTTTCCTCACCTGTAAGACAAATGTCAGGAAAACTTTAAGGCCCAAACGGTCCCCGAAATCATATGGCCATCATCATCCTTATCATTATCATCCTTCACCGGTGTGGAAAGCAATGGGAAGCTACCACACCTACAATTCCCTAATAAAGCTGCAAGCATAGCATGAAAATGCTATGATTGCAGTGAACGACCTGGCTTCGGGCAGAATTACTATGGATGAATGGAAATGGCTACCTAAACCACAACAAATACACAAAATTATTATACACAGAATTGAATATCTCAAGAAACCCTACAGAAAAGTCTGCGACAGCATATGTTTATCTTTTAAGAATAACTCACAATAACAATTTTTTTGTTTTTCATTGACGCCAAGAAGATCGGGATAAGTAGATTCCCGGGCAAGCATAGCAGCGCACGTCGGGTATTCTTTTATGGATAACTCAAAATAACGAATTTAGTCTTTCAGCTCATTTATGCCAAGTACATCGGGATGCGTAGATTCCCGGGCAACGCCGGGTAATAAGCACGGGGTATCTAAAAATAATAACGATATAAATTTATATTTATTTTTCCTTTAACTTACTTACTTACTTACTTACTCACTGGCACTATCGAACCCGTAGGTTCATGGCCGCACGGACATAAGCTCTCCATACATCCCTATCCTGAGCCAATGCTTTCCAATCATTCCCTGTATAATCTACTTCCCTCAAATTTTGGCATGGGTTCCCTGAAGTAGTCCCCGCCCGGAGAACCGAATGGGGGACTATTTGACCTCCGGAAAATTTTACCCCAGTAGAACCCATGTCCGCATTTCTTGACGGTTGTATTTTTACGGTGAAAGATCGTCACTCTTTCGACCAAGGTACTTATTTCGTCTGGCTTATCACCTTTGACCAGTCCGGCATGGGTAACCTATTCAACTAAATGCAAAAACACATGTAATTTATTTATGTGCAGCAGCGCACGCCATGTTACTTACAAGAAAAAGGCGTCAGTTATTACCGGAAACATTTCTAAATTCAAATCGGGAAAGATTGGCATGCTACGAGTTATTGGTAAATCCAGAAAATTGGATAAACTTGGGTAAATTTCTGGACAAAACGCGGAAAATAAGAACAACACTCATTCATGAATAAATATATGTTATCAAAATGCAATAACATTAATTCTTAACAATTATATATAAATTAATTAATGTATAATGCAATTGTGTTATTATTTACTTGTAATATTACTGTGTTTTATTTATGTAATTGTAATGTTATGTGTTTTTTAGTGTATAATGGTATTGTGTTATTACTTAATTCTAATATTATTGTGTTTTCTTTATGTAATTGTAATGTTATTGCTTTTTTTTGTTGTTTATTTTTCTTCACACTAGTAGCAATTATTACTTTATTGTAACGGACTGTCAACAGCACGTACGGCTTACTGCCCGCGCGACCGATATTTGTAAATATCTTACTTTTTGTCTAATAAAGTCCTACTACTACTACTACTACTACTATATGAAACTGTTCAATTATTTTATCACTATTTAATTACAAGTCAGCTGGAAATAGCTTGTGCAATTAAGGCTTCATACTGATGAGACACTTTAGTTTCATGTCTTGCAAATGGCAGAGACCCATTACGCTGACATATGATATTGCGAATAATAGTACATAGGCATACAGTAAATTGTAAATCTAGAAGGGGGAGTTAATTTTCACTAAATTAATACTGACTTTGGCCGGACAACAGAACCATTATGAGAGAACGTACACCAGTTGGTTAATATAACAACATTGTTCACACAACGTATGTCAGCAAACTAATAGAATTCCTTGATATCTCTTTCGTAACACTTAGTACAATGACATACTTCCTCGGTACATGTTATCATTACCATATACATAAGGACTTTATTCAACTAAAAGTAAGATACATACAATGTTATTTACAAATATGGATCGCACGGGCAGTAAGCCGTACGTGCTGTTGACAGTCCGTTACAATAAGTTAATATTTTATTATTATTGATTTCGTACATCTCAATGATGGATAAATCATATTTGAAGAGAAAAATTATACGCTCAGACCGGGACTTGAACCCGGGACCCTTGGTTCTCTACACCAAGTGCTCTACCAACTGAGCTACCTGAGCAAGTACCGATCTAAACGCAAATCTTTTCTCTATATACATTGTAATTCCCGTCCACCAAATGCTATGAAGCCATGCTTCTATCTTGTAAATGGCGGCTCCTTTATTAAGAAGACATATTTGGGAATTATACATTACAGCCAGTACGGCTTTTTCCATGTTATTATTATTGATTTCGTACATCTCAATGATGGATAAATCATATTTGAAGAGAAAAATTATACTCCTCAGACCGGGACTGGAACCCGGGAGCCCTTGTTTCTCTAGACCAAGTGCTCTACCAACTGAGCTACCTGAGCAAGTACCGATCTAAACGCAAATCTTTCTCTATATACATTGCAATTCTTCTTAATAAAGTAGCCGCCATTTGCAAGATAGAAGCATGGCTTCATAGCATGTGGTGGACGGGAATTACAATGTATATAGAAAAAGATTTGCGTTTAGATCGGTACTTGCTCAGGTAGCTCACTTGGTAGAGCACTTCGTCTAGAGAACCAAGGGTGCCGGGTTCAAGTCCCGGTCTGAGCGTATAATTTTTATCTTCAAATATAAGTTAATATTTGATCATAGTATAACTTAAAAAAACACAATAGTATTACAATTAGATAATAATACTATTACATTATACATTAACTTGGTTATAATTATTAACAATTAAGGGTATTTCATTTTGTTAACATGTTTATTTATTCATGAATGAGTGTTGTTCTTATTTCCGCGTTTTGTCCAGATATTTACCCAAGTTTATCCAATTTTCTGGGCTTACCAATAACTCGTAGCATGTCAATCGTTTACGATTTGAATTTAGAAATCTTTCCGGTAATAACTGACGCCTCCAATATTCCAAATCGTTACATTTTTCCAATATATGTATCTCGTCTTCAAAGCTCCCGCATATTGGACATATTCTCATATCGTGATCGTCGCTAATTTTTTTAAATTTCCATGCCCCTAATCTAAACCAAGCAAGCTCTGATCTCTCTTTAAATCCTAGATTGAGTATATAAGATTCTTTTCCCCAAACTTGTTTTAGGTCTCTTTGTAAAAACAGTGAGCGTTCTTCTTCTTCTTCTTCTTCTTCTTCTTCTTGACTTCACGGGCTAGGCAAATTGCCTGTTCCGCCTCACAGTTGTTCTGTCCATCTTTCACTGGCTTTCCTACATTCTTTGAACCTCTTGGCTTGTAGTTCAATTACCGCTTGTCTGTTTATTAATTTGTTGGTGAAAGTTGCATCTCTTTCTAGATAGATGGCATGTCGTCCTTGAAGCGTGTAGTTAGTTATTTACTGATTGGAAACTTGCAGGTTCGATTCCCAGTGAGGTAAGTCTTAAAACTGGCTTATATTGTCTGGAAACATCATAACCATGAGTTTGACTCAGAATTTGATGGACGCGAATACAGCCAGAGACATTAAAACTTCTTGAAAATACAAAAAAGACACTTCAGATTTGTACATGGCAATATTACTGTTTAGATTAGTGCTACCTGGTACCTCTGCACTAACAACTCTCCAGTTTATTTGCTGGTTTGAATTTTAATTGAGCCCTTCGTGAAAAAATGGATAAGTTCCGACCGATGTAATATAAACGTAAATTGATAAACTAATTTAATATTTTCTGTATAAAATCAAATTTGTATTGGACATGTGTCGTTTTGTGTAACTTCATTCCTTGTTAGTGTTCAAGAAAGTAACATACTGTAGAAGAAATAAGAAGTCCCACGCGGATGAACGTTGCGTTATACTTACATACATCCCTATCCTGAGATAATGTTTTCCAATCATTCTCTGTATAATCTACTTTCCTCAAATCATAATTAATGTTGTTTTCCAGCTCATTCTTGGTCTACCAACTGGGCGTTTTCCCTCTGCCTTTCCTACAAGAAGCTTCCATGCAAGTCTTTCATTCCCCATACGTGCAACATGTCCTGCCCATCGCAGTCTACGAGACTTAATTGTTCTTATTATATCTGGCTTCCTATAAAGACTACGTAGTTCACTATTGTGTAGTCTTCTCCGCGTTATTCCCTCCGATTTAACAAATCTCCAGTAATGTCACATACAATAAGTTTTAATGTCTCTGAATGTACCAGGCACTTGTTAGACGTCAAGCAGGGCCGACAATCCGGTTGATATCTCGTGTCGGTTGTCTGAAAATATAGGAGTCTTAATCTTCTAGTATCCCACGAAACTCTTAAGACTGTATTGCGAATATTTTACAAGTTTTTACAGCACATGTACTGTAATGTTAAATTTACTAGTCAATTTGTAAGTCTTTAAACAAATAAAATTGATAAAATAAGAAATACATTAACTTTAAAAGCTTCAAATTCCGATGTATGTACATCGGAGAATATTTGTCCGGTAATTAGGCATTTGAAACATCAGTTACTCAATAGTGAGAAGGACTGTCTGGCGCATGTGAAGCTGAAAGATGGAAATTCAACAAAAACTTAAACACTTATGTCGGTGGAAATTAATTTCTTGACAAGAGAAGTAAGATATATTCTTGACAAGAGAAGTAAGATATTCAAAATTGAAAAAAAAATTAAAAATTAAAAAATAATATGAGAAAAATTAATATAAAGAATTTAATACTAGATTATATAAGATACAAGCCATTATATTAATGTGGGTAATTACAATGAATGAAAAGAAAAGATACAAGCCATTATATTAATATGGGTAATTACAATGAATGAAAAGAAAAGATACAAGCCATTATATTAATATGGGTAATTACAATGAATGAAAAGAAAAGATACAAGCCATTATATTAATATGGGTAATTACAATGAATGAAAAGAAAAGATACAAGCCATTATATTAATATGGGTAATTACAATGAATGAAAAGAAAAGATACAAGCCATTATATTAATATGGGTAATTACAATGAATGAAAAGAAAAGATACAAGCCATTATATTAATATGGGTAATTACAATGAATGAAAAGAAAAGATACAAGCCATTATATTAATATGGGTAATTACAATGAATGAAAAGAAAAGATACAAGCCATTATATTAATATGGGTAATTACAATGAATGAAAAGAAAAATGTTTACCTAGAAAAATATTGGAGAAAAATTAATATTTAATAAATAATAGTATATTATATAAGACATAAGCGATTAAATTAATATGACCATGTACGACGAATGCAAAAAAAAAAAAAAAAAAAAAAAAAAAAAAAAAAAAAAAAAGATTTCCAGTAAAACATTGGAATGGTGCCACCTGGAAGAAAAAAGAAAGAAACTCCTCGAAACTAGTAGATGCAAGGAATAAGAACTGGAATGAGAACAAGAGGACTAGACGATGTGGACAGGGTGGATAGAGACGAGTGGAGAGGGAAAATAAATATTTACTTACTCACTTACTTACTTACTTACTTACTCACTGGCACTATCGAACCCGTAGGTTCATGGCAGCGCGGACATAAGCTCTCCATACATCCCTACCCTGAGCTAATGCTTTCCAATCATTCCCTGTATAATCTACTTCCCTCAAATCATAGTTCATGTTATTCTCCCACCTCATTCTTGGTCTACCAACTGGGCGTTTCCCCTTTGGCTTTCCTACAAGAAGCGTCCATGCAAGTCTTTCATTTCCCATACGCGCAACATGTCCTGCCCAACGCAGTCTACGAGACTTAACTGTTCTTATTATATCTGGCTTCCTATAAAGACCATGTAGTTCATTGTTATGTAGTCTTCTCCATTCACCTGTCTGTTCATCTCTCTTTGGTCCAAAAATTTTCCTAAGAACTTTATTCTCAAATACTCGTAATCTCCTTTCCTTCCTTAAAGTAAGAGTCCATGTTTCGCACCCATATAATATAACCTGGTAGAATAATAGTTTTATATATTTTCAGCTTAACGTTTTGTGAAAGGAGTTGGGACATCAAGAGTCTCTGCAATGCATAATAGCATGCATTTCCAGAATTGAGCCTATGTTTAATTTCTTTGTGTATCTCATTCCTATTTGTAATTATTGTTCCTAGGTATTTGAATTCAGCCACTTCCTCAAAATTTCCCTCATTTGTCATTAGCTGTCCATTTCCATTATATAATGTATTTCTACATGTGACCATATATTTAGTTTTATTGATATTTACTTCCAGTCCTAAGTTCTTACTGTTATTCAATAGTGTGTGCGAAACACAGAAAAATGGGTAAACATTGAAAATTTGTATATAAATACAAATTTAGAATTTAATTAATAAAATACTAATATTAGTTTTTTAATCATCGTTCTCTTGAAAATAATGTGCTAAAGCTTCTAATAAGCTGTACGGAAAGGAGCGCCAATAAAGTAATTTACGAGCTAATAGAGTTTTTTGAAAGGAGCATTAATTTGAATGGAATGTCATAGTTGCCGGAAACAATATTGAAACAGCATACATGTGACGTAGAAACAGCAGTTTTTAATTTGAAGCTATTTGATGTAGTACGTGCTTGATACGGTGAATTAAACACAGATATCGCGAAACCAAATTCACATGAATATTTATTCCGCTTATTTAAAATTCACATCGGTTTGTGGATAAATTGATAAAATGTCAGCTTCATAAAATAGAAATATTAGGTACTGACGTAGCGGCCAGTGTCCGGTAATATTCATTGTAATGAGTATATTTCAGAATCCGCACTGGCCCCATATAAATTATATCTCCATGAGTGATTTTTTTAAATCGCATGTATTACTATTTGAAAGTATACAGTATTTATAAATGACACTTTGTTATAATTGAAACTCTTAGTACCAACTTCTATACTACTGGTAGTAAAAGATTCCGGGCTATGTGGCCGTGGTCTATAACTGGCGTTTCTTCCAGACGTTTCTCCCTCAACTGCGGCGAGCGCTAGAAGCTGTTGTTTCCCTGTCGTAGACTCGACTGCGAGATGCCCTCCGCAGTTGAGGGAGAAACGTCTGGAAGAAACGCCAGTTGTAGACCACGGCCACATAGCCCGGAATCTTTTACTACCATGATTTCCGGCCGTGAAAGCCTGCATTCCACTATTCTATACTACTACTACTACTACTACTACTACTAATAATAATAATAATAATAATAATAATAATAATAATAATAATAATATTGTTAATGATATTGACTATTTAACTCATGCCCCAAATGAGAGTCAATGACCAATCACGTTTCAATGATTTCTGTTTTACAACCAATCAGAGTCGTGTTTCACGAAATATTTAGCAGTGTTATAATTACCATATTAAAGAAAGCGCCTCCTTTTTAATATTCTGAACAGGTCTGACCATTATTTTGCAGTGACTGAGCCTGTGAGAAATACGGCTACCAGATTGTATATATAGTGCATGAATGTCAACAGATGCCGCATGCGGGAGTTAATATAAAAACATTTGTAGCAATTGATTATACCACCAAAAAAAGAAACCATTGTTTGCACTTTCTTAAATGTATTTTTTCCCAGGTAACAATCCAGAAAAATATAATTGTCATATTTAGATCATACGACATCAGAAATTAATTAATATACAGTTTGATGTGTTTCATTTTTTCTCCACTAGAGAGCATTCTTACAATATTGCGTTCCTTTGGCAATAAATAGTATGATCTGGTTGCAGTGATAAACAAAAAGAAGCAGATGAAGCGTACCTATCGTTTCTCATTTGTTTTCAAACATCGCCGTTTACATTAAATATATAAATATTTTAAAATAACTATAGTTAAATAATGATTTGTGAGTAAACAGCTTAATTTTATTCATTAAACAGTCCTAACAAATGCTACTCTTGATTTCCAAATTCTCTAGATAAATTCACTCCTCAGTTCGTGAGTCGTGAATTTATCGATAATTTGGAAATCACTCGTGGCATTACTTACGATAAATAGATTAATGAAAATGATAATAATGAGATTGATGATGAATATAATGACTGTATAATAACTATAATGACTATTTAACTCATGCCTCAAATGGGACTCAATGACCAATTGCGTTTTAATGAATTTTGATTTACAACCAATCACAGTCGTGTTTCACCTGGAATTATCAGATAAGTTAATCATATTAAAGAAAGTTCCTCTTTTTAACATTCTGAATAGATGAGAGCATTATTTTACAGTGACGGACTCTCTAATAATACGGCTACCAGATTGTATATACAGTGCATAAATGTAAACAGATAGTGGTTGCGGGACATAATAAAAAATCATTTGTAGCAATTGATTATACCACAAAAAAAGAATCCACTGTTTGCATTTTCTTAAATGTATTGTTTCCCATGTATTAACGTTTCAGAAAAATATAATTTTCATATTTATATCATAGGGCATCAGGAATTAATTAATATATAGTTTGATGTCTGCCTGTTTTTTCTCCACTAGGGTGCATTCTTACAATATTGCGATCCTTTGGCAATACATAACATGATCTGGTTGCAGTGATGAACGAGTGAAACATAACAAACACACTTGATTTGTTTTCTAACATCGTCGTTTAACATTAAATATATAAATATTTTAAAATAACTATATTTAAATATTGATTTGTGAGTAAACAACTTAATTTTATTCGTTAACTACGTATACGAAATGCCACTCTTGATTCCCAAATTCTCTAGATAAATTAGAAATCATTCGGGGCATTAGTTATTCTAATAATGGTACTAGTAATAACAAAATTTATTATAAAAGAAATGCCTGTCTCAGTAAAGCCAATCTCCTCTTCTCTTTAAGCTACTAGTATAATTTCTTGGTCGTCCTGGTATTCTGTAATACACTGCTCAAAACAATTAGAGGAACACTTGTAATACATTGAATAAGTAATTGTTTTTTAAAGCTGTGATGCTGAAAGTTGGACAATATGTAAATTGAATTATTAATTGTATCATTGGATACAAATTTTAAAGATCCATGGCCTATATACAGAGAAATTACCTCAAATAACAAATATAGAGATTTTTTTTTATTTTGGAAGGCACTGGCCACTTTTGATTGGTAAGCTTCATGGTGTTGCTATAGTAACGAATGTTGATTATTGCCTTGTTTATTGAAGTCTCTGACAAAATGAGGCATTTAAATGAGTTTGAAGTGTATCATGCTCTACATCTTTTACGACAAGGCCAATCTCTGCGACAAGTGGCTAGAGAGCTTGGGGGTTTCTCTTTCCGTGGTGTCCAGGTTACGCAACAGGCACAGAGAGACAGGTCAGTATTGTGGAAGACGTGGCCAGGGCCGTAAATTTAAAACAAGCCCCCAGGATGACAGATACGTTGTTCTTTCTGCTCTTCGACAGCGTACAAAAACTGCAAAGGACCTGCAGAATGACCTTCATATGGCTTCCGGAATCGGGTTTCAGACCAAACCATAAGGAACAGATTAAGGAAAGAGAATATTCGTCCAAAAAGGCCCGTTAAAAAAACATGCTTAACAAAATGGGCATATGGCAGCAAGACGTACGTATGCTGAAAACCATGGTGATTGGAACCTGAACCAGTGGGAGTCTGTGCTCTTCTCGGACGAATCCAGGTATCGTCTTACACGTTGTGATGGTCGATTGAGGGTGAGGGGACGGCCAGGAGAAAGATTTTCTGCAGAGGCTGTACAGGAAATTGATAGATTCGGAGGAGGTTCCATAATGGTGTGGGCCGGAGTTATGTACAACAATCGTACGGACCTTGTACTTGTTCCCCAGCGATTGAATGCTGTTCGGTATATCGAGCACGTTCTGGAAGAGCATGTAGTACCTGCTGCCATTGGAGTAGGCCCTGGATTTCTGTTTATGCAGGATAATGCCAGGGCACATTCTGAGGCTGTCACCAGGGATTTCCTGAGGAGGAATGAAATTGAGGCAATGGAGCGGTCAGCCCAGACCTCAAATCTATTGAACACTTGTGGGATCTTCTAGACAGGAAGGTCAGGAACCGACACCAAGCTCCACAAACTCTGCAGCAACTTGGAGATGCTCTGAAGGAGGAATGGGAGAATATCCCGCAAGAGGAAATCCAGAATCTTATTGGAAGCATGCCACGAAGGTGCCAAACTGTCATCGAATGTCGTGGAGGCCGTACACGATACTAACTCTATATAACGAGTGTTTAACTTGAAAAATAAGCAAAAGATTCAATTGCTTACATAGCGGAATTATTTCAAAAGTTGTCAGCGTTATTCATTTGCTTTTACTGACATGAGGAATAAATAAATAAATAAATAAATAACCACAAATAATGTACTTTATTAATTTCATGTTTGTACCTTTATCCAATGAAAAAATATTTGCATATTTCATAGTGTTCCTCTAATTGTTTTGAGCAGTGTATCTGTTAACAACTTCCAAAATAGTGTTTCACGGTCTTCTTCTTACCTATTTTTCCAAAATGTTTCTTTCCAAAATAGGTTAACCTTCAAATTGGTCATGTATCCTATTAGATTACATTGATTTCGTTTACTCTATTATTTCTTTTTGATTTAGCAGGTTTGAATTGTGTACAACAACTTCCTGTGCTCAATATTACGTTTTTGTTAATTATCTTCCCCCATTCTTCCTGTCGTCATCCTGCTGTCTCCATGTCATTCATCAAACAAAACATTTCCAGTTCTAATCATCAAAAGAACAAGGTACAACTTGGACAGTTTCGGTTTAGTCTTTTAAATTATTAACTGTCGTACAGAGGTTCTGAACTACATTATCAACCGTTACTAATTTTCTCGGTGTTGTATATTACACATCCAAGTTAACTGTTCACGGGCGGAGGGGAAGGGTTTTAGCGCTAGTGTCGCCGATCTACTGAATATGTGGAAGGGATGTAGGAGAAAACTGTACATCCGATCACGTATTGAAATTTTTCAACTTCAAATGTGGGGGGAGAATCCCTAAAATGTGTGAAAGATCTTAACATGGTTGTCAGATTAGTCATTTAAGCACGGAACGCTCAAGCGGTCGGATCATTTAAAATCACAGTATTTGTCGTTTCTCCATTACCAGCCTCACAATAAATCACAAGTGGCAACATGCAATGAGAAGGGCGAGGAAGGGACAGCTCATTCCTAGGCGTAACCCCAAAAGTAACAGGGTTGTCAAGTTAGTCATTCTGCCACTGACCACGAAGAACGACGCATCATTAAAATACATAGTATTTGTCAGCTCTCTACCTGCCAATCAAACAAAATAATTCAAAGGACAGGAAGTGGCAACATAGTAAGGAATAGAAAGAGAAAGACAGTTTGTTAGTTAACATATTTTCGCCTGCACAAAACACTTGGATGGGTAATACAAATATGTTTAATTTCTCGTTCATTATCTTGTTTTGCTCCATTTCGGTCCTTACTGACTCAATCGATCCAATTAATTCTTCTTTCAATGACTTACTTGTATCAGATATTCAAAATTTATCTGGGAACTATTTTGCATTGGCGATTCTCGAGTTTCATTCGTATTACTCGGGACATTTTCATTACTTTCTTGGGTTACCGATATGGAGCTTCCACAGTGAACCTCATTTATACTTATATCAGTTGTAATTGGAGATTCCATTCCGCCCTGTCCTTGCGCGAAATCATTATTTAAATTAATATATTTCATATTGCTAACTTTTGACTTTTGGCTAATCAACTTCTTATGATTTCCGAGTATCATTTGCTTTTTAAATAACTATTTCATAAATTCTTATCACTTCAAATTAATTTACATGTTATAAGTAGCCAGAGGGAAAAACGCCCAGTTGGTAGACCAAGAATGAGGTGGGAGAATAATATTAACTGCGATTTGAGGGAGGTAGATTATACAGGGAATGATTGGAAAGCATTCGCTCAGGATAGGGATGTATGGAGAGCTTATGTCCGCGCGGCCATGAACCTATGGGTTCGATAGTACCAGTGAGTGAGTGAGTTATAAATTAATTATTTGATTTCATTCAGTCCCGCGCCGTAGCCGAGCGGTTAAGGTAGGAAGCCTTGGCGCAGAGCTACGGGACTTGCGCTGGTTCGAGTCTCCATGGGGAAGAAATTTTCTCATGGTATTTCGGCCAGTATGGGACCGGTGCCCACCCAGCATCGTGAGGCAATTGGGTAGCTACAATAAGTAGCGGCTACAGGTTGAGGAACCAGCTATAACGGCTGGGGGACTCGACATGCTAACCACATGTTACCCCTACACTGGCTGTTGATCATCTACCTCTGTGATTGACACATGTGGATGTGAAGGGCCAGCAGCCGGCTGGTAAAAGGGCAACCGCTGAAAAGTGGAAAGACCCTCAATCGCAATCGGATTTCATTCATGCTCGTATTCATTTAGGGAGTTCACTATCTTAATTATTCTTATTATGAATCAACTTAAATACAAACACGTATAATTATCACATTACCAAGAAAATAACAATTCTTATTTATCTATCTATCTATCTTCAGGTTTTTACAGCTGCTGCCGTCTTCCCGTGCCAAACCTCCAAAGCCTACGGTCTTGGGCATCTTCGATGCTTAGCCCTCTAGCTTGCATTACTGTCTTCATGTTTTCCTTCCATGTTAACCTTGGTCTTCCTCTTTTCTTCTTTCTGTTAGGATGCAAAACTAACTTTATCCCTGGTTCGTAACACATTTAAAACAGCAAAAAAATCTCACGTATGGGATTTCCAATCACACATATATATATTTCATTTAAAGGCATATATTACCTTTCAATATTAAAGCACATATATATTATTACCCTTCACTTATTAGTTCATTATGTTAATCTTCATTTATTTTACTTTATTTTTGACTTACGCGTCCGATGATTTCTTCAGAGTTGCCGTCTTCTGCCGATCGGATCTGCCTCTGGTTCCATTCACTGCTTCTTCTAGCTCAGCGTCTGCAGCTGATCAAGTTTCTTTCTCGAACTTTTCACCCACACTGTATCCGACGTCGTGCTGGTCACTGTCGCCTGGTTTTCTCAATCACTCTGTTACTGATTCATTTTTGTCTATCACTCAGCGATTAATCTAATGTTCGGGCCACACCGTTGGTTGAGACATTTGCGGCAAAAATAGTGAAATTGTGATGAAGAAGTGTAATTTGAAAGAGGGATTTGTTTTGTTAAACAACACAATATTCGCAATGAATTAGTTAATAATATTGTAAACGATTGAGCAAGTCTAGACTCCCTTAGTATATTTGCGTACGATAGATTGATTCACACTTTTAAGTAATAATAATATGGGAGCAACAGGCTCCTCTAAATACTTGTAATATGATTAACTAGCCACACCCTGGTGTGTGTGTGTGTGTGTGTGTGTGTGTGTGTGTGTGTGTATGGGAACTACTAACCACACTGTATGTGTGTGTGAGTTGCTAACCACACTGTGTTATCGTATGAGATTGACTAACCACACTGTGTTAACAATACAATTTCTTGGCCTTTTATATTAATTTTCCAAGGAAGTTTTAAATTGGCTCAAATATCCCTTTTAACAAAATTTATTGTTTTGCAAATTTGAACATATTCAACACGTCAATCAAATTTATACTTTTATGATAAACATTAGTTTCGCTTCGCTAGGTACCTGTACCTGCCAACCCTTGAGTTACCGTTATCCACAGTGTGCAAAAGTCTATTGTGTGGTCCCAAATAATGAACAAAATTAATCCTAGAAATTACCCCGCATCACCTGTAAGACACATGTCAGGAAAACATTACGGCCCAAGTTGTCTCCAAACACCATCTGACATCATTTTCACATTCATCTCATCAGATTAAGTTTAGTTTAAGGCCTCTCTTGATGCATCATTAAAATTATATAATCATCTTTCATATCATCTGGGCAGCGTTACTCCGCCTTTCAGGCACCCCAATCTCAGTGATGGGTTACAAGTACGCCATCTCAGGATAGAATACAAGAAATTTAATGACAACCTGGCGGCATTTATTTGAAAATAAAATAAGTTTAGAATTTTGAGAGAATTTGACACGAATAATTCTTAGTGAAAACTTCGTCCGGGTTTGTGTTTTTTGTAATACATAAATGCGAGTTATTGGTGAAACGTACGTCCATTTTTGTGAATATTTTAGTGCAATCTTCTGTAATGTTCAATTTTCAGGCCATTTTGTGAGATCCCTTAGGGGTCCTCATCTAGGGGATATGTGGATGGCGACCACAAGGTGCCCAAGCTGTGCAAAACATTTCTTCCACTTACTTGTGTTTTGCACTCTTTTAACTTTACTATCTAACCTCTCTTGGTTAGCTCTTGTTTTTTCGACCACAATGCTATTAGGGCATCCGAGGGCTAGGGAGTCCTTCCTTTTTTCCATTTCTTCTTTCCTTTATTTTCTTTCCTTCTCCAGAAAAGCCTGACCAGAGGCTATAAGATGGCAGCCCCATCACTGGTCTTGCCTTCCTTTGGCCAGCAACCAATCGAAGGGACTATTATTATGCTTTCAAGTCTTATACGTGAAAAACGCTGGAGGGAAAATTTTCTATAGGATCGTAACAGGCCTTGGCCTAATACTTGGAAGGAAGAAGAAGAAGTAAAGTGTTTAAATGGGACATAGTATGAAGTAAAATAAATTAATTGCAGTGCTATACTGTACTGGTATGTTTGGTATGAGATATTGCATTACTTTCTCACCAGGGTGCTGCTTGTGTGAGATTATTTAATATGTATGAAACTCCGTGACACCGCAAAAAGGGAAATAAGATTGAAAACTGAACAAAGTCAAACCAGGAAAGTTCTTTTTTTGGAGAAATATGAAAAAAAAACGTGCTGCAAGTGAATTCATTTACGTGATTGTAAAGAGTTTTTGTGCCTTGAAAGCGATTTCCTGTTACGTTGTATCATAAATAATATCGTCATAAAATGCTGCAGTGCATTCAGACATCCTGTGACAGTGGGTTGTAGACAAGGTCCACGTGATTAAAATTCTTGAAGCAGCCTGAATTCTATTTTCATTTCCCAACGCGAGAATGGGAAATTGAATCAACTTTCAACTGAGAAATGCTATAAGCTGCCTCATGCTCTCCCATTCAAAATATATAATGTTATTATTAGGCCGATAGCGAGGAGATACTAAAGGCCAACACGCACACACTATTGAGTAACACTAAGAAATTGGGACTGGAAGTAAATATCAGTAAAACTAAATATATGGTCACACGTAGAAATTCAGTATATAATGGAAATGGACAGCTAAGGACAAATGAGGGAAATTTTGAGGAAGTGGCTGAATTCAAATACCTAGGAACAATAATCACAAATAGGAATGAGATGCACAAAGAAATTAGAAATAGGCTCAATTCTGGAAATGCATGCTATTATGCATTGCAGAGACTCTTGATGTCCCAACTCCTTTCAAAAAACGTTAAGCTGAAAATATATAAAACTATTATTCAACCAGTTATATTATATGGGTACGAAACATGGACTCTTACTTTAAGGGAGGAAAGGAGATTACGAGTATTTGAGAATAAAGTTCTTAGGAAAATGTTTGGACCAAAGAGAGATGAACAGACAGGTGAATGGAGAAGACTACATAACAATGAACTACATGGTCTTTATAGGAAGCCAGATATAATAAGAACAGTTAAGTCTCGTAGACTGCGATGGGCAGGACATGTTGCGCGTATGGGGAATGAAAGACGTGCATGGAAACTTCTTGTAGGAAAGCCAGAAGGAAAACGCCCAGTTGGTAGACCAAGAATGAGGTGGGAGAACAATATTAACTATGATTTGAGGGAAGTAGATTATACAGGGAATGATTAGAAAGCATTAGCTCAGGATAGGGATGTATGGAGAGCTTATGTCCGCGCGGCCATGAACCTATGGGTTCGATAGTGCCAGTGAGTGAGTAAGTAAGTATGTTAGGACAAATTATAGTTATTCATCATTCGTATTTCTCAATTTAATTCTTCAACGGTATCGCGAATGTATTCCTTTGTAGTTCACAAACCTTCTGTATCTTTCATTCGTTGTACTTCCTCGATAAAGAAAGACCCAGCATTTCCAATTTAAATTTCAGCAATCGTTTTGTTTCATTCTTATTTAAATACGTTTGATGATCTGAGGTATCTAGTAGACTGTGCGTTCAATTTTTTTATGATATTATAGAATGATATCACCCACTCGTTGCCTCTTACGCAGCGGATCTTGGTTTGCTACCGGTCGAGTGTAGTTTCCTGGACTATTTAACTCGTGCCCCAAATGGGAGTCAAAGACCAATCACGTTTCAATGATTTCTGTTTTACAACCAATCAGAATCGTGTTTCACGAAATAATTATCAGTGTTATAATTACCATATTAAAGAAATCTCGACCTTTTTAATATTCTGAACAGGTCTGACCATTATTTTGCAGTGACTAAGCCTGTGAGAAATACGGCTATTAGATTGTATATATAGTGCATGAATGTCAACACATGCAGCATGCGGGAGTTAATATAAAAACATTTGTAGCAATTGATTATAGCATTATGGCATTTCAAGGTGTAGATCCTGTCAGAAGTAAAATTGTACTGGACAATAAAATTTTGGAGCAGGTGAATAATTTTACATATCTAGGATGCAATATCTCATATGAAGAAGAAAAGGATGTAAATGCAAAAATATCTAAATTTTTAAGAATTTTAGGGTTAATAAATTCTATCTTCAAGCCACAGTTAGTCCAAAAGCATTCAAGACTGAAAGTGTATAAAACACTGGCTCTTCCAACTCTTTTGTATGGTAGCGAAGTATGGACGTTGAAACAGAAGGATATACAGAGACTTAGATCTGCTGAAATGAGATATCTTCGGAGGACTGCAGGATACACACTACTAGATCACAAAAAAAATGAAGACATCTTAGAAGAATTACACATGGAATCTTTAGAAAACAAAATTTCTGATTATAAGTCAAGATGGATACAACATGTTCATCGAATGGAAGATCACAGAATACCCAAACTAATGTTAAGATATCAACCTGCAGGAAGAAGAAGACCAGGACGTCCACTCAAAAGACTTCTGGATGGTGTTTCTCTTGAGGCCGAAACAGGTCAACAAATGGCCTAAATTCGTGAATGTACTATGATGATGATGATGATTATAGCACCAAAAAAAAAAGAAACCACTGTTTGCACTTACTTAAATGTATTTTTCCCAGGTAATAATCCAGAAAAATATAATTGTCATATTTACATCATACGACATCAGAAATGAATTAATATACAGTTTGATGTGTTTTATTTTTTCTCCACTAGAGAGCATTCTTACAATATTGCGTTCGTTTGGCAATAAATAGTATGATCTAGTTGCAGTGATAAACAAAAGAAGCAGATGAAGCGTACCTATCGTTTCTCATTTGTTTTTCAACATCGCCGTTTACATTAAATATATAAATATTTTAAAATAACTGTAGTTAAATAATTATTTGTGAGTAAACAGCTTAATTTTATTCGTTAAATAGTCCTAACAAATCACTCGTGGCATTACTTATGATAATTTTTTTCTTTTTCGGAGTTTATCTTAATCCGAAAGACAAGTGGGGAAATGTTTGTAACAGGTTTTACATAATTTATATACAACATCTGTCTCTACCCAATATTAAGTTTTGATCCACTTCCTCCAATCATTTCTATCTTTCCAGTCACCATCATCCGGTCCCTGTTCTTTATCAAATTCATAAAATCCATCTATCCATAACTCCTTAGGTCTCCCTGTTCTTTTCCTTCGTTTTGCAATATACATCAAACTCCTAACAGGGAATCTATCTTGATTCATCCTCTTCACGTGTCCAAACCATTGTAATTGTTTATTTCCCACAAATTATATTGTTGTTTCGTTAAAGTTAATTTTTTCCTGGGATAATACCGTTTCTGAACCTGACTAATTTAGATCATCGCGCAGATCTTCTGAAAAATCAGATTCTGTAGATTGAATTTTTGACTTTTATTTGGCATTTACTATAGTCCACGTATCTGCTCCGCAGGTCACTAGACTTCTATTGATTTACAAATCATCATCATCATCATCATCATCTGCATTCATGGATTAGGTCTGTTGACCCGTTCCGACTTCAGTCCACCATCTCTTTCTAGGTCTGCCCACATCTCGGGTGCCTTTGGGTTTGTATTTTGTTATTTGTTTTGGATATCTATCTTCATTCATTCTGTCTATGTGTTGCTTCCATTTTTGTCTATATGTATTCATTTTATCAATTATTGCAAATATTTCAAGTTCCTGTCTTATTTCTGTGTTCTTGATTCTGTCTTCCTTAGTGCACCCTTTAACAGATCTCAAAAATTTCATTTCTGCCGCCGTTATCCTACTTAGATCTTGGTTTTTATGTATCCAGGCTTCTGATCCATAGAGCAGTACCGGTACTGCCAACATTTTATAAAATTTCTGCTGAAGTTTATGAGTAAGTTATTTTTTACTAGTAGAGGTTACCAGCCTCTAGCCAAACCCCTCTTCCTGGAGGGCTGGGAACTGGAATTTCGGAGTGTTCGTCTCCTAGAGAAGTTGCCTTTACTACGGCTTTGGGGACTTATTTTCTCCCCACATAACCCTGTGGACGGGGCCCTACCCAGGTACTACCCACTGGGCGAGTGGGACCTGGAGCACCCAATAGGGCAGGGGCGCCTACTCCCTGGAGTGGACCTCTATCAAGGGTTCCACTCTGTTACCCTGTGGTTTACGAATACGGATTTTAATTTCTTTGAATATCTGTTTATCCTACAAAATTCCATGCAACATTGCTTTAAGGCGCAACTATTCCCCGGAAACTAATTGGTCATTGTAATCATCATTGTATCATATACAACCTGTGAAATATGAATGAGTGAGTGAATAGTGTGTCTTGTTTGAAATGTTCTTGTTGTTTCGGAGGTGACCCTAGGATTGAACTTACCACTTCATGTCTTCATGCATGTTAGTCAGAATTTAAAAGTAATCTCCCGAAACGTCCCCTATAATGCCATTGTGGCGTGGGACATGTAAAATGCCCTATAAAGGGAGAGGTTCAATTAAACCCGAAGATGGCAAAAAATAAGTCCCTAAACCGGGAAGACCAGGGTCAGTCCTCCATCTCAATTACACACATACAAGACAATGTGAATAGAGAGATAATATGGAATGGTAACTATTCTGAAATTGACGATCGTAATAAGAATCTTATATAGGCTTTGTCTTGACGACAGAGGAAAAACAAGAACAACTTTCAAGTTAGATGGCGCTAGGATTTGTAATACGACATGCAGCTACTTGTGGTTTGCATGCTTACATCTAGCTCCGGACGATATTCATTAAATTTACAGGACTTTAAAATCCTGATCATGGTTACTTTCGGAAGGAAGTTAATTTGTGTTCCTTGTGCTATTAATTTAGGGCACTAAATGACATAACCCTAAAATAAATATCCTCTGAACAAACGTTTTCGGTCATTTCGCGCACAGATATGATTTGCGAAGCTAATGACCGAACTGATAAAGATTGCCGTTAAATAAAATACTAGGCTTCAGCTACCGCCTGAACCGACGCGCTCGACCTACAGATCTAGGTCTATTGTGTAATAAATAATAGTTTTAAAGAACTAAAAGAACACGCTTTATTAGAAAACTAAAAAATGAAAAATAATTTTAATTTCCAATACGCTTGGGATAAAATTAAAGCGGTCAACAAAAAAATCATCTCCAACACATATAGAATAAAATTAGAGTTATCAACAAAAAGAAAATAATTTTACCATCAAAAGCGTGGGGTGCTCTATATCAATTAATATATTTGATAATAAACAGATATTGGTAAAAGTAAGCTCTCTAAGAAGAAAATGTAAAAATCATAAAAAGCACCCCACGCTTTTGATGGTAAAATTATTTTCTTTTTGTTGATAACTCTAATTTTATTCTATATGTGTTGGAGATGATTTTTTTGTTGACCACTTTAATTTTATCCCAAGCGTATTGGAAATTAAAATTATTTTTCATTTTTTAGTTTTCTAATAAAGCGTGTTCTTTTAGTTTTTTAAAACTATTATTATTTTTTATTTTTAGTTTTAATATTTTACAGAATAAGATAAAAATGTAAATATCTTTAAATTCGATACTATTGTAGTATGAGCTAAAAGTAATACTCTTCTATAAAAAAAACCCTCCCAGCCGGATTTGAACCAGCGACGTATGGATTACTGAAATTATATACCACTAAGAGTTCACTGCTCTACCAACTGAGCTCTTACAACGATTGACTAAAAACTCGACAAGTCCGCAACCTATTATACCAGTTTTCATTTTTTTGATTTTCGGATGATTCTGGCCAGGATTTTAGAAACAAAATATGAAATTATTGTATTGTCACGGGTCCTCTACACGTATACAAAGTTTCAAGTCGATCCAATGTTTCTAAGTGGGTGAAAATCGCGTTGAAAGATTCCGTTACATTGATACAAAAACACTTTTTTTGATTTTCTGATGATTATGGCCAGGATTTTAGAAAATAAATATGAAATTATTGTATTGTCACGGGTCCTCTACAAGTATACAAAGTTTCAAGTCGATCCAATGTTTCTAAGTGGGTGAAAATCGCGTTGAAAGATTCCGTTACATTGATACAAAAACACTTTTTTTGATTTTCTGATGATTATGGCCAGGATTTTAGAAAATAAATATGAAATTATTGTATTGTCACGGGTCCTCTACAAGTATACAAAATTTCAAGTCGATCCAATGATTTTAAGTGGGTGAAAATCGCGTTGAAAGATTCCGTTACATAGATAGATAGATAGATAGATAGATAGATAGATAGATAGATAGATAGATAGATAGATAGATAGATAGATAGATAGATAGATAGATAGATAGATAGATAGATAGATAGATAGATAGATAGATATATAGATAGATACAGGTCAAGCTATATATAAAGCGTGTAAAAATCGGTACATTTATTTCCTTTTCGCATCTCTCTTTGACTCATGTATCTCCTCTCGTTTTTATCAGATGACTTGTTATTTTAGTCGCTTTAACTGTATTGATCATATCTAGACGTTTCTGTCGGAGCCGAGCGGTCTAAGGTATCATGCCTTGATATCAAACTACAGAACATGCGCTAGTTGGATTTCCCATGAGGATGGGATTTTCTCATGCTGCCCAACAACCATCATGAAGGATCATCATCATCATCATCATCATCGTCCTTTCAAGTATTAGGCCCAGTGGCCCGTTACGGTCTCCTGCCATCTCCGAAAAGGTCGACCCACAGATCTTCTGCCTCGAGGAATGTAGTGAAGAATTTGTTTTGGTATTCTGTGACGATCCATGCCCTGAATATGGGCTAGCCAATTGTTTCTATATTCTTGGAGGTATTCAGATATAGGTACGATGTTTAACTCTCTGGCTATTGTTCAATTTCTTTGGTGGTCTAGAAGGCTATAACCTGCAGTTCGTCGCAGAAATTTCATCTCCGTGGCTGTAATATGACGATCATCCTGAGTTCTGATGGTCCAAGCTTCACTGCCATAACAGATTATGGGTCTAGCGAGAATTTTATAGATTTTCATTCTTGTGTGCCTCTGCACTTTTGATGGTTTAAAAACTTGGTTGATAATTCTTAAAGCTTTATTATAGTTTTGTATTTTAAAGGATATATCACATTCCTCATTATAAGTTAGATTATATCCTAAGTATTTAAATGAATTAACTTGCTCTAATATTGAATTCTGAATACAAATTTTACTTCTTACTGGGAATTTCCCTTGAAAGGCCATAACTTTAGATTTTGTTGTTGATATTTCCATGTTAAATCGTTGGGCTATTATATTAAGATGATGAGTGGAATATTGTAATTCATCTTCATTATTGCCGAAAAGAGCCTGATCATCTGCATATAAGAGTGTGTCTAAAATTGTGTGTCTTGAGAGAGGAATATTACCATGAACTGTCAATCTCCAGTGTCTGATGATAGCATTAATGTATACATTAAATAGAAGTGGTGACAGAGGGATCCTTGTCTGACTCCGCAATTTATATGTTTCCAATCTGACAATTCTGTTCCTATTTGTACTGCTATGATGTTATTTTTATACAGATTAAAAATTGTTTGGATCAGTTGATTTGGTGTTCCACCATCAGTTAAGATATATAAAAGTTTTTGTCTGTCAACTCGATCAAATGCTTTGATGAAATCTATAAACGCTACATGTAGTTCTTTATTGAATTCTTTGTGCTTTTCGATAAGAAGTTTTAAGGTGAAATAACCATCGGCACAGGATCTTCACTTACGAAAACCATTTTGTCCTTCCCCTAATAAGTTTTCATAGTGTTTTTGTAATTTAGATGCTAGAATTTTTGTAAAAACTTTATATCCACTGTTGACTATTTGTATTTATCAAGTTGTCGATAGGTACATTTTGGTTTACAAGGTTTTTGTAAAGCGGTATGACGAACTTCCGGTTGCCATGTTGTATCAGCATTCTTTGAATAAACGTGTACTAGAGTGGTCGTGTTTTTCACTGTCTCCGGGTAGAGGCTCGATATTTCCTCTTCAGATCGGATCTTTTAGGATCTAATCATCAGGTCCACGCGGGGGCCTTAAGCATATATTTGGTGCTTCTTAGAGACCAATATATTTAGAAATTTAAGCATAACTTCAATTCACGCCACGTGCTTCAACGCAATTTCGTGTGAGTGATTTGAATACACCACGTGTCCATCTACATCTTGTGCACCAAGAAGTTCGTCTTCCAGCTAATAGTCTCCACGTGTAAGAACTTGTAAGTATTGTAATAAAATTAGTGTTAACAAAATTGTGAGTCCGGCAAATTTCTTTAGTAATTCTAAGTACCCCATCTTCAGGTCCGCTTAAGTGCTTGAGCGGCCGAACTCTAACAGCGATTAGAACTTACCAGCTGTGTAACTACAGTTGAGTGCAGCAAGCAAGGTGATGTTGTGTGCAACTATATAACATCGCCGACGAAACACATCCACTGTTGAGAAGGCTAATGCCTCGATAATTATTACAATCTTTGAGGTTACCTTTTTTAAAAATTGATAATGGCTTTCTGCCAAGATGAAGGTATGTCTTCTCCCAAGATTATTTTGCTTAGTAAGTGATCATGAAGGATTAGGTAATTATTATAAGTGAGAACTGGATATAACGGCTGGAGGACTCTACATGCTAATTGTAAGTCACTCCAATACCGGTTAGATGAACCATTGACCTGTGTAATTGACACATGTGAAGTCAGCAGTCAGCTGGTAGCCCAAAGGCCTTCTAAGTAGGGAACTGTGAACTATTGCATGCCTTGAAATTTCTCCCAGAAATACGATCTGATATACCAAGACCGTTGCCAAAAAAAAAAGTCTGCCTTTTTAACAGCAAAGTACAGAAATCGAAGGCATAATCCTGCAATAGCACCCACTGTACGAAGCAGGTGAATTTCATGTGTAAGAGCGGATGGAATGAGGCGGCAAGCGGTGCGGTCGGCAGATTGTGAGGGTTATAGAATCTACCAATTCAAGAGTTTTATTACTTCTCTACAGTTTTAATGAGATACGTTGCGCTGGATTTAGTGCCTTGCAGTTAAAAATTGCGGATTTTTTTTTTTGGACACGGCCTTACAACATCAGAACGCTTCTCTGAAATAAATTTAAAGGCAGGTTTCTACACTTCCCTTGTAAGCCTGCGCACCATAGTTTTTTTTCTGTAGGTTATGTTTTACTTCATGTTCTGTTAATTTTAGCGTTTTCTGTGTCCCTAAAGATAGCAGATGTTTCAATCCGATTACTCTTTCACAGCTACGATAAACAGTGATTTGATAAGTTTTAAAATGACCTCTTTCCTCACAATTCTTCTGTATCCATATTTTTAGCTCAAAATTCTTAAGTTTCTCCATACAATATTTTATTATTTTTATATTATTTATTTATGAAACCTTTACAAAACTATAACTAATCTTCTTTATGTATAATTTGTCCACCGCTTTGGTCTCGAGGTAGCATGCTACTTTGTCACGCAGTGGGCCCGGGTTCGATCCCCGGTCGGAGCAGTTTTTCTGGGTGAGGTTTTTATCGGGGTTTTTCCTCACCTGTAAGACAAATGTCAGGAAAACTTTAAGGCCCAAACGGTCCCCGAAATCATATGGCCATCATCCTTTTCATTATCATCCTTACCATTATCATCATCATCCTTCACCGGTGTGGAAAGCAACGGGAAGCTACCACACCTACACAATTCCCTAGTAAAGCTGCAAGCATAGCATGAAAATGCTATGATTGCAGTGAAGGACCTGCCTTCGGGCAGAATTACTATGGATGGATGTATGTATAATTTAATCACTTTATATTCCCACACAGAAACATATTTGTAATAAACACAATCATGAAGCGTTTATTTTTTCTTTTGTTTCATAATCTTCACGAAAATAACTTCCACAATATAGATGAAGGGATAGATTAAATTCGCTGATAGATATTCTATGTTCTTATTTTGCCAAATATCAGAGCGCCTGGATTCTTAATCTCGTAAGAAACACCATGTTGTGTTTTAGTAAACAGAATATTTCATCCCCTCCCAAAAGCAATAAATACGTACAATGAAGTCAGATATATCGATTTAAATCATAATATGTCTTGGCGCATGTGTACTCCCAGTTCCCTAACAGATTAATTTTAATTGTGCCCCAGGCCGCAAAACTGTCAAGGCATATTTAGTAGGGACCCAGAGAAAAATATGTACACCATGGATCTTTCATTCCTCAAACATTCTAAATTACTTTTATTTATATCATTCTGTTTATAAATAAATGAACACCATACATTTATCATATAGCATATTTTTAATAATTTAAATCCATAGCAATTCTGTCCGAAGGCAGGTCCTTCACTGCAATCATAGCATTTTCATGCTATGCTTGCAGCTTTACTAGGGAATTGTGTAGGTGTGTTAGCTTCCCGTTGCTTTCCACACCGGTGAAGGGTGATGATAATGATAATGGTAAGGATGATAATGATAAGGATGATGGCCATATGATTTCGGGGACCGTTTGGGCCTTAAAGTTTTCCTCACGTTTGTCTTACAGGTGAGGAAGAACCCCGATAAAAACCTCACCTAGAAAACTGCCCCGACCGGGGAACGAACCCGGGCCCGCTGAGTGACAAGGCAGCACGCTACCTCGAGACCACAGCGGTGGACTAATTTAAATAATATAATAATATTATTAATAATAATAATAATAATACATTACAGATTTTTTTTTCATTCCAACAGTTTTAAAACATTCAAGTATATGGTATATTTTGTCCAATTATATCGGGTGGTCTTACGAAATTTGTAGCATTCTCCCCAGGCTTGGAGAAATTACAACTTATACATATGTTGAGGCGCCTGGAACAAGGGATTGCATTATCCCAATTATTTTATGGGTGAAAAATGATGACAGAGTGCCATGAGAACTTCTTAAATGTAAAGCTAACCGAAATTCCAGACGGGTGACCACAGGAATAATCTCCTTTAAGCAAAAATTCGTGTTGCCTGAACGGGAACCGAACCCAAGACATCATGGACTGCAACCAGAAGTTTTGGCCATAAGACCAAGACGCTTGTCAACTAATACTGTTAAAATATATATACAGTCAATATGCCCATTTCACCAATAAATATTTAAAATGGTCAACTAGTTTCTACAGCCAAGCTGTCATTCTCAAGACCAGATATTGACTGGTCTTGAGAATGGCAGCTTGGCTGTAGAAACTAGTTGACCATTTTAAATATTTATTGGTGAAATGGGCATATTGACTGTATATATATTTTAATATTGTATCACCAAGAAGATCAATTGTGTACTAAACTAATACTGTAATTTATAAAATTGAATTTTTTTCAGTTAAATTATACAGATGCGAGACATGTTACTTTACCTTAAGAGCACAGAAAATATTGATAAAATAACTTATGATGACAGTGAATACATTTTTCGATCATAAGGATATACTTAAATGTACTTGGGAACGAGCTAGTCTCAATCAGAAATCAATAATAGAGTACATAATTGTAAAGCAAAATACTTCCTTATTTACTAAGGACTCAAGGGTTAAAGGAGGAGCAAATTGCGGTTCCGACCACTGTCTACTCACAGCACAGATCATCCCCAAATTTTCCTTAGAGGAAAAAAGTGCATGATGACGCAGGGCAATTAACAATGCAATTGAAGCAGGAAGAAACATTTAAATTATATTTGTTTAATCGGGATAGTACCAAAAAACCTATATAAAGAAAGACTGAAGGTTAAAATAGAGAATTTGGATTACAACGAAGAGGTACAAAAAGAATATCAGTTAAAGGAAATAACACATTCAGCAGCAAAAGAAGTATTAGGCACAATGAATAAAAAAACAAAATACACAAGATTGGTGGAATGATGATATTGAAGAATTAACCAAAAGAAGAAAAAGTGCCACTTTGAATGGTTGGCAAATAAAACACCAGAGAATAGGATAGAATACAGGAGAACAAACGCCAAAGTTAAAAGGAAAGTGATAGAAGAAAAAAACAAATAACGGAAAAGCAAATGCCAAGAAATAGAAAGTTATATAGGAGGATCACAATCATCAGAAGTATGGAGATTTTTAAAAACACTGAAAACCAACCAAGGACCCAGCAAGATACATTTGTTAGTAAAATCGGACGCAGAAAAACATTAAAAAGCTTTACTGTCAGGAAGTAGATAAGAGTTTAAGGAAACAATATAAAATCCAACTACAGAAATGAACACACTGGAATTTTATATAATGGATATAGAATTAGAAATTCCAACGCTAAAGAATAAAAAGGCACCAGGTTCAGGAAACATACCCAATGAGTTAATTAAATATGGCCCAAAGAAGTTAATAGGTATATTGAGGGACTTGTTTAAATAAGTGCATTGCAATACACAAGATTCCTGATGAATGGAAAATATGCTACATTGTACCAACATACAAGAAAGATGATAGAAGAGACGCAAAACATTATAGAGGACTAAGTATAAATAACACATGATATAGAATATTTACGAAGTTATTAAAAACAAAGGTACAAAACGATATTAAAAACAAAATAGGAGAAGATCAATGTGGATTCAGACCGGGAAGGTCATGTGTTGACAATATATTTGTAACCCAAGAGTTAATTGAAAAAAGGACTGCAGTTGAAGAACCCCCATTAGGCAATGATAGATTTAGAGAAAGCTTTATGATTCAATACCGAGGAACAAATTATGGGAAGTATTAGAAAAAAATACAATATTGATAGAAACCTAATACAAATTATTAAACAAATTTATAAAGATAACTTGGCTTAGGCCAATGTTAAAATTGGAAATATAATATCTAATCCTATGAAAACCACAAAGGGATAGAATCAAGGGTGCAGTCTATCACCAATTTTATTTAATATTAATGTAGAATTTATATTAATGATATTGAAACAAAGCTGCAAAGGCAGCAGATAGGCAACAGATTTTTGCTGACATTAGAATTTGTTAATGATCAATTGATTCTAGCGCAAGACAAATTTGATATGGGATTATGATAAAAAGGTTGAAAACACATGAATCATGGGGCCTCACAGTAAATTTACAAAAAAAAACAATATTTGGCAATACATAGCAATGGAAGAGGTAATCTAATATTGGAAGAAGGAATTCATACAATGCAAGCGAAACAAACTAAATATTTGGGAATAATTTTATGGATAACATTGAAGATATTGGCAAAGAGAATATAAAGCATAGAATTTAACTGAGTACCAAATATTATCATCGTTAAATTCCATATGGTGGGATAAGCATATTTGGAAAGGCACAAAAAAATGTATTAGTAAAATATTAGTGGAATCTATTGCAATGTATGGAAGTGAGGTATTTAATAACAATAGCTTTATTTTACCTGGCAGAGTTAAGGCCTTAAGGCCTTGTTTACCACTCAACCAGGTTTAAAAAAATACAAACAAAAAATAGTCAAATCTAAATTACAATATATATATATATATAAACGATTACAAGTTATGAATACAATAAATTAATATTTATAATGTATTTTGATTTACTCTAAATTTAACGAATTAAATATATAATATGTACAAGATATATAAAAAAACGAGGAAAAGATTAATGACATAGTATAAAATTACGGACAATCAATAAGTACTACAAGAATAGACTAATAGCTCTAGAAATGGATTATTTACGCAGAAGTGCCAGAAAGTCTAAATTAGAACATGTCACAAATATGGAAATTAGAAACACAATGGAAGCAGAAGAAAGCATAATTAAAAGAATTGAGAAGGGATTAATGTGGTTAAGATTTGTTTTAAGAATGGAAGTTGAACGATGGCCGAAGCAACTATATCAATGGCAACCGATCAGAAAGAAGAAAAGAGGCAGACCAAAGTTAACATGAAAGTAAAATCATGAAGACAGTAATTCAAGCAAGAGGGCTAAGCATTGAAGATGCCCGAGATAATAATAATAATAATAATACTTTATTTATTCTGGCAGAGTTAAGGCCATAAGGCCCTGTCTTCCACTCAACCAGCACAAATACAAATAAATATTTGACAAATATAGATATACACTATACTAATTATAAACAGTTAAAGATACAATAAATGTAGCAATGTAAATGTCATGTACAAACAACATTTTATAGGGTAATAACAATAATGATACGATAATAATAATAATAATAATAATATAAATATGATACATTATACGGAAAACACCAATTAATATATATATATCTTACACAGGATAATAATGAAGTCGAGTTTAGAGTAAATATAAATTTAGATTTCTTTTAAAAGATGCCAATGTCCGGCAGCCCCTTATTATCGTATACTTTGTAGTTTTGGCACGGGAAGACGGCAGCAGCTGTAAAAGCCCGAAGATAGATATATAGATAGATAGAACTTGTGATAAGTGTTTAGAATAAATTTCTAAGAAAAATTCTTGAATCAAAGATCAGATGAACTGGAAATGGAGAAAATTACATAACAGTCATCTACATTACTTTTATGGGGGACCTTTTGTATTAAGAAACATTACCTTGGAAATTGAGACGGCACAAATGCGGAATAAAAATGTAACATGGAAAATTCTTGTAGGAAAACAGAAAGAGGGGCTCTATGTAAATGAAGAATTATGTTGGAAAATAACGTTAAGCATGATTTAAGGGAGACGAATTATACAAGTATTGATTGGAAAGTACTCATTAACTCAAGATGGTATGTATTACAGCATATGTCCTGGAAGTCATTATCCACCAGATACGATATTGCCAATCTAGCAATTAATAAAAAAACTCCAAGCGCAACAGGTCTAGAAAGCCCTTGGCCTACCAGGTGGCTGCAGGCCTCGCATCCACATGTGTTAATCACAAAGATAGACAATTCCTCTTCATAGCACTTCCTCCTATTCTACTTCCTTCACAGTAGCCTCTGCCCGCTCCTGGAATCTCCTTCCTCAAGATATCAGGGGTTGCCGCACACTTGGTACCTTTAAGTCACGCTTATACAGTTACCTGTTGTCTAATAATTAATTTTTCTCTATTTATTTAATTTTATACTATGTCATTAATCTTTTCCTCGTTTTTTATATATCTTGTACATATTATATATTTAATTCGTTAAATTTAGAGTAAATCAAAATACATTATAAATATTAATTGTATTGTATTCATAACTTGTAATCGTTTATATATATATATATATATATATATATATATATATATATATTGTAATTTAGATTTAAGACTATTTTTTTTTGTTTGTATTTTTTTAAACCTGGTTGAGTGGTAGACAAGGCCTTAAGGCCTTAACTCTGCCAGGTAAAATAAAGCTATTATTATTATTATTATTATTATCATTTAGCCAGTATAGGGGTGACATGTGGTCAGCATTTCGGGTCCCCAGAAATAAAAGGTGGTATTCTGAACCTGGAGTAGCTACTTATTGTAGCTACCCAAATGCCTCACGATGCAGGTTGGGCACCGGTCCAATACTGGCCGAAATCCCATGAGAAAATTTCTCGAACCAGCGCATAGCTCTGCGCAAAGGCTTCTTGCATTAACCACTCGGGTACGGCGCGGGACCCATGTAATTAATATTAGACATAATAATAGTTATTATTATTATTATTATTATTATTATTATTATTATTATTAATTATTTGTTTAGCAGGTTTCATAATAGCTCCCGGTTCCCAATTAATTTACTGTCATTCTCTTCAGTATCTCTGTTATTCCTAACTTCGTCGTCCAATCATTTTCCCTCATGATGCTCAAAACAATATCAATCCATGTTACTTATGTGATCTTGTTCTTGTACTGAGTGGCACTAATTTTAGTTTCTTCTTGGGAGTACATCTTCAGTCATTCTGTTTACATGATCATACCACTTTGTTTTTTTTTTTTTCTAAATCCACGATTGAAGTTTGAACAATCATATTTTCTTATTTTATCTCATCTACAAATTCCTGCTGAACGTCCCCAAAAATCCATTTCTGCATAATTACATTTATTATATATATTGTCCAAGATTTTAATTATCATGTTTCTTCTTCTTTATCTTCTTCTTCTTCTTCTTCTTCTTCTTCTTCTTCTTATTATTATTATTATTATTATTATTATTATTATTATTATTATTATTATTATTATTTATTCGGGGGCACGCCGTAGCGTAGTGGTTAAGGCACTGAGCTACAAGCCGGAGGGTCAAGGGTTCAAGTCCCGTTGGGGTCACGATTTTTAAACTGACCCAAACCCTCTGGCGGCACTATGGCCCTGGGGTCGACTCAGCCTCTAACGGAAATGAGTACCAGACGCTTGCTCTGGGGGTAAAGGCGGCCGTCACGCAGGGCTGACAACCCGGCTGACATAAAGTGCCGATTGTCTAGAAAAAGTGGGAGCCTTAACATCCTACTACCCCAAGGGCCTCCTGAGGCCTGTCGTGGGATTACTTTACTTTATTATTATTTATTCAGGGATTTGACATCTGAAGTCTTCTAGTTTCCAGTCTGAAAGGCATCATCGTCTTCTTTGAAGTCCCTTTAACTTCTTTAACCCTTAAATTGGCAAAACACAAATGCCTTCTGTTAGTTATTTGAATGTGGCGGACCGCAGTGAAAACGGAATCTTGTATAAATGTTATTATTACGTATATTGTATAATTAGACCACATTTAAGTGGTATCTTTTTGTTCGTTTTCTTCTGATTTATTTAAAATATTAAATTAACTGAACCAACTGATGTATCCAAAAGGATACATTACGAATTTAAGGGTTAACCTTTTTGGCACCGTGATCTTCTTGGTCTTTACCGAATACCACTTCTGACTGGCGTCTTTTGAAATAATTTTTAGGCCACCGTTGTTGTTGCATCCTCAGTAGGTATCCAAACGATTTTAATTTCATATTTCCAATCACATTCTTCTCTGCGCCCAACCGTCTCCAAATTTCATCTTTCTGGATTATTTTCAATACTGATGCCCCTTAACTTCTTTTCATAAGTAATGTCACGAGTGATTTCCAAATTATCGATAAATTCACGACTCACGAAGTGAGGAGTGAATTTATCTAGAGAATTTGGAAATCAAGAGTGGCATTTGTTAGGACTATTTAACGAATAAAATTAAGCTGTTTACTCACAAATCATTATTTAACTACAGTTATTTTAAAATATTTATATATTTAATGTAAACGGCGATGATTGAAAACAAATGAGAAGCGATAGGTACGCTTCTACTGCTTCATTTGTTTATCACTGCAACCAGATCATACTATTTATTGCCTAAGGAACGCAATAATGTAAGGAGGAGCTTTCTTTAATATGGTAATTATAACACTGATAAATATTTGGTGAAACACGACTCTGATTGGTTGTAAAACAGAAATCATTGAAACGTGATTGGTCATTGACTCCCATTTGGGGCATGAGTTAAATAGTCAAATATAATCCATTTCAATGTAACTTTTTTTCTATGTTTTAAATCAACAATCCGTATTTCACTGCTGAGCATAAAACTCAACTAATGCCTTTTCTATATGTGATTCTGTGTTCCTGCCGTAATAATAATAATAATAATAATAATAATAATAATAATAATAATGATAATAATAATGATAATAATGATAACGATAATAATAATGATAACGACAATAATTATGATAAAGAAAACGATAATAATGATAATTATAATAATAATTAATATTGCAATGGACAGGACATGTGGCACAAATAGGAAATGTTAGAAGGTTATGGAGGCTTCATGTAGGAAAAGCAGAGGGAAAACGTCCAGTAGGGACTAATAATGAGGTAGGAGAGAAATATTAATCATGATTTGAGGGTAGTAGATTATACAGATTATGATTGGAAAATATTATCTCAGGATAAGGATGTATGGATAACTTATGACCGCGCGGCCATGAACCTACGGGTTCAATAGTGTATGTGAGTTAGTTAATAATAGTAGTAATAATAATAATAATAATAATAATAATTAATAATAATACTAATAATAATATCCTTGCAGAGTTTGGCTTAGGGCAGTCTCTTACCAGTTCTTGAACGATCTGCTTAAGTTTCTCTAGCCTATAGGCTAGAAAAAATTGTTGATGTTATATCTTAGTAATAATAATAATAATAATAATAATAATAATAATAATAATAATACATTAATAATATTATTACTCTTACTATTAAACTTATTATTACTACTTACTTACTTACTCACTGGCACTATCGAACCCGTAGGTTCATGGCCGCACGGACATAAGCTCTCCATACATCCCTATCCTGAGCTAATGCTTTCCAATCATTCCCTGTATAATCTACTTCCCTCAAATCATAGTTAATGTTGTTCTCCCACCTCATTCTTGGTCTACCAACTGGGCGTTTTCCTTCTGGCTTTCCTACAGGAAGTTTCCATGCACGTCTTTCATTCCCCATACGCGCAACATGTCCTGCCCATCGCAGTCTACGGGACTTAACTGTTCTTATTATATCTGGCTTCCTATAAAGACCGTGTAGTTCATTGTTATGTAGTCTTCTCCATTCACCTGTCTGTTCATCTCTCTTTGGTCCAAAAATTTTCCTAAGAACTTTATTCTCAAATACTCGTAATCTCCTTTCCTCCCTTAAAGTAAGAGTCCATGTTTCGCACCCATATAATATAACTGGTAGAATAATAGTTTTATATATTTTCAGCTTAACGTTTTTTGAAAGGAGTTGGGACATCAAAAGTCTCTGCAATGCATAATAGCATGCATTTCCAGAATTGAGCCTATGTTTAATTTCTTTGTGCATCTCATTCCTATTTGTGATTATTGTCCCTAGGTATTTGAATTCAGCCAATTCCTCAAAATTTCCCTCATTTGTCATTAGCTGTCCATTTCCATTATATAATGTATTTCTATGTGTGGCCATATATTTAGTTTTACTGATATTTACTTCCAGTCCTAATTTCTTAGTGTTACTCAATAGTGTGTGCGTGTTGGCCTTTAGTATCTCCTCGCTATCGGCCAGTAGTACTACATCATCAGCATAAACTAACAGCTTATTAATACCATTCAGTTGTAAGCCTTCCTCATTCTCTAAAGATTTAATGGCATGCTCTAGTACAAAATTAAATAGTAGAGGAGATAGTGCATCTCCTTGCTTCAACCCATTCTGGATTTCAAAAGTGTCTGAAAACTGTTTGCCTACACACACCCTACTCGTTGAGCCATTTAGACACATTCGTATAAGTCTAACTAACTTTTTAGGAATTCCGAACTCCAGCAGGATATACTATATAACTTCTCTCTCTTAATTGAATCATATGCTTTTTGGAAGTCTACATGTATAGTTGATGTACAGTACCATTATATTCCCATTTCTTTTCTAAAATCTGTCTTATACTAAAAATCTGATCTGTTGTAGACCTGTTTCTTCTAAATGCACATTGATGATCTCCTAGAATGTCATCAATATAGGGAGTAAGTCTGCTTACTAATATATTTGTTAGAATTTTGTACGAAGTTGAAAGTAATGAGATGCCCCTATAGTTGTTGCAATCAGTTTTATCTCCTTTCTTATAAATTGGTATGATAATTGACTCCTTCCATTCATCTGGAAGAGCTTCTTTTTCCCAAATCATACTAAGCAAACAGCGTATCTTGTCCATCAATTTTTCTCCCCCTGATTTTATCAGTTCTGCTGGGATCTCATCTGAACCTGATGCTTTATACATCTTCAATTTTTCAATTGCCATTTCAACCTCTAATGCACTTGGCTCTGCGACTAGCATTTCTGCTGTCTGTAACTTATCCTCCTCAATGTCCTGTTCTGTATGTACATTTAATAGCTGATTAAAATAACTTTTCCATCTATTTAATATACTATTGGAATCTGCAATCATATCCCCATTTTCATTCCGAATTATGTTTGTTCTAGCCTGAAACCCTTTCTTCTCTATACTAATTCCCTGATATAATTCTCTAATGTTCCTATTTTTTGCATTCATTTCAAGATCATTAATCTTCTCTCTCAAATATTCCCTCTTTTTACTCTTTAGTAACTTGGTGGTTTCCCGTCTAACACTACCCAATTGCTCTAAATTTACTTCATTTGGCTCGTGTAACCATTTCATTTTTGCTAGCTTTCTTTTCTTTACAATGTCGGCACATTCCTCATCAAACCATTTCTTGTTTTGCCTCTTTTTTAAACAACCAATGCTTTCTGATGCTGACAATTTAATAGTATCTCTCATAGCCTCCCATTCTTTATTTATATCAGTTTCTTCTTCGTTTGCCACATTGTCATCTGAAGATTCCAGTATTTCAAATCTATTAGCAATTTTGATTTGGTATTCTTGCCGCATTTCATCATTTTTCAAGTTTTTTAATTCATATTTTACAGAATCATCTTTAGCGTTTGTTCCTCTCATAAGCGATAGCCGTTGTCTGATTTTCACCCTGACCAGATGATGATCTGAATTGCAGTCTGTCCCTCTAACTGATCTAACATCAATGATGCTACTGTGCCAGCGTTTATCCACTAATACATGATCTATCTGGTTCCGAGTTTCTCCATCTGGGGACGTCCAGGTGTATTTATGAATATCCTTATGTTGAAATGTTGTGCTCTTAACAATGAGATTCTTTGATGTGGCAAATGTGACTAATCTAACCCCGTTGTCGTTACTATCTTCATGAAGACTGAATTTGCCTATTGTTGGTTTGAATATATCTTCCCGCCCCACTTTTGCATTAAAATCTCCTAAGACAATTTTCATATGATATCGTGAAAGGCTATCAAATAAGCATTCTAATTCTTCATAGAACTCATCCTTGATCTTGTCATCTTTATCTTCTGTGGGGGCATGTACATTTACAATTATAAAATCATGTCGTTTACCCTTTAGAATTATGTATGATATCCTATCACTAACAAACTTAATATCTCGGATAGCGGATAGGATCCTCCTTCTGACTAAAAAACCCGTTCCAAATGCAGGTCTTTCTGCACCCCCATAGTATAATGCAAAGCTTCCTGATTCCTGACTACCTTCTCCTGGCCACCTAACTTCCTGTAAAGCGACTATATCCAAGGGCGATTTATCCAATTCCCGCGTTAATATCTCTAGTGCCCCGCTATTGTATAAAGTCCTAACATTCCATGTTCCTAGGAACATGTCCCTGTGTTTGAGCCTTTGGCATGGGTTCCCTGAAGTAGTCCCCGCCCGGAGAACCGAATGGGGGACTATTTGACCTCCGGAAAATTTTACCCCAGTAGAACCCATGTCCGCATTTCTTGACGGTTGTATTTTTACGGTGAAAGATCGTCACTCTTTCGACCAAGGTACTTATTTTGTCTGGCTTATCACCTTCGACCAGTCCGGCATGGGTAACCCTATCGGCAGCAATGCTACCGCCGGCATAGCTCTCAGGATCATTTAAGCACACAAGCCACTCCACCACGACAAGGTAAAGATACCATGGAGGGAAATTATTATTATTATTAATTTTAATTATTATTATTATTATTATCATAACCATGCATGCAGGGGTTGATACTATGGGCCTTATGAAGTTACATGTTCATATTTTGGCATAAAAATAGAAGGTGTCTCTAAAGTCACAAACATTTCAGTGAAGGAGGGCAATGATTGAAAAAATAAAAGCTTTTGTGAAGTTTTCATATATTCTACTGCTTTCTACATGTGCACCATCTAGGTGAAAACACATCCTCCAGTTTTCAGCTGTGAAACGAAATGTGGACTTTAACATTTAAACCGTAATAAAGCATATACGATTCCCTAAATCAAGAAGACGTGAAACGTGAATTTTCCGTACTGTGTTGCGAGGGGCATTCAACTCCTTACTGAGACGTCGAGTTGATGCGTTCGGACTATCACTCGCAATTTAAACCTGCTGCTGCACTACTTTTGCTGATACGCATGGTCGCCCATTACGTCCCTCATCACACAACTGCCGGTACGCTTAAATTTGTTTACAAGCAGACGAATGTGTACCTTTCTTGGGGTTGGTTTAAGGAATGTATAGGTAAATTCAGCTCTGGCTTCTTCAAAAAAATAACAATCCGCTTACCCGTGCTGGCTATACGTTCTTCCGTGCTAAACATAACATGTTGCACTAAGTTAACAGCTTATGCAAAAAAAAAAAAAAAAAAAAAGGCTGTGTTTTCGTGGAATGGATAGATCACCCTGTTTAATTAATATGAGCAGAATAAAATAGTTTGATTCTTCGAAAACAGCTAAAACAGTCTTTTTATTAATATAATATTTTTTTTTACGTTTCCTACTATAAATATTCACTTGGTAATAGTCATCATCATCTGCCTTTCAAGTATTAGGCCCAGTGGCCCGTTACGGTCTCCCGCCATCTCCGAAAAGGTCGACCCACAGATCTTCTGCCTCGAGGAATGTAGTGAAGAATTTGTTTTGGTATTCTGTGACGATCCATGCGCTGAATATGGGCTAGCCAATTGTTTCTATATTCTTGGAGTTATTAAGATATAGGTACGATGTTTAACTCTCTGGCTATTGTTGAATTTCTTTGGTGGTCTAGAAGGCTATAACCTGCAGTTCGTCGCAGAAATTTCATCTCCGTGGCTGTAATATGACGATCATCCTGAGTTCTGATGGTCTAAGCTTAACTGCCATAACAGATTATGGGTCTAGCGAGAATTTTATAGATTTTCATTCTTGTGTGTCTCTGCACTTTTGATGGTTTAAAAACTTGGTTGATAATTCTTAAAGCTTTATTATAGTTTTGTATTTTAAAGGATATATCACATTCCTCATTATAAGTTAGATTATATCCTAAGTATTTAAATGAATTAACTTGCTCTAATATTGAATTCTGAATACAAATTTTACTTCTTACTGGGAATTTCCCTTGAAAGGCGATAACTTTAGATTTTGTTGTTGATATTTCCATGTTAAATCGTTGGGCTATTATATTAAGATGATGAGTGGAATATTGTAATTCATCTTCATTATTGCCGAAAAGAGCCTGATCATATGCATATAAGGGTGTGTCTAAAATTGTGTGTCTTGAGAGAGGAATATTACCATGAACTGTCAATCTCCATTGTCTGATGATAGCATTAATGTATACATTAAATAGAAGTGGCGATAGAGGGAAGATCCTGTGCCGAAGGTTATTTCACCTTAAAACTTCTCATCGAAAAGCACAAAGAATTCAATAAAGAACTACATATAGCGTTTATAGATTTCATCAAAGCATTTGATCGAGTTGACAGACAAAAACTTTTAGTTATCTTAACTTGGTATTAGTGCTCTGCTTTATAAAAATATAGTGAATTTATGACTTTGAATTGCATTCATAAGGATTTTAAAATGACAAGGTTGAGAGTTTAGTGCGAATGTAACGTTTTTACTGGCATATTCAACACCTTTATATAATAACAAGACATAATATGTTTTTCCATTCATCTCTAATTATTCTTCATGTACATATATTAATTAACTTTTTCACGATGTGTCTGTCATAATGAAAATTAATTATTATTTTTTGTTAACTGGTTCATTATTATTCTGCTGCAGTATCGCTTTTTGTTTTAACATCATATGTTACTTTATAAACTAAACATTATTTTACATTTACTTATAACTTCTGTAATATCAAACCACTATGTATTTTAAAGAATATTTAATACTAGTTAGAGAGTTTTTTTTAAAGTATACAAATATATTTCGTACGTATTATACCTTACTTTATTGGTCAAGTTGAAGAAAAGGTCACATGACCTTAATTCCTCCAGTTCAAATAAGACTTTTATTATATTACTCTTGTCTATATGTAAATCCGTCCCGCGCCGTAGTCGAGTGGTTAAGGTAGGAAGCCTTGGTGCAGAGCTGCGGGACTTGCGCTGGTTCGAGTCTCCATGGGGGAAGAAATTTTCTCATGGTATTTCGGCCAGTATGGGACCGGTGCCCACCCAGCATCGTGATGCATTTGGGTAGCTACAATAAGTAGCGGCTCCAGGTAGAGAAAACCAGCTATAACGGCTGGGGGACTCGACATGCTGACCACATGTCACCCCTACACTGGCTGATTATCATCTACCTCTGTGGATGTGAGGCCAGCAGCCGGCTGATAGGCTAAGGGCCTTGTAGGCCTGTCGCGCCAGGAGTTTTTATATGTAAACCCCGTACTTCCCCGTGTGGGGAGTAGGCCGCTCCCAAGTGGGGGTGTTACAACCAGCTAACTTAGTTAAGCTTATTTTCCTATAGATGTCAACGTGTTATGGATTCCCTCGGTGAGACACCTAGCGGGAAACTAAGGTATTACTTGGATGGACAACGGACGGTAAATTTTGCACAGACGTCCGTCTATGCGACTTTTTACGAGTCTGAAAGTATTCATACTCCGGACGTCGGCTTTAAAACCCTCCCGGAGAACTTGTCCGTTAGAATTTTCCGTCCTAAAAATCCATATATTCTGGCCGAATTTGAACCCGCGTTCCCTTGGAACTAGAGGCAAGGAATATAACCACTAGTCCACTACGACTGATTACAATTATTATTATTATTATTATTATTATTATTATTATTAGTATTATTAGTATTATTATTAGCAAAAACAGAGGACGAACTACAAAGAATGCTATATAAACTAAATGAAATATCAAAAAAATACAACATAGAAACATCCTCACAAAAATAAAAAATAATGGCCTTCAAGGGCGCTCATCCAGTTCGGACAAAGATAATATTAGAAAATAAACCAATATGGTATCTTTACCTTGTCGTGGTGGAGTGGCTTGCGTGCTTAAATGATCCTGAGAGCTATGCCGGCGGTAGCATTGCTGCCGATAGGGTTATCCATGCCGGACTGGTCGAAGGTGATAAGCCAGACGAAATAAGTACCTTGGTCGAAAGATTGACGATCTTTCACCGTAAAAATACAACCGTCAAGAAATGCGGACATGGGTTCTACTGGGATAAAATTTTCCGGAGGTCAAATAAAAAATGTTAAGCTGAAAATATATAAAACTATTATTCTACCAGTTATATTATATGGATGCGAAACATGGACTCTTACTTTAAGGGAGGAAAGGAGATTACGAGTATTTGAGAATAAAGTTCTTAGGAACATTTTTGGACCAAAGAGAGATGAACAGACAGGTGAATGGAGAAGACTACATAACAATGAACTACATGGTATTTATAGGAAGCCAGATATAATAAGAACAGTTAAGTCTCGTAGACTGCGATGGGCAGGACATGTTGCGCGTATGGGGAATGAAAGACGTGCATGGAAGCTTCTTGTAGGAAAGCCAGAGGGAAAACGCCCAGTTGGTAGACCAAGAATGAGGTGGGAGAACAACATTAACTATGATTTGAGGGAAGTAGATTATACAGGGAATGACTGGAAAGCATTAGCTCAGGATAGGGATGTATGGAGTGCTTATTTCCGCGCGGCCATGAACCTACGGGTTCGATAGTGCCAGTGAGTAAGTAAGTAAGTACGAACAAGTGGTAAGATACAAATTCCTAGGTTGCGAAATATCATACACAGCGGAAACAGATATAAATAACAAAATAAATAAGTTTAATTATATAACAGGAACACTAAAAAGAACTTTGAAAAATAAAGCCAGGAAAGACTCTATAATGAAATTATACAAGACAATGGCAGTACCGATTATTACTTATGGATCCGAAACATGGACAGTGACAACACAACAATCTGCCAGAATACAAGCTGCTGAAATGAGATTCCTCAGACCAATAGCAGGATATCAAAGAACAGACAGAAAACATAACACAGAAATAAGACAACAACTAAAAGTAGAGGAATTACACACAACAATAGAAAAATACAGAACAAACTGGAAAGAACACTTGGCAAGGATGACTGAGAATAGAATACCAAAAGCAGCATATAGCTATTCACACGAGGAAGAAGAAGTTTGGGAAGGCCAAAGAAAAGATGGAAAGAGCAGCAATTTGGAGGCGGAACAGGCTAGTAAATAAGCCTAAACCATGAAGAAGAAGAAGAAGAAGAAGATTATTATTATTATTATTATTATTATTATTATTATTATTATTATTATTATTATTATTATTATTATTATTATTATTATATTACACAGAATCTAGAAAATAATATTTCAGGCTTTGTCTATAATAAACTGTTAGTACTAAGAATGGATTTTTACAGAATCTCGACATGAATTTCAAGATGGGATAAAATCAATAAACGTACAATAGGAGATATTATGCAGTTGAAAGGAACCTATTATTAACAAATGAAATCAAAGCATTTTAGTTGGTACGGATACGTGTTACGAATAGAGGAATATAGAATATATATATTTAAATGGGAGCCTAGAGGAAAAGGGAACGGAGTATACCAAGAGATTGTTGGATGTATTAACGAAGAAGTAGCATGGAATCCAGGCTCATATGGAATAAAATACTATAGGAAGATATATCTGGCGACAAAACGCTTTACTTTGAAGGGGAACCATTGCAGTGTGCAGTATTCCATCCTATTAACTCGGTTTATCCTCTCACCTTATAGGTAATTTTTACATGCCACACGTCACCCGGGCCTTATAGTGAAGCAAGCTGTTGGGAGAGGGATTCAATATATGGGTCACACACACACACTTTTGTACATAAGGATACCTCCCAGAATTAGTGATCAGCTCAATATGTGGGCCTCCTTCGAGACAACACTACATAGAATATTCTTACTTACTTACTTACTTACTCACTGGCACTATCGAACCCGTAGGTTCATGGCCGCATGGACATAAGCTCTCCATACATCCCTATCCTGAGCTAATGCTTTCCAATCATTCCCTTATAATCTACGTCCCTCAAATCATAGTTAATGTTGTTCACCCACCTCATTCTTGGTCTACCAACTGGGCGTTTTCCCTCTGGCTTTCCTACAAGAAGCTTCCATGCAAGTATTTAATTCCCCATACGTGCAACATGTCCTGCCCATCGCAGTCTACGAGACTTAACTGTTCTTATTATATCTGACTTGCTATAAAGACCATGTAGTTCATTGTTATGTAGTCTTCTCCATTCACCTGTCTGTTCATCTCTCTTTGGTCCAAAAATTTTCCTAAGAACTGTATTCTCAAATACTCGTAATCTCCTTTCCTCCCTTGAAGTAAGAGTCCATGTTTCGCACCCATATAATATATTAGAATATTCTTAATAAAGATTATTATTATTATTATTATTGTTATTATTATTATTATTATTATTATTTATTATTATTATTATTATTATACAGTTTATCATTGCGTATGTTTTTATAATTACTATTTCCTTTCTGCAATGGACATTGTGTAGTAATTGAATTTCATTTACTGCATATTACCTTGGGACCTTCCCCCCAATGAAATTGCAAAACAAAAAATTAATGTTGATTAAGAGATTTTGCTTGAAAATTGATGATTTGCTATTAAAAATTATAAAAATTCAATCTAAAACTATTAAGGTGTACTAATTAAAGTGAAATTTAAATAATTTTAAATTTAGAATGACATAACAGCCCAATGTTGGGCCTTAGCCTCCTTTCTTTGGAGATAGCGGACGAAATTAATTTAGTTACGCTTATTTCTCTAAAGATATCATGAATGGTATGCGGTCAACATACCGAACCAATGAGACATCTAATAGGCAACTAAGGTACTACTAGGATGAAGGAAGTCGGTAAATGTTTCTTAGAGGCCTCTTTATTCACGCTTATGGATATTTTATGAGCCTGGAAATCTTCTAAGTTAGGACCCATTGCTTAAAGTCTCCAGCTGTTAATTAAATTTAAAAAATTGAATCTAATCATCACCGACTTAAAACAATTGGCCCATTCTAGGAGTATTCCGAATCTAAAATTATTGTTTAATTGGTCTACTTTTTTTCCTCATAAGTTTCTCTTGCCAAATGCTACGTACTATAATGTTGTCCTGTTGCTGTTCATACATCAGACATTTGCTCCACAACTCTAGATCTTTTCAGGAATAACAATAAACACAATAAATTAATCCACAGTACAAGGAATAAACTTCACAGACTCCAGCATTAAAAATGTATCATGCACTTCGCAAGATCAACGCCCATGTGCGAAATGAGAGTAATGAACCGGCAGATCAACTACCCAAATAAACAGCAACTAACCCCGACATCGAACTAGTATACAAACAATGCCAACAACTTTAACCAAAATACACCTGACAGAAAAATTTATTCAGCAGTAGGAAAATGAGTGGCGGTCCACATTATATGGACAAACAACATATTTCCTTTTGAGGAAGAAAGTATGAAAACAAAACTCTTGCTGCCGCACCAAATAACACCGGTACTTAGATGACACGGAGAGTTTTAAGCATACTTCCAAAGATTCAGAATTAGAGGTGATCCGACACGTGTGGCAGCACCAACAGTGGATCATATTCTATGGAAGTCTGATTACACAAAAAGCGAAAGAGAATCCTTCAGAAAACATGTAGTTCACGCGGACACTGTTCCTTAGACAATAGTAGAATAATGGACAAGTACACAAATATTTCCAATAATACGCTAATAAAATGCATTTCGAAAAACTTATATAAACCTAAATATAAGGAATGGCAAGAAAGAAAAATATAGCAAATGATGTGTATAAATATAAAATAATCTACCCTCCCGCACGGTCTATGAACTGACAAAGGAGCTATTTCTCACAGGAGAGCTCCGATTGAAACTGTACAGCGAGCTATAATACTGTACTAAGAGAGCTGCAGCTGAAAAAAGAATCCATTTGGACCGATTTCTACAACACCGATGCGATGATCTCAGAAGACTGGAAGAAGCCGAACTACGAACTACGACACCTAGTGACCCGGCTAGCAGTACACGGCTTCCATCACAGACTGTTCAAAACGAAACAGTTTCATGACCCGGGACCAGAATGCGTGTGCGAGCGATGCAGCATGTTATGCGAGAGATACCATGTGCTAAACTGCAAAAACAGAGGGCAATCTCTGACAGGATTCTGTATGGACAGATAAACTAATATAGATTAACTAATCTTTGCACATTGTGCGCTATACATTATTATTAGTTTTGTTATTTAGCATGTTGCATTACAATATTTTAATGGAGCATGCTGGAAATAAATACGTTAAAATAGTTGACATATTTTGTCCACTGTGTTATGTACTGCTTCATTTTTTAATTAAATGCATTTTTTTGTAGTCTTTCCTTTTATTTAATGATCCGTGAATTGGTAGTGTCCATAATAATTTAATTTCAGAAAACATTTCATAGCTAAACATGAGCTGAAATAACTAAATTCTTTTCATATTATACTAATACACTTGCTAATACCCGGCGTGCACTCCTACGCCTAAATAAACGAAATATGTGTTTTTATTTACAGTTGCATAAATAAAAAGAAAATTTAGATAAACCTACCTCCTCTTATTTTAATGACACGCTGAGATTCGTTGGGTAACATCGAAAATTACTATTGCTAGACCTATTTTTACACCTCTCTTACACCTAATTATTTTAGTGCATAATAAATAATGGCTAAACACGTGTCGTATCTGAAAACATGTTTGTACAAATATATACATTTGCTAGAATCAAACATGGCGGTTGGAAGTGTCATTTTTTTACTTTCGGATTTCAGGTAAACCCTTACTTCTAATAGATTTCGCCGATTTTTTTATAATATATAGCTATCTCGGTTTATTTAAATAGCATATATAGTGAGTTTCGTTGTGAAACAAAAATTACAAATTTATTAATTAAATAAAAATAAAACGTAGTTTTATTTGATTTTCATATTTATTATATAATTCAGTGACAGCTGTTTCGGTACACTGTACCTTCTTCAGACATGTTAACAAATTATGAATTGTGTTCCAACTGATCTAAGCAACAATACAACAATATTTATTTAATTTTTTTAATTTAACAAAGGGGATTCATTCAAATCAAGTTGAGAATTTAACAGTTTTTTACTATTTTACAATTATTAATTATTAATCATTGTTTCGATCCAAATTTTGAAATTTTACATATTTGTGATAAGGGTAAGAAGTTAGATCTTCTGGAGGCTGTAGAAATTAATAAATTTAAAAGTAGTAAAAAACTGTTCAATTCTCAACTTGATTTGAATGAATCCCCTTTGTTAAATTAAAAAATTTAAATAAATATTGTTGTATTGTTGCTTAGATCAGTTGGAACACAATTCATAATTTGTTAACATATCTGAAGAAGGTACAGTGTACCGAAACAGCTGTCACTGAATTATATAATAAATATTAAAATCAAATAAAACTACGTTTTATTTTTATTTAATTAATACATATGGATTTTCATCAAGTAAACACCAACTCAATTGATTAAAAATTACAAACGCTAGAACGATTTTTAAGTCTTCGTTTCAGGTGAACTTCTGTACCTAATGGTTTTATAGTTCATACCAAATTCAACGTTGTATTAAAATTTCAAGACGATGGACTGACCACTTTGGAGTTTTTGGGAGCACAAACATACGCACTCTGAATTTTTATATATAATACATATAATTTATTTATTTTATAGTTTACTATAAATTAGGTATATAAAAATAATTTAATGGGATATGTGTTTAGGGGAGCTTAATATAATGCAGATGTGCCCATTCAAGAGATGTTCCGTAGATAGCAAGCCTTTGAAATATCTTGGAGCATTAAGTTGTCAAAATCTTCATCCTTGAGTGACACTATCAGGCTTGATATGAGTTCTATGAGATAGGCTTGAAGGGGAAGATATGATATCTTCTGACATGCTAAGAACCAGGTCTTATTTTCGTGCTGCCTATATTACCCAAGTTTACCAGTTACAGAGACAAGGAATGTGCATGTTGCAAGCGGGTGAGAGGGAGGCATTCCACCCTCTCAAAACATGTCATGTGGGAAGCATCGATCCCAAAGGCCTGGACAAACCAAAAACATTTCCCTCTCTCTGTGCTGCTAGAGGCTACAGCTTATTACGACTCTCCCAAGGGAGGAGGTGGGACTCTGTTGTGTTGTTCTAACAATTTGGTCGTGGGACAAGCCACACTTCCAGTCTTCTGTACGTGATGCTTAAAACAAAAACATAGCAATTAGTAAGTTATTGGTACCAACGTTTTGCCGCTTCTATCACTTTGACTCGCCAGTGGGAAAACAACTAGAAGAAACAACACTTATTACATATATCCTAATACCCTTATCCATTTAGAGCCTGTTTAAAAGTACACTGCAAAAATTGTAGATTTTTATTTGCATTTAAAGATTACAACAACAAATATAATAAGAATAGTATTATTGTGATAATAGAAGTAATTATTATTATTGTGATAATAGAAGTAATTATTATTATTGTGATAATAGAAGTAATTATTATTATTGTGATAATAGAAGTAATTATTATTATTGTGATAATAGAAGTAATTATTATTATTGTGATAATAGAAGTAATTATTATTATTGTGATAATAGAAGTAATTATTATTATTGTGATAATAGAAGTAATTATTATATTGTGATAATAGAAGTAGTAATATTATTATTGTGATAATAGAAGTAATTATTATTATTGTGATAATAGAAGTAATTATTATTATTGTGATAATAGAAGTAATTATTATTATTGTGATAATAGAAGTAATTATTATTATTGTGATAATAGAAGTAATGTATTATTATTGTGATAATAGAAGTAATTATTATTATTGTGATAATAGAAGTAATTATTATTATTGTGATAATAGAAGTAATTATTATTATTGTGATAATAGAAGTAATTATTATTATTGTGATAATAGAAGTAATTATTATTATTGTGATAATAGAAGTAATATTATTATTGTGATAATAGAAGTAATTATTATTATTGTGATAAAGAAGTAATATTATTATTGTGATAATAGAAGTAATTATTATTATTGTGATAATAGAAGTAATATTATTATTGTGATAATAGACAGTAATTATTATTATTGTGATAATAGAAGTAATTATTATTATTGTGATAATAGAAGTAATTATTATTATTGTGATAATAGAAGTAATTATTATTATTGTGATAATAGAAAGTAAATTATTATTATTGTGATAATAGAAGTAATTATTATTATTGTGATAATAGAAGTAATATTATTATTGTGATAATAGAAGTAATTATTATTATTGTGATAATAGAAGTAATTATTATTATTGTGATTAATAGAAGTAATTATTATTATTGTGATAATAGAAGTAATTATTATTATTGTGATAATAGAAAGTAATTATTATTATTGTTGATAATAGAAGTAATTATTATTATTGTGATAATAGAAGTAATTATTATTATTGTGATAATAGAAGTAATTATTATTATTGTGATAATAGAAGTAATTATTATTGTGATAATAGAAGTAATTATTATTATTGTGATAATAGAAGTAATTATTATTATTGTGATAATAGAAGTAATTATTATTATTGTGATAATAGAAGTAATATTATTATTGTGATAATAGAAGTAATTATTATTATTGTGATAATAGAAGTAATTATTATTATTGTGATAATAGAAGTAATTATTATTATTGTGATAATAGAAGTAATTATTATATTGTGATAATAGAAGTAATTATTATTATTGTGATAATAGAAGTAATTATTATTATTGTGATAATAGAAGTAATTATTATTATTGTGATAATAGAAGTAATTATTATTATTGTGATAATAGAAGTAATTAATTATTTATTATTGTGATAATAGAAGTAATTATTATTATTGTGATAATAGAAGTAATTATTATTATTGTGATAATAGAAGTAATTATTATTATTGTGATAATAGAAGTAATTATTATTATTGTGATAATAGAAGTAATTATTATTATTGTGATAATAGAAGTAATTATTATTATTGTGATAATAGAAGTAATTATTATTATTGTGATAATAGAAGTAATTATTATTATTGTGATAATAGAAGTAATTATTATTATTGTGATAATAGAAGTAATTATTATTTTTTGGATAATAGAAGTAATTATTATTATTGTGATAATAGAAGTAATTATTATTATTGTGATAAATAGAAGTAATTATTATTATTGTGATAATAGAAGTAATTATTATTATTGTGATAATAGAAGTAATTATTATTATTGTGATAATAGAGAAATTATTATTATTGTGATAATAGAAGTAATTATTATTATTGTGATAATAGAAGTAATTATTATTATTGTGATAATAGAAGTAATTATTATTATTGTGATAATAGAAGTAATTATTATTATTGTGATAATAGAAGTAATTATTATTATTGTGATAATAGAAGTAATTATTATATTGTGATAATAGAAGTAATTATTATTATTGTGGATAATAGAAGTAATTATTATTATTGTGATAATAGAAGTAATTATTATTTTGTGATAATAGAAGTAATTATTATTATTTGTGATAATAGAAGTAATTATTATTATTGTGATAATAGAAGTAATTATTATTATTGTGATAATAGAAGTAATTATTATTATTGTGATAATAGAAGTAATATATATTGTGATAATAGAAGTAATATTATTATTGTGATAATAGAAGTAATTTTATTATTGTGATAATAGAAGTAATTATTATTATTGTGATAATAGAAGTATTATTATTATTGTGATAATAGAAGTAATTATTATTATTGTGATAATAGAAGTAATTATATTATTGTGATAATAGAAGTAATTATTATTATTGTGATAATAGAAGTAATTATTATTATTGTGATAATAGAAGTAATTATTATTATTGTGATAATAGAAGTAATATTATTATTGTGATAATAGAAGTAATTATTATTATTGTGATAATAGAAGTAATTATTATTATTGTGATAATAGAAGTAATTATTATTATTGTGATAATAGAAGTAATTATTATTATTGTGATAATAGAAGTAATTATTATTATTGTGATAATAGAAGTAATTATTATTATTGTGATAATAGAAGTAATTATTATTATTGTGATAATAGAAGTAATTATTATTATTGTGATTAATAGAAGTAATTATTATTATTGTGATAATAGAAGTAATTATTATTATTGTGATAATAGAAGTAATTATTATTATTGTGATAATAGAAGTAATTATTATTATTGTGATAATAGAAGTAATTATTATTATTGTGATAATAGAAGTAATTATTATTATTGTGATAATAGAAGTAATTATTATTATTGTGATAATAGAAGTAATTATTATTATTGTGATAATAGAAGTAATTATTATTATTGTGATAATAGAAGTAATTATTATTATTGTGATAATAGAAGTAATATTATTATTGTGATAATAGAAGTAATTATTATTATTGTGATATAGAAGTAATTATTATTATTGTGATAATAGAAGTAATTATTATTATTGTGATAATAGAAGTAATTATTATTATTGTGATAATAAGTAGTAATTATTATTATTGTGATAATAGAAGTAATTATTATTATTGTGATAATAGAAAGTAATTATTATTATTGTGATAATAGAAGTAATTATTATTATTGTGATAATAGAAGTAATTATTATTATTGTGATAATAGAAGTAATTATTATTATTGTGATAATAGAAGTAATTATTATTATTGTGATAATAGAAGTAATTATTATTATTGTGATAATAGAAGTAATTATTATTATTGTGATAATAGAAGTAATTATTATTATTGTGATAATAGAAGTAATTATTATTATTGTGATAATAGAAGTAATTATTATTTTGTGATAATAGAAGTAATTATTATTATTGTGATAATAGAAGTAATTATTATTATTGTGATAATAGAAGTAATTATTATTATTGTGATAATAGAAGTAATTATTATTATTGTGATAATAGAAGTAATTATTATTATTTTGTGATAATAGAAGTAATTATTATTATTGTGATAATAGAAGTAGATTTATTATTATTGTGATAATAGAAGTAATTATTATTATTGTGATAATAGAAGTAATTATTATTATTGTGATAATAGAAGTAAGTAATTATTATTGTGTGATAAGAGAAGTAATTATTATTATTGTGATAATAGAAGTAATTATTATTATTGTGATAATAGAAGTAATTATTATTATTGTGATAATAGAAGTAATTATTATTATTGTGATAATAGAAGTAATTATTATTATTGTGATAATAGAAGTAATTATTATTATTGTGATAATAGAAGTAATTGATATTTTTTTAAATATAAAATTTCAATATTTACAGATCTTTCCGTGTCTAAAGTTTTATTTTTCTTCTCCAATCGTCTCTATCTATCCACTCCGTATCCACCAGTCTTATGTTCTCATTCCAGTTCTTATTTCTTGCATCCATTAGTTTCGAGGCCTTCCTTCCTTTCTTCTTCCAAGTGCACACCTTTCCAATGTTTTTTTTTCTGGTTAACTTCTTTCTTGCATTCGTTATGCATGCCCATGTCAATTTAGTTCCTTATATCTTACATAATCTACTCTTTAATATTTTTTTTTATTATTCCGGCTTTTACAATGAATATACATTTTTCTGGTACCCATGTTCACAGTTAACTACACATTTGTTTCAACACATTTTTCCATTCTTGTCTGTTCATCCATATATCTTCTTCTATTTCCCATTCCCTCTTAGCTTCATTGATTCCCTGAATCCACGTAATTGTTGGTCTACCCTTCTTTTTCCTTCCTTTTTAATAATAATAATAATAATAATAATAATAATAATAATGATAATAATAATAATTATTATTATTATTAACTGATATCTTATTGAATCTAATATTTAAATAATAATAATATAATAATAATAATCATAATAATTTTAATTTATTTAGGCCTATATACAGATGTTTAATATTTGCAAATATTTCTGTGCTTAAAGTTTTATTTTCATTCTCCACTCTTCCCTATCCATCCATTCAATGTCCTCCTGCCCTCTTGTTCTCATTCCAGTTCTTATTTCTTACACTCATGAGTTCTCAAGGTTTCCTTTCTTCCTTGCCCAGGTGGACACCATTCTAATGTTTCTCTAAGTAACCTTTCTTCTTGCTTCGCCGTACATGTCCATACAAACTTAACTACTTATCATTTATATAATCTACTATTGAGTATTTTGTTCATGTAATAATAATAATAATAATAATAATAATGATAATGATAATAATAATAATGACATTACTAATAATAATAATAATATAATAAAAGTTTAGGAATTATTAATCAAGTTATGAAACCATCCCTTGTACAAAAAAACACCAGATTACGTTTATATAACACTTTGGCTAGACCAGTGTTGACCTATGGTAGTGAAGCATGGACACTAAGAAAACAACATGGAAAGCAGAATAACGGCTTGTGAAATGAGATTCATGCGCAGAACAGCAGGTTACACCAGATGGGATCGGAAAAGGAACACCGATATCTTAAAAGAATTGAAGACTACGCCAATTTTGGAATATATTAAACAGTATCAACTAAATTGGAAACACCATCTTGAAAGAATGAGTTCAAATCGGATCCCCAAAGCTGTTTATAATTATATATCAAGAGGACGAAGATCACTGGGCCGTCCTATGAAACGCTGGAGGGAAAATTTTCTATAGGATCGTAACAGGCCTTGGCCTAATACTTGGAAGGAATAATAATAATATAATAATAATCATAATAATAATAATAATAATTATTACTAATAATAATAATACTTACTACTTATACTTACTTACTTACTCACTGGCACTATTGAACCCGTAGGTTCATGGCCGCGCGGACATAAGCTCTCCATACATTCCTATCCTGAGATAATCTTTTCCAATCATTCCCTGTATAATCTACTTCCCTCAAATCATAGTTAATGTATAAAGTCCTAACATTCCATGTTCCTAGGACATGTCCCTGTTTTGAGCCTTTGGCATGGGTTCCCTGAAGTAGTCCCCACCCGGAGAACCGAATGGGGCACTATTTGACCTCCGGATAATTTTACCCCAGTTTAACCCATGTCCGCATTTCTTGACGGTTTTATTTTTACGGTGAAAGATCGTCACTCTTTCGACCAAGGTACTTTTTTCGTCTGGCTTATCACCTTCGACCAGTCCGTCATGGGTAACCCTGTCGGCAGCAATGCTACCGCCGGCATAGCTCTCAAGATCATTTAAGCACGCAAGCCACTCCACCGCGACAAGGTAAAGATACCATGGAGGGAAGTAAAGTGATCCCACAACAGGCCCGGAGGCCCTTGGGGTAGTAGGAGGTTAAGGCTCCCACTTTTTTCTAGACAATCGGCACTTTATGTCAGCCGGATTGTCAGCCCTGCGTGACGGCCGCCTTTACCCCCAGAACAAGCGTCTGGTACTCATTTCAATTACAGGCTGAGTCGACCCCAGGGCCATAGTGCCGCCAGAGGGTTTGGGTCAGTTTAAAATTCCTGAGCCCAACGGCACTTGAATCCTCGACCCTCCGGCTTGTAGCTCAGTGCCTTAACCACTACGTTACGGCGTGCCCCCAATAATAATAATAACAATAATTATTATTTATTTATACTGATATTCTATGACGAAAAGGCCTTCGCTTCCACTCAAGCAATAAGTATGAAATGTATAGGCCTACAGTACCTGGTCTACTAATGTGTACATGCAAGTATCTTATTACAATTTTGGTTAATAAAACTTATACAAATAAGTTTACATTTACAATAATGACAATAATCTCGCCGTAGTGGAGTTAAGGCAATATGCTACAGTCCCGAAGGTCGAGGATTCGAATCCCGGAATGGTTAGGGTACTTAAACTGCCCTAATATTCTGGAGGCACAATGACTCAACCTCTAACGGAAACTAGTACCATACGTTTGTTACAGGGGTTAAGGCGACCGTCATGTAGGGCTGATACCCTGACTGATATGTACCAATTATATAAAAAGGTGAGAGCTTTGACCTACTTCTATTCCAAGGGCTCAAGATCTGGTGTGGAAAAAAGTAATGATTTGATAATATATACCTGAAATAAAGCATTATTATTATTATTATTATTATTATTAATATTATTATTTATTATTATTATTATTATCATCATTATTATTGAAATAAGGGAAATTATGGGTGTACAAGAGGAGCCGGACATCATAGACATCATAGAAAAGAAAAGATTGCAGTGGTATGGTCATGTCAAACGAATGCCGGAGCAAAGATTGCCAAAAATTGTTATAGAATGGATCCCAATGGAAAGGAGGAAGAGAGGAAGACCGAAGAAAACTTGGATAGAAGGGGTACAAGCAGCTATGAATATAAGAGGAATGGAGGAAGATCAATGGATGGATAGAGAGGAATGGCGTTTGGTTTCGGAAGACGGCGGCAGCTGCCATGATACCGGATGATGATGATGATTATTATTGTTATTATTATTGAAATTAATATTATGAAAAAAGATACGTAAGTTATATTAACATGATCCTATGTGAAATTTTATTTTTTTGAAGGGAGGTAATTCCAGGATCACAATGACAGCACAATGTACCACGTACAGGGGTTCGCAGATGGCTCATGTGTGATTTTCACTGCATGCCATATAGTGTTACACACTGCTTGCTCAGGTGACGTGTTCCAAATTTAAATATTTCATGATGGACACTTTCACTTCATTTTAACATTAAATCAATGTAATTAGTGTATGCCGGTTTCATTCTTGTATAAACCAAGCATGTAGGCTATCCTCTACTTACCACAATGTTTGACCAATGATAGATGAACAGACAAGCGAATGAAAAAGACTTCATAAAAATGAGCTGTATTATTTTTCTATAGGAAACCAGATACAATAACAGTTAAGTCTCTTAGACTGCGATGGGCAGGACATGTGGCACTAATGGGGAATGAAATGGACATGGAAGCTATTTGTAGGAAAACCAGATGCAAAACGCCCAGTCGGTAGATCAAGTATGAAGTGGAAGAATAATTTTAACCATGATTTGAGGGAAGTAGATTACACAGGGGATGATAGGAAACATTTGCTTAGGAAAGTAATGTATGAAGAGGTTATGTCCACACGGCCATGAACCTACGGGTTAGATACTCCCCTCTATGTTCAACCAACCGAATTCGATGGGTCCTACCTTCTGTCGTCTTCTCATTTGTTAGGTGTTACTACACCAACTTAATTTAATTACTGTTATTTGCCAACTCATGAAAATAGAATTTCATAAAGCAGTGGCAGTTCCCTTACAATTGTATGGTGGTGAATTTTAGGTTTTAACTAAGGAGGAGGAGAAGATCATAGGAATCAGCTGAAATGAGATTTCTGAGAAGTGTAGCTGGCTGTAAACTTCTAGATAAAATAGGAAGTGAAGATATTTTTTAACTTTTAGATTAATTAAAATTACTTACTTACTCACTGGCACTATCGAACCCGAAGGTTCATGGCCGCGCGGACATAAGCTCTCCATACATCCATATCCTGAGCTAATGCTCTCCAATCATTCCCTGTATAATATACTTCCCTCAAATCATAGTTAATGTTGTTCTCCCACCTCATTCTTGGTCTACCAACTGGGCGTTTTCCTTCTGGCTTTCCTACAAGAAGCTTCCATGCAAGTCTTTCATTCCCCATACGTGCAACATGTCCTGCCCATCGCAGTCTACGAGACTTAACTGTTCTTTATATATCTGGCTTCCTATAAAGACCATGTAGTTCATTGTTATGTGGTCTTCTCCATTCACCTGTCTGTTCATCTCTCTTTGGTCCAAAAATTCTCCTAAGAACTTTATTCTCAGATACTCGTAATCTCCTTTCCTCCCTTAAAGTAAGAGTCCATGTTTCGCACCCATATAATATAACTGGTAGAATAATAGTTTTATATATTATAAACTTTTAGATTAAATAAAATAATCTAGGAAAAAACTGGAAAGTACATGTTCAAAGAATGAAAGATGAAAAAATATACTTAATGACAAATCAAAAGGAGGCAGGAATGTTGGTAGACCGAAAAATATATTGATTCAACTTTTTAAATGAGAATATATGAGACCGGAACAAGCCACGTGGGTTTAATCCATGATTGTTGATAATAATGATGATGATGCTGGCGATATTTGTCAACAGATGTCATGAATGGTACCGACCCAATGAGACTTTTATCAGGTAACAGAGATACCATATTTCTAGGACAATGGGGTCTTTCTATTCAGGCTTAAGGAACTTTTACGAGCCTGAAATTCTTCAGACTCGGGACCCACGGCTCCCTCCCGGAGGACTTGCTCCTTGGATTTCTGTATCTTAAAAAATCCATCGACCCAGGCCTGGTTTGAACCCACGACCCTCGCGGGCAGAGCAAGAAACACAACCGCGGCTGATTACTGTATTATTATTATTATTAAATACAAAACAAATACTATTGCTCCTCTTGATTGGTTTTGTTAACTGTTGTAATGGATTAACTCAATTAAATTTAACTCCGGTGAGTGTGGATGTATATCGACTCTCTGGTCTAGGAGTTAAGTTCCTTGTCTCTGGACCCGAAAGTCGCAGGTTAAAACCTGGCCGAGGTCGATATTGTTTTAGGATGGAAAAATTTAAAGGACATGTCCTCCGGGAGGGACTTTCATCCGTAGGTCCCGAATCTGAAGATTTTCGGTCTCATTAAGAACTTCAAACCTAAATTAGAGCGTCTGAGCAAATTTTAATCGGTTTTTACCATCCATGTAATACTTAAGTCGGCTAATATGTATCTGTATGCGGTGAAGAGATAACCACTTGTCACTCGTCGAAATATGTGGGAAATAAGTGTAACTGGTTTGTTGAGTAACTCCCGCAAATGAAAACCCTGGACTCAAGTGAGAACAAACAGATTGTGGACGTAGATGAAGCCCTTCTGGCTAATTATATAGTTATTTTTTAATTGTGACTGTTTATGTTTATAAATAAATAAAGGTAGAGCAATGTTAAATATCGTCCTATGAACAGACATATAAACAAGAGAAACAAGTTGCAAATATATAATTCATTAGTGAAAATAATTGTCTCATATGGAGCTGAAGTATGGAAATTCAACACCTTAGAGCAAAAAAATTATATCGATAGAAATTGATTTGTTTAGGGGAGCAGCAAGCTGTTAAAAATTGGAAAAGTAAGAAAGTCATACGAGAAAAAAATGAATATTGAATATTCAATAGTATATTATATAAGATTTCTTCTTCTTCTGCTTCATGAAAATTAGGTCTTTCGACCTGTTTTCACATCAAGTGGGATTTAATGAATCCTCCCATCTAGTAAATGGGCGTCCAACATTTCTATGTCCTATTGGTTTGTACTTTAGTAACAGCTGAGGGATTCTATCTGTAGACATTCTCTTGACATGTTCATACCAGTTGTTTCTCATGTCGTCAATTCTATTTGTTAAATTAAAAATATTTAAGTCCTTCCTAATATCCTCACTTCTTTTCTTGTCCAAAATTGTCACACCTGCTACTGAACGTAGGAACTTCATTTCTGCAGTTTCTATTTTCCTTCTGTCTGAACGGTTAAGAGTCCAATATTCACTTGCATATGTTAAGACAGGCACTGCCATAATTTTGTAAAATTTTAGTTGTGTGCTCCTCAAAGTTTTATTTTTCAGTGTCCGTCTTATAGCGCCACACATTCTGTAAAATCTATTAAATTTAATATTAATATCTTCCTTGTGGCAGTATGATACGTTGCATCCTAAATAATTAAAATTGTTCGCCTGTTGTATTATACTGTTATTAATACTGATTTTACACCTCATGTGGTCTTTCCCGTTGAATGCCATTACTTTTATGTAAGATTTAAGCAATTAAATTAGTACGACGAATGCAAGAAGGAAGGTTGCCCAGAAAAAACATTCAAAGAAGAAAGAAAGAAATAAACGAAGACCTCGAAACTCTGGATGCAAGAAATAAGAATTTGAATGATAACAAGAGGATTGGATGACATGGAGTGGATGGTTAGGGACGAGTAGAGAAGAAAAATAAAACTTTATATACAGGAAGATGTGTAAAGGTTAAAAATCTCTATGTAAATAAAACATATATTTATGTAAGAATCGCTTTAGTATAGAGTTTCTATAGTAGTTGTTGGCTTTTAAAACAACAAAATCAGATAAGAAGTAAGGTTTTATTTCTACCTAGAATGGATGTCCCATATCCACAAAAAGAGATTTGTCTTTGTATCCTAGATAAGTGAAACGCTAAGATTATCAGAAGATTACTGTATTGGGCCGGCAGCTGGCATTTCACAACTCTTTCTTGGCTGTAAAAGCTCTAGAAAATTCGATTCCGTTTGATGTAAGAATCAGTACAAGTCGGCTGGAGGCCAGGTGATTGATTTCACAAAAGGGAAACTTTCCTTGCTTTCCCGAGTAAGAGCAGCATTCTCTCCTCTCCTGGAAAGGAAAATTATAACCTCGGTTTTCATTAAGAATTTATTAGACCCTTGTACCATGGCTACGCAAATTACATTGTTTCTACTTTTTTATTTATTATTCTCAGAAGCAATACTTTTCTACACATGAGAGATAACAATGAGAGTTAATTTATAAAAAAAAAGTTTGCATAATGATGTATGATTTCATCGTTGTACGAGTTTCTCTTTTAAAATTCGTAATGAAAGAAATCACAAAACATATTAGATTTGATTCATAAATACAACTTTTCCCATGTCTTGTGAACTTTATCTGTTCATTTTCATTCTCACAAAAGAAAACTCTGCACAATATTATAGTAATAAAATTGCCTTCACGCCTCTCTTCTTGTCTTTTTATTATTACACGCTTTATATTAGCTTGATCTGTATCTATCTATCTATCTATCTATCTATCTATATAACTGAATCTTTCAACGCGTTTTTCACCACCCACTTAAAATAATTGGATCGACCTGAAATTTTGTATACTTGTAAAGGACCCGTGACAATACAATAATTTCATATTTATTTTCTAAAATCCTGGCCAGAATCATCAGAAAATCAAAAAAAGTGTCTTTGTATTTATGTAACGGAATCTTTGAACACGATTTTCACCCACTTAGAAACATAGGATAGACTTGAAACTTTGTATACTTGTAAAGGACCCGTGATAATATAATAATTTCATATTCATTTTCTAAAATCCTGGCCAGAATCATCAGAAAATAAAAAAAAGTGTCTTTATATCTATGTAACGGAATCTTTGAACACGATTTTCACCCACTTAGAGACATTGGATCGACTTGATACTTTGTATACTCGTAAAGGACCCATGACAGTACATTAATTTCATATTTTATTTCTAAATTCCTGGCCAGAATCATCAGAAAATCAAAAAAATTAAAACTGGTATAATAGGTTACGGACTTGTCGACTTTTTAGTCAATCGTTGTAAAAGCTCAGTTGGTAGATCGGTGAATAGTAGTATATAATTTCAGTAATCCATAGGTCGCTGGTTCGAATCCGGCTGGGGAGGATTTTTTTTTTAGAAGAGTAATACTATTAGCTCATACTACAATAGTATGGAATTTAAAGATATTTACATTCTTATCTTATTCTGTAAAATATTAAAACTAAAAAATAAATAATAGTTTTAAAAAACTAAAACAGCACGCTTTATAAGAAAACCGAACTCAAAAATGAAAAATAATTTTAATTTCCAACACGCTTGGGATAAATTTAAAGTGGTCAACAAAAAAAATCATCTGCAACACATATAGAATAAAACTAGAATCATCAACAAAAAGAAAATAATTTTACCATCAAAAGCGTGGGTGCTTTTTATGATTTTTACATGTTCTTCTTAGAGACTTTACTTTTACCAATATATGGTTATTATCAAATATATTAATTGATATAGAGCACCTCACCCTTTGATGGTAAAATTATTTTTATTACGTATAAGCATTTTTCTGACCACCAGGTGCATCTGAGGTACGTTAATGGACTTCAGAGTCACAATCATTATTGTGTTGTGAATTTTTGTTTCTTCCACATAATAAAGATGCGGGTACGTGTTACAAATATTTAAACATTTGCCCTTCACTTCGGGGTCCCGAGTTCACATATTGTTCACTACATGTGAGGTTCGTGTTGGACGATCGGACCCTGGGTAGGTTTCTCACGAAATGTCTCGCGTTTCATCTAGCCAAAAACTTAATTTCATCACTTCTCCGTCTTTATACATAAAAATGAGTATGAATCTGTTTGTTTGACGTACTGGACTCAAAATATAGTTTACCGATCTGAATTGGATTTTCCAATATTTAGACACTGGAACGATTGACGTATATAACATATTACTTACTTACTTACTTACTTACTTACTTACTTACTTACTTACTCACTGGCACTATCGAACCCATAGGTTCATGGCTGTGCGGACATAAGCTCTCCATACATCCCTATCCTGAGCTAATGCTTTCCAATCATTCCCTGTATAATCTACTTCCCTCAAATCATAGTTAATGTTGTTCTCCCATCTCATTCTTGGTCTACCAACTGGGCGTTTTCCCTCTGGCTTTCCTACAAGAAGTTTCCATGCACGTCTTTCATTCCCTATACGTGCAACATGTCCTGCCCATCGCAGTCTATGAGACTTAACTGTTCTTATTATATCTGGCTTCCTATAAACACCATGTCGTTCATTGTTAAGTAGTCTTCTCCATTCACCTGTCTGTTCATCTCTCTTTGGTCCAAAATTTTTTCTAAGAACTTTATTCTCAAATACTCGTAATCTCCTTTCCTCCCTTAAAGTAAGAGTCCATGTTTCGCACCCATATAATATAACTGGTAGAATAATAGTTTTATATAACATATTACCGTATGTATTATAGGACCGGGATTAAATAAAAGGGCATCAGTGCACTTTAAAGTCTATTTGGACGTTTAAATGACTTGTGCTGCCTAAACAATAACGAATACACCTAGTTCATGTAAACAGAATTGAATATCTCAAAAAACGCAAAATAAAATCCGCATCAGCATATGTCTATCTTTCACCGATAACTCATAATAACGGTTTTTGTCTTTCAGCTCATTAATTCCAAGAAGATCGGATTAAGTAGATTCCCAAGCACGATCTGTATAAAAATAATTACGATATAAATTTATAATTATTATTGTTTCTACTTATTGAAGAAAACATTAACACACATTTCATTTATTTAGGCGAACGCCAGGTGTTAGCTCGTACTCATATAAATTTGATACGTTTAATTTTATCTGGATATTTGTTGAGGCGTCAGAACTGGTTACCCGACATTCATGAATATCAAGACCTTTAATATAATAGGGGAATCATTTCGGTACAGGAATTACGTCTTACTGCGCAAACTATACGTCATCGCGTCTCCATCTCGAGTGTCATCTTTATGAACAGTGCCAAATGCTTTCCTATCTATCCCTTCCCTTTCCTAGTGCGCACCCTGTGCTATTGCGCATCCCCCCTCTCCCTGTGAACCCTCATAAATAGCTGTGTTTTGTAACATCGGATCATCATCTACTTAGTCACCATTGGAGTCTGGTCAGAGCAGCTCAGGAGAGGTGGTTTAGTTTGTTTAGTCCAGTACGCCAGGGTGGGGACGCTAGGACAGTATTTCCCCCAACCCGAGGCTGGACTAGAGTGAGTGATAATGTATGTATGTATGTATGTATGTTGATTTATATCAAATTTTCTTTTGTATAGATGATCTACTATGATTTATTTTCTTTGTAAATTGAATATTTATTTATTTATCTTTATATTATATCTGACTATATTTTGACTCGCATTAAAAGCTTTAGTTGTGCTTTTTACTTACTCTATGCCTATTCATTCAGTAGTTAGCATAAGTCAGATATCAAAGTCAAATTCCAAAAGCTTGCTCAAGCGTGTGTTAGTTCCTTTATCCCAAAGCTTCCACGGTTGTATTTTATAAGTCAGTAAACCTTACATATTCGGAGAATTGAGTAAAGAAAGTTGAATTCCTCTTTGCCTCTAAGGGCCCGGGCAAAGATGTCACACATTTGAACAATCTATGTTTTCCAATCAAAATAGTGATCAACAATATAACCCTGCGTGAGTGCAAAATGGTGGTTCAATATTGCACAAAATTGGTAGTAGAACTTGGTTATGTAATAATAAGACTGCCACAATCTCATCATATTCCTGGCATAGGCATTAATCCGCGTGCGAGTAGAGAGTTTAATTTTACAGCGACTGTTTAATATTGGAAGTACTAGTAACATTGGATTATTTATATTACAATTATTTGGCCTTCATTAGCCAAAATATATCCTATATTATTTAAAATTGTTTATACCAAACGATAGGGATCAAACAACAATATTTCATTATTTTAAAGGACATTTGTACTTGAAACTTTTGAGTGATTTTTTTTTACTTGGATGGGTTACCAGCCCAACCGCAAAGATATCTCACACATTCAAGCCACTGAAATGAAATTTTAAGATCCGTAAAAGGATGCATACGCATAGATAGGTTACAGAATGAATCCATAAGAAACGAAGTGGATATATTTTCAATATTCGATTAACTAGAAGAGCACAAATACCAATGGAAAGAACATTTACACAGAATGCACAATACAAGATCACCCAAAAAGATCAACACCTACAACCACATGGAAAAAAGTTCTTTGGGACGGCCAATGAAACGATGGACTTGAGACCGGAACAGGTTGCATTGACCTAATCCAGGAGACGAAGAAGAACAACAACAAAGGAAATTATATGTCAATCTGCACCCATACATCACTACGTGGGATAGGGAGCTCCTTTCGGGAGTTATTTATCGGGAGATGTGAGGGAGTGCCAAGTAGTTTGCTCTTTGCCTTAAAGAAAAATCTAGCAGGCAGATACTTTAGTCCTAAGGAGCTAATACGTAACAAAACAATTTGAGACTGGGTATCCATGGATTGTAAGTCCCTCACGGAAGGTAATTTCTCTTGGAACTTTCCATTAAAAATCCAATGACTCCGAATGGATTTCTCCGCGACCAAAGGCATGAAACATCCCCCAAAACACCAATACCGATAACAGATATCATATACATTGGCAGAAATGCATATATTATAAAAACTATTCGGACGACATTAAAAAAGAACCTTGGTACTAACAGACGAATAGATATTATTGCATTTAGACCATCTTCAAAAATTGGTATGATAGTAGATCCCACAATTCATTTTCAGACTCATAGTGGCCAACCTGAGGAAGTTGACTCTGAAACGAAAGCCATATATGAGCCAACAATTGACTGTTACTTACTTACTCACTGGCACTATCGAACCCGTAGGTTCATGGCCGCACGGACATACGCTCTCCATACATCCCTATCCTGAGCTAATGCTTTCCAATCATTCCCTGTATAATCTACTTCCCTCAAATCATAGTTAATGTTATTTTCCCACCTCATTCTTGGTCTACCAACTGGGCGTCTTCCCTCTGGCTTTCCTACAAGAAGCTTCCATGCAAGTCTTTCATTCCCCATACGGGCAACATGTCCTGCCCATCGCAGTTTACGAGACTTAACTGTTCTTATTATATCTGGCTTCCTATAAAGACCATGTAGTTCATTGTTATGTAGTCAACAATTGACTGTTACAAAGATAAATACCCAACTAGATAGTGTAACTGTCACCACAGGATTGATGACTGGGACAAGTGGTACTATACCAGGATTCTTAGCCAAATTTTGGAATTCCTTAGATTTGGACATGGTGTATCTTTTTAAAATTGCCATCGCTGCCATTACAGGATCAATTTGAATTTTAAGAAACCATTTTTACAAAATTTCTACTTTATAATATGTATACTTCAATTAGACCTACAATTTGAATTTTTTAAATGTATTTACAAAATATATTTCATAAATGCAAAATATAAATTGTCTGTATCACTTTGTCCTTGAGGCAATCCTCTAATGAGGAAAGTTGTATATAATAATATTTATAACCTCAATTATCCTGATCCAGTAAGTTTCCATTGTTTGATTTTTAGTTCGGTGATATGAATGAGGAAGAAATCTGCAGGACAATTGTACCCACGATTGTAGAATGTCTTAATTATGTTTAGGTTCATTATCTTCATAAAACACTAATTTATTCATATTCTCTTCTTTTTACACTTTTTTCCAAGTTCACCTTTAGGAGGTTCATAAATGTATTATTATATATTGTTCTCTTCTACTTCTACCAATACGTTTTGATTTTTTCAAGGTCTAAGCCTCATTACTCTTTTAGATAATAGAAATATTCTATTTCCTTTCTCCATGTTGTACATGAACGTACTATGTCTATCCCATCTGCCAATTGGAATACAGAAAAACGCCCACCGATTTCATGTCATTTTCCTTGATATTCTTTTATCTCACTGGAAGTAAATATCAATAAAACTAAATATATGGTCACATGTAGAAATTCATTATATAATGGAAATGGGCAGCTAATGACAAATGAGGGAAATTTTGAGGAAGTGGCTGAATTCAAATACCTAGGAACATTGATCACAAATAGGAATGAGATGCACAAAGAAATTAAACATAGGCTCAATTCTGGAAATGCGTGCTATTATGCATTGCAGAGACTCTTGATGTCCCAACTCCTTTCAAAAAACGTTAAACTGAAAATATATAAAACTATTATTCTACCAGTTATATTATATGGGTGCGAAACATGGACTCTTACTTTAAGGGAGGAAAGGAGATTACAAGTATTTGAGAATAAAGTACTTAGGAAAATTTTGGACCAAAGAGAGATGAACAGACAGGTGAATGGAGAAGACTACTTAACAATGAACTACATGGTCTTTATAGGAAGCCAGATATAATAAGAACAGTTAAGTCTCGTAGACTGCGATGGGCAGGACATGTTGCACGTATGGGGAATGAAAGACGTGCATGGAAGCTTCTTGTAGGAAAGCCAGAGGGAAAACGCCCAGTTGGTAGACCAAGAATGAGGTGGGAGAATAACATTAACTATGATTTGAGGGAAGTAGATTATACAGGGAATGATTGGAAAGTATTAGCTCAGGATAGGGATGAATGGAGAGCGTATGTCCGCGCGGCCATGAACCTACGGGTTCTATAGTGCCAGTGAGTAAGTAAGTAGTATTCTTTTATCTCTGTCAGTTCTTTTACATCTAACATTGAGCTCGGTTGTCATTCATTTTCTTATCTGTCAATGTCACTCCTAGTAAAGACCTAAAATACCTCATATCCGCTGTTTATATATTAGTTTTGTCTATTTTCCTTAATGCCAGTCTCGCTGCCATATAATATCGCTGGTTTAGAAACAATATTATGCAGTATTAATGTATCTTGCATCCTCATGTTCTTTTCCCAGATATCTTCTTACGAAAACGTTTATAGATTTTATCTTATCCACGTTCTTATACAACCTTAAAAAAAAACTTATTCATCTCAGAAGTAGTCGATCTGCAAATCAGGACACATCCTCATCCCATATTTCAGTGTAAATTAAAGATTAATTTCCTCTCATCGTTTGCTTTTCGCCAGCCTATTGTCCCTCCATTTCACTTAAAGATGGTAAACCTTATTTCGTAGGCGAAGATAGCATTTTGTATTTAATCCTTACTTACTTACTTAACTTACTTACTTACTTACTTACTTACTTACTTACTTACTTACTTACTTACTTACTTACTTACTTACTTACTTACTTACTTACTTACTTACTTACTTACTTACTTACTTACTTACTTACTTACTTACTTACTTACTTACTTACTTACTCACTCACTGGCACTATCGAACCCGTAGGTTCATGGCCGCGCGGACATAAGCTCTCCATACATCCCTATCCTGAGCTAATTCTTTCCAATCATTCCCTGTATAATCTACTTCCCTCAAATCATAGTTAATGTTGTTCTCCCACCTCATTCTTGGTCTACCAACTGGGTGTTTTAATCCTTATTTTTAGAAATTAATGTTTTAACGAATTTTTCATCTACCTCTCGCATTTCTTTCTAAAAAAAGTGACTCTTCTTCCCGTCACCCGACCATTTAAAACATACACATGTCATAAAAAATGGATTAACAATCAATAAATTTGTTAATTATTAACATCTGTATTTGCAATAATACTATTCATTAATTAATGTTACAACATACTTTAAAACTATATTTATAGGAGTAAAATTTAAATTCGAATATATTACATTGGTTCAATATAGTTTTTTTTTATTATTCCGGCTTTTACAATGAATATACATTTTTCCGGTACCCATGTTCACAGTTAACTACACATTTGATTCAACACATTTTTCCATTCCTGTCTGTTCATCCATATATCTTCTTCTATTTCCCATTCCCTCTTAGTTTCATTGATTCCCAGAATCCACGTAATATTTGGTCTACCCTTCTTTTTCCTTCCCTGTGGTTCCCAATCCATGATTATCTTAGGTAGTCTTCCTTCTTCCATCCTTCTAATGTGTCCGTACCAATTTGTTTCTTCTTTATAAAATCTAATATTGAATATTGTACCTGCATTTTTTCTTTTATATATGAATTTAGGATTTTATCCTTCCTGGATATTCTTGAAGCACGTCTCCAGTAGTCCATTTCAGTGGCGAGTAATTTTTTTTTTTTCATTTGTGCATTTAAAGCCCACACATCAGCTCCATAGGTAATAATGCTTCTGATTACTGTATTAAAAATAGATATTAGGGCCTAATAATAAAAATAAATTCGTAATTTTCCTTTCTATACTACATTCCCAACAATTGTGAGGGATTTCTCACCCGTATATTGTGAAGTTTCAGAACACAATTTGCTGTTACTTTATCTGAAATGTCCTTAACATTTGTTACTACAAGTTTTACTTATCTTTCTGTAAATATTTTTGGATATCGTGATTATAGAGTTAAATAAATTCTATATTAACCCGGGTGACATTACGTTCTTTTCAATAAAAGCGTTTCTGCTCTGTGCCAATCAGAACTGCTTTTTTAATAGTGAAATTGATATCTGATCGGAAGAAATATTCTTACCTATTGTGATCTCTTTTGATTGATACCATACTACGAATTATTAAGCTCAACAAACAATGGCAACATGCCTGTTATTATACAATGAACAAGTTCCATATGTTAACGTCGCCACAAACTCGGTACCTTATTTAGATTCTAATCCAAATCAGAATGCCCAATAAAAATCATCTAAAAATATCTCCGTAATTTATTCTCTAAAGCGCCTCAAGAACTTTCTTCCTACAGCTGTTAAAATAATTTTTATCCAAACTTTAGTGTTGCCGCATTTTGACTATTGCAAGTTCTGTTAATCGATATAAGTGATGGATTGCAATGTATTCATAATATGTGTATCAGATTCATATTTATTCTCCGAAAATATGAACACTTTTCCCCATTTTTCCACGAATTGTCATGTCCACATCTTACAGACAGAAAAAAATTACAGTATCTAGTTCTCTTATTTAAGATTCTACATAGCTGTACCCCCAATTATTTAGCTTCTCGTTTCCAGTATCTCCTCCAACCATAAAATAAACACACGATCACAACATAATCTCTTGCACACTATACTGCAACAAAGGACATCCCAGCACTCCACGTGGTACTATCATAAGTAATGCCACGAGTGATTTCCAAATTCTCTACATAAATTCACTCCTCACTTCGTGAGTCGTGAATTTATCGATAATTTGGAAATGAAGAGTGGCATTTGTTAGGACTATTTAACGAATAAAATTAAGCTGTTTACTCACAAATCATTATTTAACTATAGTTATTTTAAAATATTTATATATTTAATGTAAACGGCGATGTTTGAAAACAAATGAGAAACGATAGGCACGCTTCATCTGCTTCTTTTGTTTATCACTGCAACCAGATCATACTATTTATTGCCAAAGTAACGCAATATTGTAAGAATGCTCTCTAGTGGACAAAAAATGAAAACACATCAAACTGTATATTAATTTATTTCTGATGTCGTATGGTGTAAATATGACAATTATATTTTTCTGGATTGTTACCTGGGAAAAAATACATTTAAGAAAGTGCAAACAGTGGTTTCTTTTTTTGGTGGTATAATAAATTGCTACAAATGTTTTTATATTAACTCCCGCATGCGGTATGTGTTGACATTCATGCACTATATATACAATCCGGTAGCCGTATTTCTCACAGGCTCAGTCACTGCAAAATATTATGAGACCTGTTCAGAATACTAAAAAGGAGGAGCTTTCTTTAATATGGTAATTATAACACTGATAAATATTTCGTGAAACACGACTCTGATTGGTTGTAAAACAGAAATCATTGAAACGTGATTGGTCATTGACTCCCATTTGGGCCTTGAGTTAAATAGTCTCCATTTCTCGCAACTTCAATTCCCTACCAAGGGAATCAGGGGCTGCGGACATTAGCTTCTATTAAAATAAATCTAAATTTATATATGCTCTAACATTGCTTCTTCATTACCCCATGTAAGATAATAATAATAATTGATGTTCCTCGTTTAATTTATCTTATTTATATTATTATTATTATTATTAATATTATCATTACCATTATTATTATTATTGGTTAGGACATGTTTTAAGAATGGAAGATGAGCGATGGCCGAAGCAACTATATGAATGGCATCCGAACAGAAAGAAGAAAAGAGGAAGACCAAGGTTAACATGGAAGGAAAACATGAAGACAGTAATGCAAGCTAGAGGGCTAAGCATCGAAGATGCCCAAGACCGTAGGCTTTGGAGGTTTGGCACGGGAAGACGGCAGCAGCTGTGTAAACACGAAGATAGATAGAGATTATTATTATTATTATTATTATTATTATTATTATTATTATTATTATTATTATTATTATTATTATTATTATGAAGAATGTTGTTTATTAATTTAACGTGTTATCTATATCTATTCTGAGTTATTTAAGTGTGTAACAAAATTTAGGTCGCTCTCTAACACTCGAAATGAAGGAAATAAAAGCAATAAAGTTATGTCTATATAAGTTATTTGGGAGAATCTTAAAATATATAATTACAATTTTAATAGATTAAATAAGCATTGTTTAATTCTTACACATACGTAATGCAGAATTCGTTGGATCTTCTGTTGTTTTAAATGGCCGCTTCTGCACAATTTCTTAAAACATTGGAAGTGATAGCATTTGAAAAGCGGAAAGAAACAAACTGTTTTGAGCGTTTTCTAAGAGTTAGTGAAAAAATCCTATATTAGTCATCGAGGATAATGTGAAAATAGCGGAAGAATTTATAGGCGAGTCAGCATAGAGCATGAATTATACTCGTTATGAAGTTTTAATAAAATTTTATCGGTCTAAATCTAAATACTAACAAGTCACAAGTAATTCTAATAGGACAAACTTTGACATATCTACACTTCCAAACATTATTATAAATAATATAATTATCCCTTATTCTTCTTCAGTAATAGATCTTGGACTACATCTAGACCCAAATTTAACCAGGCAAAAACAAGTGAAACACATATGTAAAAAGACTTTCTCCATCTTACATTATCTTAGACGTTTAAAGAATTTTCTCCCAGTTTCGTTAAAACAAATCCTTGTGCAGAATCTTGTGTTGCCACACTTCGATTATTGTGACATTATATATAATGATCTAAACCATGACTTGTCGCAGAGACTGCAGCGTGTTCATAATGCTTGCGTTCGATTTATTTTCAATATCCGCCGTTATGACCATATTTCCGAACACTTTAATAACCTCTCTTGGCTCCGTCTTACTGACAGACGTAAATTGCACTCTCTTTCACTACTTTTCAAGCTTCTGAATTCCTACATCCCTACTTACCTGGCGTCCAGATTTGAGAAGTTATCCTCTTATCACAATATTGACACTAGGTCACAAGATAGCAGTCTGCTAACAATTCCTCTTCATAGCACATCCTCCTATTCTACTTCCTTCACAGTAGCCTCTGCCCGCTCCTGGAATCTCCTTCCTCAAGATATCAGGGGTTGCCGCACACTTGGCACCTTTAAGTCACGCTTATACAGTTACCTGTTGTCTAATAATTCATTTTTCTCTATTTATTTAATTTTATACTATGTCATTAATCTTTTCCTCGTTTTTTTATATATCTTGTACATATTATATATTTAATTCGTTAAATTTAGAGTAAATCAAAATACATTATAAATATTAATTGTATTGTATTCATAACTTGTAATCGCTATATATATATATATATATATATATATATATATTTGTAATTTAGATTTAAGACTATTTTTTGTTTGTATTTTTTTAACCTGGTTAAGTGGTAGACAAGGCCTTAAGGCGTTAGCTCTGCCAGGTAAAATAAAGCTATTATTATTATTATTATTATTATTATTATTATTATTATTATTATTATTATTATTATTATTATTATTATTATTATTATTATTATTATTATTATTTCTATCAATCTCATGAAAAAGTGTAAACGTCAGAGTAGGTACGCCCATGTACAATTATCTGTCAAATTAATAAGAAATGGAGGAAGTTTGTAATTATTGCTACCATCTTACACTGTATTCAGTCTTATTTCCCATTAGATATGATGTTGCCTAAGAATAATGTTTGTAATGGTTACAGTTCCGTACACAATTCCGTCATATGGAACTTAGCTCGGAATTAGTATAGCGTGGTTTTTACGGCGCTCTATTCGAGTTACATGAAACAATTTACAGAACAATTGTACTAATAATTTTTCGCATGAAAAAAGGTGCACATTTATAGTCTAGAGTATATTATAAATTTAGGATGTAATATATTATTTTAACAACACTTTATCGCAAATACATATAGAAAAGCACAATGTTGTAAAATGTCTTCTTCCTTCCAAGTATTAGGCCAAGGCCTGTTACGATCCTATAGAAAATTTTCACTCCAGCGTTTCATAGGACGGCCCAGTGATCTTCGTCCTCTTGATATATAATTATAAACAGCTTTGGGGATCCGATTTGAACTCATTCTTTCAAGATGGTGTTTCCAATTTAGTTGGTACTGTTTAATATATTCCAAAATTGGTGTAGTCTTCAATTCTTTTAAGATATCGGTGTTCCTTTCCCGATCCCATCTGGTGTAACCCGCTGTTCTGCGCATGAATCTCATTTCACAAGCCGTTATTCTGCTTTCATGTTGTTTTCTTAGTGTCCATGCTTCACTACCATAGGTCAACACTGGTCTAGCCAAAGTGTTATATAAACGTAATCTGGTGTTTTTTTGTACAAGGGATGGTTTCATAACTTGATTAATAATTCCTAAACTTTTATTATAACTAGTAACTTTTTCAGGGATGTCCTTTTCATCCCAGATAGAGAGATAATATCCAAGATATTATGTTGTAAAATGTAAAGTATTCTACTAAAGACCTTAGGAGGTGTTTTGAGGTAGTAGGAGGTTAAGGCTCCCACTTTTCTATACAATCGTTATTTGATGTCAGCCGGGTTGTCAGCCCTCCACGACGATCGCCTTTATCTGAGAATACGCGTCTGGAATTTATTTTCGATGGAGGCTGAGTCGATCCCTAGACTAAGATGCAGTCAGTACTTTTAGATAGTTAAAATATACTAATTATACAGGTATTTGATTGGACCATGCGTGCATTGACGTAACCAATTACGCTTCAGCGTGTTCCGAACACATTGATGTTCATATATAACGTTAATGATCGAAATATTAATGGATTGGCTGTCCGAATATGTTTTATTCAATTTAAGTGAATTAAAAAAAATATTAAATCAACTCACTGGCGCAACCGAACCCGTAGATTCATGGCTGAGCGGTCACGTGCTCTCCTATTCTGAGTCAACATTTTCCAATAATCCGTTGTACAGCATACGTCCCTCAAATTATGTTTAAATATAATAATAATAATAATAATAATAATAATAATACTTTATTTATTCTGGCAGAGTTAAGGCCATAAGGCCCTCTCTTCCACTCAACCAGCACAAATACAAATAAACATTTGACAAATATAGATATACACTATACTAATTATAAACAGTTAAAGATACAATAAATGTAGCAATGTAAATGTCATGTACAAACAACATTTTATAGGGTAATAACAATAATGATGCGATAATAATAATAATAATAATAATAATAATAATAATAATAATATAAATATGATACATTATACGGGAAACACCAATTAATATATACATATATATTATTATTATATATATATATAATATATATATATATATATATAATCTTACAATGGATAATAATGAAGTCGAGTTTAGAGCAAATATATTATACCACCTCATTATTCATGTACTTTCTGGGCGCTTTCCATCTGGTTTTCCTAGAAGGTGTTTGCATGCCCCTTTTTCATCCCCTATTTCATGCCACATATCATGTCTATTGCAGTCTACAAGATTTAACTATTCTAATTACATATCGTTTCTTCTAAAGATCATATACCTCATTCTTACCTACTCTTCTCCATTCCTATGCCTGTTCGTCCCTCTTTGGTTTAAATATTTTCCTAAGAACTTGATTCTCAAATACTTGCTATCATTTTTCTTCCCTTAAGGTAAGATTCAAGTTTTACATCCGTATAATATAACTCAAATAATAATATTTTTGTGGGACAAACTGGGACAAAGAACTGTTATGGATCACGGGCTTGTAACCCGAAAACTTTTAACATCATGATTTCCAGCAGTGAAAGCCTGCATTTTGAAATAATGCTGTGGTCTCGAGGTAGCGTGCTGCCTTGTCACGCAGCGGGCGCGGGTTCGATCCCCGGTCGGGGCAGTTTTTCTGGGTGAGGTTTTCTTCGGGGTTTTCCCTCACCTGTGAGACAAATGTCAGGAAAACTTTTAAGGCCCAAACGGTCCCCGAAATCATATGGCCATCATCATGATCCTTATCATCATCATCCTTCACCGGTGTGGAAAGCAACGGGAAGCTACCACACCTACACAATTCCCTAGTAAAGCTGCAAGCATAGCATGAAAATGCTATGATTGCAGGGAAAGACCTGCCTTCGGGCAGAATTACTATGGATGGATGGATATATATAGGTCCTATGGTAAAATAAAGCTATTATATATATATATATATATATATATATATATATATATATATATATGTTATAATTAAATATTTAACATGTAAAAACGTTCTCTTTAATTTGCTTACTAGATGGCAGTGAAGACCGAGTTCTCGTGACATCTAGTAATAATGGAGAATATAATACATATATAAGAAAAATAAATGTTTGAATTGGATTCGCCTGGTAGTGTAATGGATATCACGCTGAGGTACAGACTCAGAGATCCGGGTTCGAATCCCCTCCAAACATTTATTTTTCTTATCATACCATATATATATATATATATATATATATATATATATATTGAAAAATAAAGCCAGGAACGACTCTATAGTGAAATTATACAATACAAGGACAGTGCCTATTATTACTTATGGATCTGAAACATGGACAGTGACAACACAACAATCTGCCAGAATACAAGCTGCTGAAATGAGATTCCTCAGACCAATAGCATGATATCAAAGAACAGACAAAGAACATAACACAGAAATAAGACAACAACTAAAAATAGAAGAATTAAACTCAACAATAGTGAAACACAGAACAAACTGGAAAGAACACTTGGCAAGGATGACTGAGAATAGAATACCAAAAGTAGCGTACAACTATTCACCACGAGGAAGAAAAGCTTGGGAAGACCAAGGAAAAGATGGAAAGAGCAGCAATTTGGAGCCGGAGTAGGCTAGTAAATAGGCCTAAACCGTGAAGAAGAAGAATATATATCCACCCATAGTAATTCTGCCCGAGGGCAGGTCCTTCACTGCAATCATAGCATTTTCATGCTATCTTTGCAGCTTTACTAGGGAATTGTAGGTGTGGTAGCTTCCCGTTGCTTTCCACACCGGTGAAGGATGATGATGATGATGATAATGATAAGGATGATGATGATGGCCATATGATTTCGGGGACCGTTTGGGCCTTAACGTTTTCCTGACATTTGTCTTACAGGTGAGGAAAAACCCCGATAAAAACCTCACCCAGAAAAAGTGTCCCGGCCGGGGATCGAACCCGGGCCCGCTGCGTGACAAGGCAGTACGCTACCTCGAGACCACAGCGTGGACTATATATATATATATATATATATATATATATATATTCAGTTTCATTTTTTTTTTGGGAGGATTTGGGATGACTATTTAACTCATGCCCCAAATGGGAGTCAATGACCAATCACGTTTCAATGATTTCTGTTTTACAACCAATCAGAGTCGTGTTTCACGAAATATTTATCAGTGTTAGGATTATCATATATTAAACAAAGCTCCTCCTTTTTAATATTCTGAACAGGTCTGACCGTTATTTTGCAGTGACTGAGCCTATAACAAATACGGCTACCAGATTGTATATAATAGTGCTTACATGTCAACATTTGTAGCAATTGATTATACCACCAAAAAAAGAAACCACTGTTTGCACTTTCTTAAATGTATTTTTTCCCAGGTAATAATCGAGAAAAAATATAATTGTCATATTTACATCATACGACATCAAAAATGAATTAATATACAGATGATGTGTTTCATTTTTTCTCCACTAGAGAGCATTCTTACAATATTGCGTTCCTTTGGCAATAAATAGTATGATCTGGTTGCAGTGATAAACAAAAAGAAGCAGTAGAAGCGTACCTATCGTTTCTCATTTGTTTTCAAACATCGCCGTTTACATTAAATATATAAATATTTTAAAATAACTATAGTTAAATAATGATTTGTGAGTAAACAGCTTAATTTTATTCGTTAAATAGTCCTAACAAATGCCACTCTTGATTTCCAAATTCTCTAGATAAATTCACTCCTCACTTCGTGAGTCGTGAATTTATCGATAATTTGGAAATCACTCGTGGCATTACTTATGATAAATGTCCCAGTAATGCTTAGTATCCAAATTTCCAGAAATGAGCCTATAGGCCTATTTATATTATTTCTGCATCTCATTCCTATTTTTACGTAATGATTGATGTATATGTAATTTTAAATGTAGCCACGTATTAAAAATTTACATCATTTGTCAGTAACTGTTAATTTCTATTGGATAGTGTATTTCTATGTGGGATCATATATTTAATTTTATTGATGTTTACTTCCAGCTACAATTTCTTAGTATTACTATAATTTATGTGCGTGTTTGGCCTTGTCCACTCGCTGTAGCCTGATAATCCTACAATATCAGCATATACTAATAGCTTATTAACACCATCGAGTTGTATGCCTTCTAAATCTTCTAAACATTGATGATAGGGACCTATGATCTAGTACAAAATTGGAAATACTAAATAAGGTATATACGCATTTTCTAAAATATATTACAGGACATAGTAAGGCCGTTTCTAGCTGTGGAATTCTATATGAATTTGGGTCATTCCAGGACGACATAAACTGTAAAATTCGTGTACTCAATTACTGGTTGCGAGTAATCCAAGGTGAACAAACAATGCTTAGAGCAATTTGTTACGACCACCAAATTAAAAATATAGATGTTAAATTTTGGGCAGACGAGGTTAGGAGAGAACTCCAAAAGATTAGGATGGGCTGGATATGGAAAAAAGGGACTGAAAATCGCAAGAACGTGTGGAGAAAAATAAGGAGGAGGTACTTAGATATAAACCAACAAAATACTTTCGCCGAATGTACAGGAAAACGCTAACTGTGTTTACAAAGAGACCTAAAACACGTCTGGGGAAAAGAATAATATATACTCAACCTAGGATTTAAAGAGAGATCAGGGCTTGCTTGGTTTAGGCTAGGGGCATGGAAATTGCAAAAAATTAGCGACGAGCACGATATGCGAATATGTCCAATGTGCGGGAAATTTGAAGATGAGATACATATATTAGGACTATGTAATGGTTTAGAATATTGGAGACGTCAGTTATTACCGGAAAGATTTATAAATGCAAATCGGGAAAGATTGGCATCCTACGAGTTATTGGTAAATCCAGAAAATTGGATAAACTTGGGTAAATTTCAGGATAAAACGCGGAAAATAAAAACAACACTCATTCATGAATAAATATGTTATCAAAATGCAATAACATTAATTCTTAATAATTATATATAAATTAATTAATGTATAATGCTATTGTGTTATTATTTAATTGTAATATTACTGTGTTTTCTTAAGTAATTGCAATGTTATGGTTTTTTTAGTGTATAATGCTATTGTGTTATTATTTAATTGTAATATTATTGTGTTTTCTTTATGTAATTGTAATGTTATTGCTTTTTTTTTGTTTATTTTTCTTCATACTAGTAGCAGTTATTACTTTATTGTAACGGACTGTCAAAAGCACGTACGGCTTACTGCCCGTGCGACCCATATTTGTAAATAATATTGTAAATATCTTACTTTTGTCTAATAAAGTCCTACTACTACTACTACTAGTACAAAATTGAATAGTAGAGGAGATAGAGTCATCTCCTTGTTTTAATCCACCGTCAATTTCAAATTACCTGAGAACAATTTTAACGCCAACATCAGTGCCAAATTACATGGCGAAAATGGAACATGTACAGAAAGGCCTACATGATTTTAACTAACTAATTATCGAAGTGTAAAAAAATAAATTGAATAAGACTGATATATAAAGGTATTTATATTGATATTTTAAAAAATCTGATAATTGTTTGCTTACCCGCACACAATTATTTGTGCAATTTAGACACATTCGAATAAGTTTTTTCAATTTTTTTTTACTTCCCAGGTTTAGCAGGATACTATAAAGTTCCCACTGCTAAATGTGTCGTATGTCTTTACGACGTCTACATATAGTTGATATACAGCGCCATTATATTCACATTTCGTTTCTAAAATATGTATTATGTTATGTTTCTTAACAAAGATAAATATTTATATTGGATTTGCCCGGTCGTGTAATGGATAGCACGCTGGGGTACCAACCCAGAGGTTCGGGTGCAAATCCCGTCCAGGCATTTATTTTCATTACATGCCATATTAAGCTTGCATTGCTCAATATAAAAAAATTATCATAACATCGATAAAGCGTCACTGCTATAAAGTAAAAATATTCTCTTTAATTTGCTTACTTGATGTAGTTAGCTACCAGATGGCAGTGAAGACCGAGTTCTAGTAACGAGGCAGGTGTTCTCCAAAAATGAGCAAAATTCAATAATAGTGGAAGCTTACTTGATATTCTTAATTTAAAACTTGTTCTATTGACTGCAATGTTTGTTAGCTTTATTACATATTATTTAAAAAGAAAGACATCGGCTTCTGGTTAACCATCAAAATCGGACCAGAAATTTGACTTGCTGAGATCATCATCATCATCTGCATTCATGGATTAGGTCTGTTGACCCGATCCGACTTCAGCCCATCTCTTTCTAGGTCTGCCCACATCTCGGGTGCCTTTAGGTTTGTATTTGTTATTTGTTTTGGATATCTATCTTCATTCATTCTGTCTATGTGTTGCTTTCCATTTTTGTCTATATGTATCCATTTTATCAGTTATTGCAAATATTTCAAGTTCCTGTCTTATTTCTGTGTTCTTGATTCTGTCTTCCTTAGTGCACCCTTTAACAGATCTCAAAAATTTCATTTCTGCCGCCGTTATCCTACTTAGGTCTTGTTTTTTATGTATCCAGGCTTCTGAACCATACAGCAGTACCGGTACTGCCAACATTTTATGAAATTTCAGTTGGGTCTCTCTTGTTGTTTTGTTATTTAGTGTTTGTTTTATCGTACCACATATTCCCTGGAATTTTGCTATTTTATTATTTATATCATTATCATAATTAAATGAAATGTCACATCCTAGATAATTGAGATGGTTACACCTGTTCTATGATTTTGTTTCCTATTACTATTTTCGATCTGATTTGATTTTTCCCTTGGAATGCCATTACCTTAGTTTTTTCTATGGATATTTTGAGATTATATTGTTCACATATATTATGTAGTTTAAAAATATTCCTCTGAAGTTCGTCTTCTGTATTTGCTATTATTACCTGGTCATCAGCATATAATAATGTTTTCAAGTAGTGTGTTTTTTTATCTAATTTTATTCCTTTATTTGTTTCTTCGTTCCATTTTTTTATTATATCATTGATGTATAGGTTAAACAAAACTGGAGAGATACTGCATCCTTGTTTAACTCCTTGATTAGTATGAATTTTATTTTTACTTACTTCATTTCTAGTTTTTATAACAAAAATTTGTGTTCCAGTACAAACTCTTTATAGCTGCTATTAAGTGTTTCGGAATTCCTTTTTCTTTTAAATTGTCCAGAGTTTTCCTCTGTCTACTTTATCAAATGCCTTGACAAAATGAATAAAAGCTATGTGTGTTTCCATATTTATATTCTCTTCTTTTGTTTATAAATTCTTTTATCGTAAATATATTATCCATACATGAACGCCCTGGTCTGAATCCACTTTGTTCTTCTGTTAACATTACCTCTGTTATTTTTTTTAACCTAAATGTTAAGATTCTTGAGTATATTTTATATCCTGCAGTTAAAATGTTTATTCCTCTGTAGTTGTTGCAGTCGTTACGTTCTCCTTTCTTAAAAATAGATTGGTACTATTGCTGTTGTCCAGGTTTCTGGTTTTGTTGCTTGTTTCCAACATAAATTTAAAAAATGTAATAATCTCAGTTTTAAAAAAATTCCTCCATATTTTATTAATTCCATATTAATTCCGTCTATTCCAGCTGCCTTTCTGTTCTTTGTTGTTTTCAGTACTTCTTCTAATTCTTCCATTGTTATCATATCTATTCCCATCTCACACTCATATATGTTATCTTTAGTTATTTTATTTTCATTATACCACAGTTTTTTATAATGTTCTTCCCATTGTTTCTCCTCAATTGCATTGATCTGTATTGTATAATTTTCTTGTTTATTTAGTTGTTTCATTACTTTATTGCATTGATCTGTATTGTATCTTTTTCTTGTTTATTTAGATGTTTCATTACTTTATAGGATTTATATTTTTTTTACTTTATAGGCTAATAGGTATTTATTTTAATAATGAGTTAACCACTTGCCATTCGGTGACATCTGTAAGTAAATAATTATAACGAAATTATCTTGGCTACCCCGTGGGAATTTACGGGAGAAATATAGACTACTATAATTATTTTTATTGACAGAATCCGTTTATTTGTTGGACTTGGTAAATTCAGATTGAAAATATTTTGCTTGTAGTTATATTGTTGGATATGCGAAGTATTCTGAAAGAAAAACGGTTTTAATATGTAGAGAGAAGGAAGTAAACGAAACAACATGAAATAAAAAGTTCTACAAACATGGGTCCTGAAATTAATATTTTCTGAGATGTGAGCAACTCTTTTCTTTCTCCAATAACAGTTTGCTTACAATATTGAGTTACGTGTTCCGGTAAAATAACATTCAAAATCTGACACATTTTGTCTACTTTAACTGTTCCTATATTTGCTCAAGTTTCATCCTCATAAACATTTATATATTGTATTTGAAGAGAAAAATTATACGCTCAGACCGGCTGTAATGTATAATTCCCAAATATGTCTTCTTAATTAAGGAGCCGCCATTTGCAAGATAGAAGCATGGCTTCACAGCATTTGGTGGATGGGAATTACAATGTATATAGAGAAAGATTTGCGTTTAGATCGGTACTTGCTCAGGTAGCTCAGTTGGTAGAGCACTTGGTCTAGAGAACCAAGGGTCCCGGGTTCAAGTCCCGGTCTGAGCGTATAATTTTTCTCTTCAAATATGATTTATCCATCATTGAGATGTACGAAATCAATAATAAACATTTATATATTGGAATTTGTAAGTTTTTGTGTTGGATTTTAAGATGGTCCAACTGCGAACCAGTATTAGGTCTATATAAAATTTCCGTCAGTAAGAGTGCACAATTTCACGTGCGTGTAACCCGGGAGTGATGGCGTGGCGGCTATTTTCCGACTCCACATGAATTTAAGTTTTAAGAATTACTATTAATGTCGCTCTGTGCCCACATACCTTTTCTTACCCTTTTTAAATTTTAAATATGGAAGGTTCACCCGAATGGGTGTTATTCTTTGCTGTATTCTGAGATCGATTTTGTTCTTTCACGGCACTCGGTGATATGATATTGGTTACATCTCTGTCCGCACAATTCACACACACATTGGTCATTCGGGGTGTGGAATGTCTTGTTCTTGCATAATTTGTGGTGGAAGCCGTGAATGGCTAGTCTTGTAACGGTGTGTCTCTGCTCCTGATTCTCTTTGGTCCAGTTGTGATCGATTATTGCAGTCGTCCCATGGAAGTCGATATATATCTCCGCTCTTTTCATTCTTCTCCGTTCTAGTAGCTTGTTGCTGGCTCCGGTAGATGGTAGGCTGAGTCTCAGATCTTCTATGTAAAAAGTTTCCTTGGCCAGCTCATATGCCAGCCTTGATGGGAGCATATTTTCCCACTCTAAGGGCACACTTTACGAACCGTGCCTTGACTTTCTCAATGCGTTCTAAGTCACTGATTGTTATTTTTTCCCATATTAATTCGAGCCCATGCGTGATTATTGGGGATATTGTCGTGTTGAAAAGCGTAGTGGCTGACGTTAGTGATAAGGATGCAATGTTCTTTATTCTATACATCGCTTTCGTGGCTTCTGCTGTCCTTTCTTGTATGTGGTATCTGAACGAGTTCCCCTGTTTGTAGGGTTACCCTTTTTTATGTCAATAATCCTAACCTTGAAGCACAAATTCTAAAGACAGGAGTAAAAATGTCCAGTGGTGCGGTGACAGGATCCTATTCTCCCTCAAGTCAACCGTTATCTTTGTATACATACTAGTGAAGTTATTATAAAAACTGTATTTCATAAATGCAGCATAACTTGTGAAAAAATATCAGTTCATAAATAAAAGAGTTTTTGTACTGAAAATGTGTGTATTTAATATAACTATCATAAACAGTGACAGACGATATACAGGGTGGACCGCTCGAATGGACCTAATTTCAATTGCTTGTTACTGGCAAACGGTTGAAGATAGAAACTTAAAACAACGTTCATATTACAGAAAAACTCACCAAGTTTTGATATCCAGATCACCACATCTCTATATGAGCCCCAGCAGTCACTGTGACGATATCAAAGCGATGAACAATTTCTTGCCAAGTACGTTGGAGTATGTCTTTCTGGAATGTTCTCAATAGCCTCTATGATGCGCTCACGAAGATCACGAAGGTCTTTGACTGGGGTGGTGTAAACTTTATCTTTGACATAGCCCCAGAGAAAGAAATCCAGTGGTGTTAAATCGGGAGATCTCGGGGGCCACGCGATTGGTCCTCCCCTACCAATCCAACGGCCAGGGAAAATGTTGTCCAAAGTCGTACGAACTTCATTGGACCAGTGGGGAGGAGCACCATCTTGCTGGAAAACGATGTTAGGCTGCAGTTGTTTCAATTTGTGGAAAGAAGAACTGCTCCAGCATGTCAAGATATGTGGTACCACGAACAGTTTTCTCGGCGAAGAAAAAACGGTCCAATGACCTTATTATGTGACAAACTGCACCAAACATTCATCTTCGGACTATCACGAACATGCTCTTGAATAGCGTGAGGATTCTCCGATCCCCAGATCCGCACATTATGCCGGTTTACCTTGCCTGACAAATGGAAAGTGGCTTCGTCCGAGAAGAAAATCTTGGTCATGAAGTCAGGATCAGCGCCGAGACGGTCCAGCATCGTATTGGCGAATTCCCACTCGTTTCGGCATGTCATTCGGCTCCAGACGTTGCACTAACTGCACTTTATATGCGTGCAGTTTGAGGCGTTTGTGGACAATCCGTTGTAATGTCGATTTTGGTATTTGAAGTTCCCGCGAAGCTCTTCTTAATGACTTCCGGGGGCTTCGCTCAAATGCGGCTTGAACATTTGCTACCATTTCAATCGGATGCTCTGCGACCACCACCATGCTTCTTCAACACAGATCCTGTAGCTAATAATGTATCACGCCACTTCTTTATGCTTCTAGCAGTTGGAGCATCACGGTTAAACACACGCCGGAACTCCCTTTGAACTCTAATGATTGATTTAAACTCCGCATACCACAAAACAGCTTGCGCTTTCATCTGCGGAGTCGCCATTTTCACAAACAATTAAATCTAAGAACGAGAAACGTATCTTTGTGCCATCTACCGACAGGATTCGAAACTTGGTGAGTTTTTCTGTACTATGAACGTTGTTTTAAGTTTCTATCTTCAACCGTTTGCCAGTAACAAGCAATTGAAATTAGGTCCATTCGAGCGGTCCACCCTGTACATTCTGAAACAGCTGGACAGTAAATCAATAGCAATATATGCTGCTAATGATAATAATGATAATAATAATATTAATAACAGTAATAACTAACTCACTCATTGGCACTATCGAACCAGTGGGCTCATAGCCGCGCGGACATAAGCTCTCCATACACCCCTATCCTTAGCTTACTTTACTTTTGAGGGCCTCTCCACTTTTCAGCGGTTACCCTGTATTCCTATTCGCCATTCTTGCCGATCACGCCATTCATCCTCCTCCAGACCACGGTCGTTCATCAATCTATGGATCTCTCCTCTCCAAGTTGTTCTTGGCCTACCCCGTTTCCTTCTACCAGAAGGTGACATTCCAAAAAGAGTTTTGGGCCACCTGTCATCCTCCATTCTCCTCGCGTGGCCATACCACTGAAGAGCTCGTCTTTCGATCCTTTCCACCACTGTCTCCTCCATATCCATCATCTGCCTCACTTCTTCATTTCTTCTTCTTTCCAACCTGGGCACCCTGGCACTGCGTCTTATTCCATCCATCTCCACTGCCAAGATCTTAGTTTTTTGTTCCTCTACCAAAGTCCATCCCTCAGCACCATAAGTCATTATGCTTTCCACAACAGACTCAAAATCCTCTTCTTCGTGTGGTTTGACATGGTCCTACTCCACAGTACTCCATTCAACATTTTTATGGCTCTTCGTGCTTGTACTAACCTGCTATCTACTTCAGCTTTACAACTCCCTGATCCCAAATATTTTTTTAACAGCTCTAATAATTCCTTGGGATAGGGATATATCTCGTCCACTTCCTCCTAAAGTAAAGTGATCCCACAACAGACCCGGAGGCCCTTGGGGTAGTAGGAGGTTAGGGCTCCCACTTTTTCTAGACAATCGGCACTTTATGTCAGCCGGGTTGTCAGCCCTGCGTGACGGTCGCCTTTACCCCCAGAACAAGCGTCTGGTACTCATTTCCGTTAGAGGCTGAGTCGACCCCAGGGCCATAGTGCCGCCAGAGGGTTTGGGTCAGTTTAAAAATCCTGACCCCAACGGGACTTGAACCCTCGACCCTCCGGCTTGTACTCAGTGCCTTAACCACTACGCTACGGCGTGCCCCCCACTTCCTCCTACTACCAGATAATCAGATAATGTTTCAAATCATCCCCTGTATAATCTACTTCCTTCAAATCATAATTAATGTTATTCTCCCACCTCATTCTTGGTCTACCAACTGGGCGTATTCCCTCTGGTTATCCTACAAGAAGCTTCCATGCACCTCTTTCACTCCCCATTCGTGCCACATATCCTGCCCATTGCAGTCTACGAGACTTAACTGTTCTTATTATATCTGGCTTCCTATAAAGACCATGTAATTCATTGTTATGTAGTCTTCTCCATTCACCTGTCTGTTTATCTCTCTTTGGTCCAAAAATTTTCCTAAGTACTTTATTCTCAAATACTCGTAATCTCCTTTCCTCCCTTAAAGTAAGAGTCCATGTTTCGCATCCATATAATATAACTGGTAAAATAATAGTTTTATATATTTTCAGTTTAACTTTTTTTAAAGGAGTTGGGACATCAAGAGTCTCTGTAATGCATAATAGCACGCATTTCCAGAATTGAGCCTATGTTTAATTTCCTTGTGCATCTTCTTCCTGTTTGTAATTATTGTTCCTAGGTATTCAAATTCAGCCATTTCCTCAAACTTTCCCTAATTTGTCATTAGCTGTCCATTTCTATTATATAATATATTTCTACTTGTGACCATATATTTAGTTTTATTGATATTTACATCCAGTTCCAATTTATAAGTGTTACTCAATAGTGTGTGCGTGTTGTCCTTCAGTACCTCCTCACTATCGGCCAATAATACTACATCATCAGCATAAACTAACAGCTTATTAATACCATTGAGTTGTAGGCATTCTTCATCCTCTAAAGATTTGATGGCAAAATTAAATGGTAGAGGAGATAGTGTATCTCCTTGCTACAACCCATTGTAGATTTCAAAACTATCCGAAAATTGTTTGCCTACACGCACCCTATTCTTTGTGCCATTTAGACACATTCGTATAAGTCTAACTAACTTTTTAGGAATTCCGAACTCTAGCAGGATACTGTATAACTCCTCCCTCTTAATTGAATCATATGCCTTTTTGAAGTATACGTACAGTACCATTATATTCCCATTTATTATCTAAATTCTGTCTTAAGCTAAAAATCTGATCTGCTGTAGACCTGTTTCTTCTAATCCTGCGGGACCACATACCGCTTCCTATGCGCAGCAACTTCAAGGCCAGTATAGCCCCAGCAAACGTCAGTGTAAATGCGCGAGCATGTTCAACCGTTGACTATGAGGAATGTTTGATTGGACTATATAGAAAATAAAGATATAGAAAATAAAGTAAATAAATTTCAGGCTATTTGTGGAACCATAAAAAGAACCTTAGGTCGGAAAAAAAGGAAAGATACGAACTTAAATTATATAAAACAATGGCTGTTCCTTTGTTGTTGTATGGAAGTGAAAATTGGATAATGAAATCAAGGGATAAAAGCAGGATACAGACTGCGGAAATGCTGTTTTTACGTAATGTGAAAGGATGCACAAGAGCGGATAGAATAAGGAATGAAACTATACGAGAAGAATTAAATATATATAAAATTGAAGATAAAATCAGCGAAAATAATAAGAAATGGAGAGAACACTTAATGAGAATGAACAACGAAAGAATACCAAAAAGAACCTTCCTGTATAATCCCAGAGGAACAAGAGATGTTGGCCGACCACGTAGAAGATGGACTCCACTTTTAACTTCGCCGGAACAGGCTGCATAGCCTAAACCTTGTAGTAGAAGAAGAAGAAGATATATCTATATATTTTATAGTGGATCTACTAATACACGAATAGGCTGTTTTGTCATTATAATGTTTAAGGATGATATTCTTGATATCTCTGAGCACATTTGATGTAACATCCTGAATTTGTGAGTGAAAGATGTTAACTGCCTGCATGTAAAGTTTACAAGGGAAAATCTATATATTTTATAATGGATCTACTAATACACGAATAGGATGTTTTGTCATTTTAATGTTTAAGGTTGATATTCGTGATATCTCTGAGCACATTTGATGTAACATCCTGAATTTGTGAGTGAAAGATGTTAACTGCCTGCATGTAAAGTTTACAAGGGAAAATCTATATATTTTATAATGGATCTACTAATACACGAATAGGATGTTTTGTCATTTTAATGTTTAAGGTTGATATTCGTGATATCTCTGAGCACATTTGATGTAACATCCTGAATTTGTGAGTGAAAGTTGTTAACTGCCTGCATGTAAAGTTTACAAGGGAAAATACAGTCATATGATGCGGCCTTTTTATGATTTTTTTTTTTTCTTGAGGTAACGCAGAAGGCAGAAAGTAAGCTTCATCAGCTATCTGTGCATAAAGTAAGACTTGGCACAACTTTACTTCAAAGTTCTTAATCCTGTTAAAACGAAAGAAGTTGTGTCGAGTCAGATGGAACTTGTTTCTGCCTACAATTTTACACAGAAACAGAATTAAGGATCTCCCTTTTCTCGGTTATTAAAGAATGTCTGTGTATCCAATTCTGAGAAGTGGAAGTAGTAATTGTTTGCTCTTCAGCCGCTAAAAATTAACGCAATTCACAATTTAATAGCCTCGCATTACTGCATAAATTATTACTTACAATCTTATGGAAATATTTATTTCTTAATTTTTTAAAAATAATTATAATTAATGTAAACACTGATATGTACATTTACAATTATAAAATCATGTCGTTTACCCTTTAGAATTATGTATGATATCCTATCACTAACAAATTTAATATCTCGGATAGCGGATAGGATCCTCCTTCTGACTAAAAAACCCGTTCCAAATGCAGGTCTTTCTGCACCCCCGTAGTATAATGCAAAGCTTCCTGATTCCTGACTACCTTCTCCTGGCCACCTAACTTCCTGTAAAGCGACTATATCCAAGGGCGATTTATCCAATTCCTGCGCTAATATCTCTAGTGCCCCGCTATTGTATAAAGTCCTAACATTCCATGTTCCTAGGAACATGTCCCTGTGTTTGAGCCTTTGGCATGGGTTCCCTGAAGTAGTCCCCGCCCGTAGAACCAAATGGGGGACTATTTGACCTCCGGAAAATTTTACCCCAGATGAACCCATGTCCGCATTTCTTGACGGTTGTATTTTTACGGTGAAAGATCGTCACTCTTTCGCCCAAGGTACTTTTTTCGTCTGGCTTATCACCTTCGACCAGTCCGGCATGGGTAACCCTATCGGCAGCAATGCTACCGCCGGCATAGCTCTCAGGATCATTTAGAGGTGGGAGAACAACATTAACTATGATTTGAGGGAAGTAGATTATACAGGGAATGATTGGAAAGCATTGGCTCAGGATAGGGATGTATGGAGAGCTTATGTCCGCGCGGCCATGATCCTACGGGTTCGATAGTGCCAGTGAGTGAGTAAGTAAGTAAGTAAACACTGATATATAAAGAATACAATCAAATTACACAAACTCTCTGGCTTATATAATCTTCACAACTTTGACTCTCCAATTGTCCGCATATTGAGCTAAATTATTTCAGTTCATATTTCTCATACCCAGTTCCATAAAATTCATCCGAATATTGTTCTCTGTATTATCCTAGGTCCTCATAATAGTTTTTTTGTGAAAGGTTTTACAATACAAATTTCGAAAAAAAAAGTTTACTCTCAGCAATTAATAAATAAATATGTTCCAAAAATAAAAATTATTAATTTATTATGAGTTTTTCTAGTTATAATTTTATATATATAAGCTTTACTGCTATAAAGTAAATATTCTGTTTAATAATCTGCTGTTGGCCACAAGATGTCAGTCGGAACAATTTTCCGCTACCTCTGGTGTGAATGAGAATACTACATATATAAGAAAAATGTGTGTTTGTGTTGGAATACTTGGGTAGCTCAGGTTGTTATAGCGCTAAACGTACAGAGTTTAGAGACTCGGGTTCAAATCCCGACTCAAGCATTCATTTTTCTTTTCATATCATATTTGCCTTCATTGTCAAATGGCAAAATATAGTTATAACATCTAAATATACAAGCGTTACTGCTATAAGGTAAATATTGTATTTAATAATTTGCTCAACTGTTAAGTTGGCCACAATATGTCAGTCGGAACGATTTTCCGCTTCCTCTTGTGTGAATGAGAATACTACATATATAAGAAAAATGTGTTTGTGTTGGAATACTTGGATAGCTCAGTAGGTTAGAGCGCTAAACGTACAGAGGTTAGAGACTCGGGTTCACATCCATACTTAATCATTCATTTTTATTTTCATATATATATAACAATTGTTTCTCAGGTTAACGTCGCTAGATCGTAGGCAGAAGGCCGGGGTTTGATCACCGATCGGGACAGGTTTCATGGGTGACAGTATTTTCCGGTCTTATCCTCACATATAAGACCAACGTCAAGAAACTCTAAAGACCCAGAAGATCTCTGAACACCATTTGAACATATAATCACCATTATCATGTTCACCACGTTTACTGTGAATGTGTGAGTAAATTTTGTGCTTGCTTTTAAATGTTCGAGTTGTCTAGGAGCTGATGACTAATTCGGAGAAGCCCTCTGTGTCATTTTGTGAAAATTATGTGTATGAACAAAAGTTTAAAGATCGCTCATTTTACAGGTCGTATCATTTAAGTCCCATGCGCCACGGGACTTATAAATAGACCTACAGGATTACAGGTGAAGAATATATATATATATATATATATATATATATATATATATATATGGTATGATAAGAAAAATAAATGCCTGGACGGGATTCGAACCCGGATTTCTGAGTCTGTACCTCAGCGTGATATCCATTACACCACCAGGCGAATCCAATTCAAACACTTTTTTTTCATATATATGTATTATATCCTCCATTATTACTAGATGTCGCGAGAACTCGGTCTTCACTGCCATCTAGTAGCTGACTATAACAAGTAAGCAAATTAAAGAGAATATTTTTACCTTATAGCAGTGACGCTTTATCGATGCTATAATTAAATGTTTAACATATTCTCTTTAATTTGCTTACTTGTTATAGTCAGCTACTAGATGGCAGTGAAGACCGAGTTCTCGCGACATCTAGTAATAATGGAGAATATAATACATATATAAGAAAAATAAGTGTTTGAATTGGATTCGCCTGGTAGTGTAATGGATATCACGCTGAGGTACAGACTCAGAGATCCGGGTTCGAATCCCGCCCAGGCATTTATTTTTCTTATCATTCCATATTATGCTTGCATTGCTCAATGTTAAACATTTAATTATAACATATATATATATATATATATATATATCAATTTAAAATTAATAAAAATCTATGTTTCCTTTAACTTCTTGTCGGTAAAAATATTTTTATAGGTAGTTTCTTTATAAAATGTTAAAACGATTAAGAATGTCTGAGGTCATCCTCAACTAGCAAAAAGTTATTGTTGAACTTTCGGAAAACTTGTTCATCTTCAGCTATTTAAAAATTATTGTTGCTGTTAAGATTTCCCAAGGAATGATTCAGGTCGTTAGGAGTTTTCTCGTTGAATTGGTGTATAATTGTAATTTTTTTTATTTAATTTGCTTCGTAGATGTTCATTCCGTAGTTACTACTCTCTCTGTATAGGGTCGATAACAAGTTGCTGATTACGTTGAATTGGCGATCTGGTTCTATTAAACTATTTGGCAAAAATTGATTTACCCTCGTTATACATAAAAATTTGAATGTTTAGTAAGAACTTGTTTGGCAACCGCGAAATCAAGATTCAAACCAATAGGTCTATACACCGCTGTCAGAAGAATAGGATCGTAGCATTATGGAAAATACATTGCGGTCTACAATGTCAAAAGATTTGCTGAAGTCAAATCAGGCTAAAACAGTCGGTTGAAATCTGTCCCTGGCTTCACTAACATCTTCCGTGATTTTTAACTACGTTGTGACCGATCTGAAGCCGGATTAATATTGATAGAGGAGGTCATGTGTGCAATGTGTTCCAAAGTTTTAGATTTTTTTTAAATTTCCTCTGTTCGTTTACACTGTTTTTCTTTTACCTTTTCGTTTTACCTGTTTGTGAACTTATTTAATTCTCACATATAAACACAAGGACAGGACACACACCCAGACCCAAGGTGGAGATTTAAAATCCCTTACTCCGCCGTGAATCGAACCCGGGTCGCCGGAGTAGAAGGTAGGGACTCTACCGACTACGCCACGGAGACGTGGGGTGCTTTTTATGATTTTTACATTTTCTTCTTAGAGACTTTACTTTTACCAATATCTGTTTATTATCAAATATATTAATTGATATAGAGCACCCCACGCTTTTGATGGTAAAATTATTTTCTTTTTGTTGATAACTCTAGTATTATTCTATACGTGTTGGAGATAATTTTTTTGTTCACCACTTTAATTTTATCCCAAGCGTATTAGAAATTAAAATTATTTTCCTTTTTAGTTCGGTTTTCTAATAAAGCGTGTTGTTTTAGTTTTTTAAACTATTATTTATTTTTTATTTTTTAGTTTCAATATTTTACAGAATAAGGTAAAAATGTAAATATCTTCAAACTCAATACTATTGTAGTATGAGCTAAAAATAACACTCTTCTCAAAAAACCCTCCCAGCCGGATTTAAACAAACGACCTATAGATTACTGAAATTATATACCACTAGAGTTCACCGCTCTACCAGCTGAGCCCTTACAACGATTGACTAAAATGTCGACAAATCCGCAACCTATTATACCAGTTTTCATTTTTTTTTATTTTCTGATGATTCTGGCCAGGATTGTAGACACAAAATATGACATTATTGTATTGTCACGGGTCCTTTACAAGTATGCAAAGTTTCAAGTCGATCCAATGTTTCTAAGTGGGTGAAAATCGTGTTCAAAGATTCCGTTACATAGATACAAAGACACTTTTTTTAATCAATTGAGTTGGTGTTTACTTGATGAAAATCCATATTTATTAATTAAATAAAAATAAAACGTAGTTTCATTTTATTATTGATTTCGTACATCTCAATGATGGATAAATCATATTTGAAGAGAAAAATTATACGCTGAGACCGGGACTTGAACCCGGGACCCTTGGTTCTCTAGACCAAGTGCTCTACCAACTGAGCTACCTGAGCAAGTACCGATCTAAACGCAAATCTTTCTCTATATACATTATAATTTGGTGGACGGGAATTATAATGTATATAGAGAAAGATTTGCGTTTAGATCGGTACTTGCTCAGGTAGCTCAGTTGGTAGAGCACTTGGTCTAGAGAACCAAGGGTCCCGGGTTCAAGTCCCGGTCTCAGCGTATAATTTTTCTCTTCAAATATGTAGTTTTATTTGATTTTCATATTTATTATATAATTCAGTGACAGCTGTTTGGGTACACTGTACCTTCTTCAGACATGTTAACAAACACTTTTTTTATTTTCTGACGATTGTGGCCAGGATTGTAGAAACAAATATGAAAATATTGTATTGTCACGGGTCCTTTAGAAGCATACAATGTTTCAAGTCGATCCAATGTTTCTAAGTGGGTGAAAATCATGTTCAAAGATTCCGTTACATAGATACAAAAACACTTTTTTTTTATCTTCTGACGATCCTGATCACGATTGTAGAAAATAAATATGAAATTATTGTATTGTCACGGGTTCGTTACAAGTATACAAAATTTCAAGTCGATCCGATGATTTAAAGCGGGTGAAAATCGCGTTGAAATATTCCGTTACATAGATAGATAGATATAGGTCAAGCTAATATAAAGCGTGTAGAAAACAAACAACACGATCGATCAGAAGAAAGTTAGGTGTCAATGTTTTTAGGACTAGGAGTATGGAAAAATCACGCACGTGGTTAAGGAGGAAGATGTTTGAGGAAAAATGTTTACTTTTCCCGTCAAACGTTATGAAACAAATTAAAATAATATTAATTATTTTAGTTATAGGGGGACCCTAGATTGTTTCCATATAGCGGTAAAAATAAAATAAATAAGTGAAGGATTAAAATACCAGTACTACTATGTATCTGTGAAAAAGTATAATGTTAACTATTTTATTTAGCAATTTGATACTGACATCATCTAACTTTAAACATTAAACTATTTCGTCTAAGTGCTTCTACATGTCTAGCCTATAGATACAGTGCCGTAGAAGTAAAATTTGTTTCTTCTTGGGAGAGAGGATGCAGATAAATCAGTACGAATATATTTTTAGTTGGATGCAACTTGTTCGTCAAATGGAGAATCAGAAGATATCCAAGAAGATGTTAAGCTATCAACTTCCTAGAAGAATGTGGACTCTAAGACTTCAGGAAGGTAATTCATTAAGGCGGAAACGTGTAAAAAAATGGCCTAAATTCGTGAACGGATTATAATGATGATGATGATGATGATACGGATACCTAATTAAAATGTAAAGTGTTCGTTTAGAGAATGTAGCGAAATATCAAATTAATTTGGAGTTGAGTTGTCCAACACATCGCACCAATTGTACCGAGTACTTACTTCATTCAGGTACCATTTTACAGTCGCCATGTCATAGTTTGTAATTGCACACAGTTAATTCGTGTTAACATATATTTATTGTAGTAGTTAAATTTGATATAGTAATAAATATAATTATTTGTGTTTCAAGAATTGAAATTATTTTAGGAATTCACGTAGGACCCATCCATAAATGTCATTTTAATGCTTGTAACATAAATAACTATATATGTTTAATGTCGGACGTAACGTAGAATGAGAATTTGTGACCAGTGAATACTTATCAAAACGTTCTTAGTTCGATCTCTTATGCTAGGTCTATATAACGGGCTTCCAATATAAAACCGGACCGGCCTTACGGAGTTTCATCCGGCACGCAGTGCTGTCTCTTCCTCCCGCAATTCACCCTGCCTGCCACCCGTCCTTGAACTGTTTCTTACCTTATAGAAATGCTGGAAATGTTGTCCTCCCGCACACGTGCTATGGGATCACCTTGGTTTAGACAATGAACACGTTTACATTTCTAAGGTTTGAGTTTTAACAATTTTGTTGCTGTATGTGCAGAAGATACTGAAATCCCAAATTGTTATGCTAATTTCGGTAATGATTTTTGTGGTGAACGTTCCAAATTTTCGCCAATTTCGTCTAATTTTTCTTCGGTGAGAACCGTACGCCTTCGCATGTGTTTCTTATTTTATACTGAACCAGTGGTCTCAAATTTAGTCACAAGATCGTGGATTGTCGATCTGGAAGGAGGTAATTGTCCAGAGAAGTTCCGAATAAATTCCTCGCGAACGCAACTAGCTGATTCGTATTTATAATCACATATACACACATAAATGCGCTGATCTAATGTCAGCTGACGTCTCATCTTGTCGAACGATAGTAAACTGACTAGTTCAAGGACGAGCGGCTGGCAGAGTGAAATGCGGACGAGGAGTGAGCGCTGCCTGACGGGTGAAACCCCGTGAGGCCGGTCCGGGTTTATATTGGAAGCCCGGTATATATATCGAATTGATCAAGATATTTCAAGCATCATTTGTACCGGGCGAAGAGGAGAAAACATTTTGTTCGTTATTTAGACCTTTCTAAATTTTCTTCAATTTTCTTTCTTTCTTTTTTCTGTCCAATAATTTATATTCAACATAAGACCAAAACTGTGAAATCTTAGTGTTCTAAGTTATACGTCTAAATCCACAGATGTCATGTAATGGAGTTGGGAATGTTCATTCGATTCACTTTGATGATATGACCAGACAATATAAATGACAAATAATAGTGTAAGTTAGATGTATTGATTTCTTACTAAGGTTTACAGTTGTTATATTTCACTTGCTAGCAGTGGATATTGTTACAAGGAACATCAATAGCAAGTTTTCTCAGCAGTCCGTCTTCGCCAGATGTTACGCGGTATACAATAATGTTTCCAACTGCGTTAGTAGCAGAACACTTCTTACAATGAGTAGCTACATCTCAAATGTTTTTCATTAAAACTTTCTATTAAAGAAATGCTCACAGAAGAATGGGAAATTCATGTCGTAGTGTGTTCATAAAAATATTGAAACCTGGCATCTAAATATAATTTCAAAATTCTACACGAAAATATTTTTAATCGTCTCTATGGTATAAATACTAGAAAATATATATAGTATCACAAAGTATGGTCTCGATGCTTTGGAGAAAAATATAATTTTACTTTATTGAGAGTTAAAAAAATAAACTAAACCTAATTTCTTAAGGAAAGACCAATGTTCTAATCACTTTAAGATATTTTAAAAATCTCTATACTTACTCACTGGCACTATCGAACCCGTAGGTTCATGGCCGCACGGACATAAGCTCTCCATACATCCCTATCCTGAGCTAATGCTTTCCAATCATTCCCTGTATAATCTACTTCCCTCAAATCATAGTTAATGTTATTCTCCCACCTCGTTCTTGGTCTACCAACTGTGCGTTTTCCTTCTGGCTTTCCTACAAGAAGCTTCCATGCAAATCTTTCATTTCCCATACGCGCAACATGTCCTGGCCAACGCAGTCTACGAGACTTAACTGTTCTTATTATATCTGGCTTCCTATAAAGACCATGTAGTTCATTGTTATGTAGCCTTCTCCGCATTACAATCTCCTAAGACAATTTTCATATGATATCGTGAAAGGCTATCAAATACGCATTCTAATTCTTCATAGAACTCATCCTTGATCTTGTCATCTTTATCTTCTGTGGGGGCATGTACATTTACAATTATAAAATCATGTTGTTTACCCTTTAGAATTATGTATGATATCCTATCACTAACAAACTTAATATCTCGGATAGCGGATAGGATCCTCCTTCTGACTAAAAAACCCGTTCCAAATGTAGGTCTTTCAGCAGCCCCATAGTCTCTATAATGGTTAATTTATGAAATAACATTCTAGAGGGCGGAACTCACGGTGTAATGAATGAAATTCTCATCTCTACATTACAGCGTTACTGATTCAAACGTAGACCGAAACTACGTATTTTTTTACGATTGAAAGTTTTTACGTAGAGTTTTCTTCAGATGAGAAATGAAGTATCATGTGTTGTAGATTTCAGAAACATAAAAAAACTCAAGACTAAAATATGAGATCTTTCAGCAAAATATGTCATTTAATTAATGTCTGTCTTTCAATCGCAAAGCTAAATACCTGAGGTGTCGATGATCGTTATTGAATGATATATCAGGATCCCCGGTTTGATCGGGTTTTTATTATCTGATTCTTACTTCCAGTGTATAGTATTTAACGAGATGTACTCAATATTATAAAGTCCGTTGAAGATTCGTCGGATATAACGAGTAGAGTAATCCACCACCATCATCATCATCATCATAGTACATTCACGAATTTAGGCCATTTGTTGACCTGTTTCGGCCTCAAGAGAAACGCCATCCAGACGTCCTTTGAGTGGACGTTCTGGTCTTCTTCTTCCTGCAGGTTGATATCTTAACATTTGTTTGGGTATCCTGTGATCTTCCATTCGATGAACATGTTGCATCCATCTTGACGTATAATCAGAAATTTTGTTTTCTAAAGATTCCATGTGCAATTCTTCTAAGATGTCTTCATTTTTTTTTGTGATCTGGTAGTGAGTATCCTGCAGTCCTCCGAAGGTATCTCATTTCAGCATATCTGAGTCTCTGTACATCCTTCTGTTTCAACGTCCATGCTTCGCTACCATACAAAAGAGTGGAAGAGCCAGTGTTTTATACACTTTTAGTCTTGAAAGTAGAGTAATCCAGTAAGAAAAAATATCTGTGACAATATGAGCAAGCAATAAATTTCTATAGAAAACAGTCATGAATATAGGCCCACACTTATGTAAACTCAACAGATATGTGGTTCAATGAGAAGATATTTGAGAAATAAGACTTCTTCTTCTTCTTCACTTCCTGGTTTAGGCAAGAGTTGCCTGTTCCGTCTTCACTAATAGATCTAAGACCATCTCTTCCGAGGACGTCCGACATCTCTTCTTCCTCTTGGAAAATAATGGAAGATTTTATTTGGTAATTGAGAAATAAGACCACAAGGGAAATTCAATTAAAATTTTACAAAACAGTAGCCGTTCCAACATTGACATACGGGTCTGAGACTTGGCCTTTAACGATCTCTGATAAAAATGAAATTGAGACATTAGAAATGAAATTTCTCAGATCAGTTGCAGGTGTATCTGTAAGAGATCAAAAGAGAAATCAAGACATCAGAGATGAACTACAAATCTATAATATAAACGAGAAAATACACACAAATAAACGTAATTGGTTTGAACATATACAAAGAATGCCAAATAATAGTTTAGCAAAACAGCTGCTTCATTATAGGCCTCTAGGCCGAAGAAATGTAGGAAGACCAAAACGTCATTGGAAGGACGACCTGCGCCTCCGGCATGTAGTGCGCCGGGGAGCGGAACGGGCCAATAGGCTCATACCTTGAAGATGATGATGACTTTTGTATACGGAACTTCGTAGCTGAAAATTGAAACTAACTCTGTATAATCTTGACATTCTTGACATTATTAATATAATATCATGGAATATTCACCTGAAAGGTCCGTCTCCTCAACTTAATTAATCATTTAACTGTAGCGCTTTCGGGACTTGTCCCATCATCGGCAGGATTCAAAACTGGTGTTTCACTGAAGAATTCATAGATAAGCTCGTAAAATAACAAAAAAGGAAGAACAACATAACCAACATAACTAAACTAGAAAAAAGAATCTGACAACTACAAGAAAACATGGATAACACTTACATAACGAAAAGAAACAACAAAATTAGCCAATGCACTAAAGAAAGCCGATAAAAACGTAAAAATAGCATACAGAACCAATAACAAATTAAACAACATAATAAACAATAACATTGAAGAAAATAACATTTTCAACAGCAAAGGAGTTTATAAATTGACATGTAAGGACTGTAACAAATTTTATAGGAAGGACAAACAGGAGTTTTAACATCAGATTCAAAAAAACATTTTCGAGACTTCATTCACGCAGAAGGCAAATCAAGCTATGCAAAACACGTTATCCATGAAGGACATCGCATGTTAAATATTGAAAACACCCTAACAGTAATGCACAGAGAAAATAATCCAGCGAAGATAAACGTACTGGAAGAGATGGAAATCATGAAAGCAGCTCACACCAACGACAGCCTGATAAACGAAAACGAACCCAATACATGCAACCCACTCCACCAAATCTTCAGTGAAACACCAGTTTTGAATCCTCCCGATGATGGGACAAGTCCCGAAAGCGCTACAGTTAAATGATTAATTAAGTTGAGGAGACGGACCTTTCAGGTGAATATTCCATAATTTTATATTAATTTAGAATAATACCTCAACGGAACACATCATGAATCTTATAAAAGTTGATTCTTGACATTACAACGTAAATTGCATTACTTGTCTGATATTCTTGGACGCATTAAAGTAACGTTTCAGATATATTCATCTGTTAATATGTACGAGTACCGCATAAAGGCTAATTTTGATTGCCACCATTTTAACTACGAAAACATAAACATCCATTTTCCGTTGGTGATGATCTTGTGTTAGAATCTATATTTACGCATAATCGAAACGAACTCTGAAAAAGAAAAGCATCCACAGGAAGCTGAATGATGATATTTGAATTCAGTACCCGATGATTTTTAATACTTCAGAATTATTACATGTTCTTAAATAAATTTATAAAATGTACCGTATATGTTACACATTCAATAACAATCTAAAAACTATGTTAATTTATAAAATGATGATAATTCCTATGGTACTTGATGGGTTTGAAACAGTTTTACATGTTCTTAAATAAATTTATTAAATGTACCGTATACTTACTTACTTACTCACTGGCACTATCGAACCCGTAGGTTCATGGCCGCGCGGACATACGCTCTCCATACATCCCTATCCTGAGCTAATGCTTTCCAATCATTCCCTGGATAATCTACTCCCTCAAATCATAGTTAATGTTATTCTCCCACCTCATTCTTTGTCTACCAACTGGGCGTTTTCCCTCTGGCTTTTCTACAAGAACCTTCAATGCAAGTCTTTCATTCCCCATACGTGCAACATGTCCTGCCCATCGCAGACTACGAGACTTAACTGTTCTTATTATATCTGGCTTCCTATAAAGACCATGTAGCTCATTGTTATGTAGTCTTCTCCATTCACCTCTCTCTTCATCTCTCTTTGGTCCAAAAATTTTCCTAAGTACTTTATTCTAAAATACTTTTAATCTACTTTCCTCCCTTAAAGTAAGAGTCCATGTTTCGTACCCATATAATATGACTGGTAGAATAATAGTTTTATATATTTTCAGTTTAACGTTTTTTGAAAGGAGTTGGGACGACAAGAGTCTCTGCAATGCATAATAGCATGCATTTCCAGAATTGAGCCTATGTTTAATTTCTTTGTGCATCTCATTCCTATTTGTGATTGTTGTTCCTAGGTATTTGAATTCAGCCACTTCCTCAAAATTTCCCTCATTTGTCATTAGCTGTCCATTTCCATTATATAATGAATTCCTACGTGTGACCATATATTTAGTTTTGTTGATATTTACTTCCAGACCTAATTTCTTAGTGTTACTCAATAGTGTGTGCGTGTTGTCCTTTAGTATCTCCTCGCTATAAAATGTACCGTATATGTTACACATTCAATAAGAATCTAAAAACTATGTTAATTTATAAAATGATAATAATTCCTATGATACTTGATGGATTTGAAACAGTATTTATAATATTAAGGGAAGAACATTAATATATTTACTATTCGGTCCCACAGAGATGAGAACGAATAATAGAGGAAGTCTCTCAATGACGAACTTTATAATTTATATTGTCCTAATTTGTAAGGGTTAGGAGGTTGAGGACAGATCGAGTAGCGCAAATGGGCGAGAGTAGATATTGTTTTAAGTGGAAATACAATACTAAGATATATATATGTTATAATTAAATGTTTAACATTGAGCAATCCAAGCTTAATATGGTATGATAAGAAAAATAAATGCCTGGACGGGATTCGAACCCGGATCTCTGAGTCTGTACCTCAGTGTGATATCTATTACACCACCAGGCGAATCCAATTCAAACATTTATTTTTCTTATATATGTATTATAGTCCACCGCTGTGGTCTCGAGGTAGCGTGCTGCCTTGTCACGCAGCGGGCCCGGGTTCGATCCCCGATTGGGGCAGTTTTTCTGGGTGAGGTTTCTATCGGGGGTTTTCCTCACCTGTAAGACCAACGTCAGATAAACGTTAAGGCCCAAACGGTCCCCGAAATCATATGGCCATCATCATCGTCATTCCTATCATCATCCTTCACCGGTGTGGAAAGCAACGGGAAGCTACCACACCTACAATTCCCTAGTAAAGTTGCAAGCATGGCATGAAAATGCTATGATTGCAGTGAAGGACTTGCCGTGGGGCAGAATTACTATGGATGGATGGATGGATGGATGGATGGATGTATTATATTCTCCATAATTACTAGATGTCGCGAGAACTCGGTCTTCACTGCCATCTAGTAGCTAACTATAACAAGTGAGCAAATTAAAGAGAACATTTTTTATAGTCAGCTACTAGATGGCAGTGAAGACCGAGTTCTCGCGACATCTAGTAATAATGGAGAATATAATACATATGTAAGAAAAAATAAATGTTTGAATTGGATTCCCCTGGTGGTGTAATGGATATCACGCTGAGGTACAGACTCAGAGATCCGGGTTCGAATCCCGTCCAGGCATTTATTTTTCTTATCATACCATATATATGTATATATATATATATATATTGTATCTCCACGGCGCGATAGGAGTTGAATCCACTTGACCCACCAGCCGGCTGCTGACCTTATATCTACATGCGTTAATCATATAGGTAGACGGTGATACTGCCAGTGTAGGGATTACAAGCGGTCAGCATGTCTGGTCACCCAAGTCGTTGTAGCTGGTTTCCTCAACCTGGTGCCGCTACTTACTGTAGCTATCCAAATGCCTCATGACTGATGTATTTTCGGGATGTGGAAATTGGTTTCAGTTCTCCAAGAATATGAATCATTAGATGGTCACATAGAATGGGAAACCGAAGCTATGGATTTTATAAAATATAATTAATTCTGATGTAGGGAAATGTGAAAGAGGATGAATTTAGAGGACCAAATTGAACGAAGATCATTAAGATGGTTGAGACATGTTAATGCTGACAGTTTTTTTAAATAAAATTTGATAGCCAATGACAAGACACTTTTGAAATCCAGAATGGGTTGAAGCAAGTAGATGCACTATCTCCTCTACTATTTAATTTTGTACTAGAGCATGCCATTAAATCTTTAGAGAATGAGGAAGGCTTACAACTCAATGGTATTAATAAGCTGTTAGTTTATGCTGATGATGTAGTAATATTGGCCGATAGCGAGGAGATACTAAAGGACAACACGCACACACTATTGAGTAACACTAAGAAATTAGGACTGGAAGTAAATATCAATAAAACTAAATATATGGTCACACGTAGAAATTCAGTATATAATGGAAATGGACAGCTAATGACAAATGAGGAAATTTTGAGGAAGTGGCTGAATTCAAATACCTAGGAACAATAATCACAAGTAGGAATGAGATGCACGAAGAAATTAAACACAGGCTCAATTCTGGAAATGCGTGCTATTATGCATTGCAGAGACTCTTGATGTCCCAACTCCTTTCAAAAAAAGTTAAGCTGAAAATATACAAACTATTATTCTACCAGTTATATTATATGGGTGCGAAACAAGGGCTCTTACTTTAAGGGAGGAAAGGAGATTACAAGTATTTGAGAATAAAGTACTTAGAAAAATGTTTGGACCAAGGAGAGATGAACAGATAGGTGAATGGAGAAGACTACATAACAATGAACTACATGGTCTTTATAGGAAGCCAGATATAATAAAAACAGTTAAGTTTCGTACACTGCGATGGACAGGACATGTTGCACGTATGGTGAATGAAAGACTTGCATGGAAGCTTCTTGTAGGAAGGGCAGAGGGAAAACGCCCGGTGGGTAGACCAAGAATGAGGTGGCAGAATAACATTAACTATGATTTGAGGGAAGTAGATTATACAGGGAATGATTGGAAAGCATTAGCTCAGGATAGGGATGTATGGAGAGCTTATGTCCGTGCGGCCATGAACCTACGGGTTCGATAGTGCCAGTGAGTGAGTAAGTAAGTAAGCAATGACAAGAGACGATTCACGAAAGATAGTTCGATAATAACATGTGCATTGCTGTCTTTTACAATGTAAAGTGTAAAAATATGATTATTAAATTATTCAATCAATTAACAATAGATAACATTAATAATAAATTAATAGAATAATTTATAGGCACAATGTTTATTTTTTATTCAGATTCAAAACAACTTTAGCTCGAATCATTGGCAATTTTTAAATCTTTATTCCTGAAACGCCTAATTAAAATTCAAGCTATAGAGCTGGTATTATTTTACTAAAACATGAAAAAAAGTGCTTTATTCCCCGTGCAATTGAATAAAAAATGTGAAAAAGATTGCCACTACTCATACTGCTGTTTGGTTTTTCGATAACGAGACATTTATATATTCACTGACAAATACAGAGAACAAAGAAGGTACTCACATACTCTAGGAGTTGGTTGCGCCATTTTAGCGAGAGCGCTGTCATATTGACCACACAATACGCGCCTCACACATCAATCTAAATTTAATCCATAATATGGAGCTGATTCCTCCGATGGTATAGGGGAGAGTCGGATGGTAATGGACATCGTTTGGTATCGGACGGTTCATAATTTCTCAAAATGTAAACATGTGGCACCACCTCCTTGGTGACTAAAAGATGCCTTTGTGTGTTAGAAGGACGTGTTTTGTTCACACAGTCTGCAGGAAGCTTTGTTTGCGAATAGTTGTGATTTTTGTTTTTTGTGTGTGTTTCGACTGGCACGGAGTTATATTTAACAAAGAACTGCAGCTAAACGAGTAAGTAAGCATTGATTTTATGTTCACTACTAGAATCAGTGTATGTTAATCTAATCATCTATAGGTTTATACTATTTCTGTTTTCAAAAGTTTTCTTTTTAATTAACATTTTTCACTACTTCGTCATTCGGGTGGTATCGGACGCACTTCTCTCGGGTGGTATCGGACAGCCCTGACTATTTTGTTATTGGGACTTCCTTTGATTTAAGTAAATATGGGTAAACTCCGAGGCAACTGGGATGAATCCAACATGGTACTAGCTGTACAACATGTCAGGAGCAAGAAAATGTCTATTAGAGAGGCTAGCCACTTGACAGGGCGGTGATGAAGCCCTTCAAAGATGCATATGATAATGCATGCTTGTCTTGGATGAGGTTTTATCCGAAATTGAAAATAGGTCTGAAAGATATTTCAGGCCTTGTTAACCAAGCATTTATTAAGATCTGTCGCATGGATCTGCTTTCGAGTGTACGGGGATATGTCCTTTCAATCCCAATATCTTCAATGATAAGGATTTTGACCCATCTGTAACCGAACCTCACTTTAATTCAAGATCCCACATCTTCTCTTCCTCAAGCCACACTTGAATCTCCTGATCACGTCCGTCCATCAATTTCTCCACTTCCTTCTCAAGCTGAATTCTCTGCATCATCCATTCACCCCTTACATTCAAAACAGAATCAATCAACGACAGGCCCTCTACGTCAAAGACATTACTAGAAAAGATCTCACTCCTGCCTAGCAGTGCAAGAGAAAAATTAAATACTAGAAAAAGACATCGGCAACAGAGCGAAATTTTGACTTCAACTCCATTTAAGGAGCAACAGGTGGAAAAGCGAGCCCGCCTGTCTGATAAAGGTGGCATAAAGAAGGGAAAATCCTTGAACAAAAAAGGATAATACTGCTAGAAAGACCTTAAAATTCGATAAAAATACTCAAGACGACGCAAAGACTGACTGCATAATTTGTGGAGAGAACTTCGATGAAGATTGGATTCAGTGCAGTGTTTGTAACGGCTGGGCTCATGAAAACTGTGCAAATCTTGATGGGGAGGCTTTATTTTATAAGTGTGATACATGTAGATGTGTTAAATATAAGCTAATGTGTGTTGTAAATAGTTATACTGTAAGATTCTGTTCAAAATATTGACTGTCCGATACCACCCTCCAGTTTTCAGATATACAAATAAATAACAATTATTTAAATTTGATATAATGTTCATTGTATTTAAAAAATTGCATAATGTTTAAAACGGGGGTTTAGAATGTGATCAAATATACATATTAACTACAATACAAAATTATTTACTGATTCCCAGGAAAAGCTAGGGCCAAATGATCTTATATGTCGGATACCATCCGACTCTCCCCTATTTACCTTGTTATGTTGGAGGGACTTGCGAGCTTTAATGATCCTGCGAGATATGCAGGGGATAGCATTGCTGCCTCCCGAAATGTCACTCTAGCCGGACATTAAAGGCGATAAATAAGAATAAGAGACATTGTTTATTCGAAAGAGTGATATTATTTCACTCTAAAACTACTAACTTCGAAAAACGCGGGCATGGATTCCAATTTAATAAAAATATCTGGTGATAAGGTTATGAAATTCAGTGACTTTTGATGTCCCAACTCCTTTCAAAAAACGTTAAGCTGAAAATATATAAAACTATTATTCTACCAGTTATATTATGTGGGTGCGAAACATGGACTCTTACTTTAAGGGAGGAAAGGAGATTACACGTATTTGAGAATAAAGTACTTTGGAAAATTTTTGGACCAAAGAGAGATGAACAGACAGGTGAATGGAGAAAACTACATAACAATGAACTACATGGTCTTTACAGGAAGCCAGATATAATAAGAACAGTTAAGTCTCGTAGACTGCGATGGGCGGGACATGTTGCGCGTATGGGGAATGAAAGGCGTGCATGGAAACTTCTTGTAGGAAAGCCAGAAGGAAAACGCCCAGTTGGTAGACCAAGAATGAGGTGGGAGAACAAGATTAACTATGATTTGAGGGAAGTAGATTATACAGGGAATGATTGGAAAGCATTAGCTCAGGATAGGGATGTATGGAGAGCTTATGTCCGCGCGGCCATTAACCTACGGGTTCGATAGTGCCAGTGAGTAAGTAAGTAAGATAAGGTAAATGGATAAAATTAAATAACAATGAGCTAAATCATGGTTATGAGAATCCTTAGTTAATGTGGACAATTATACTGCTATGGGCAAGGCAACTGGTCAGAATGAGTAATGAAAGAAGATCGTGGGCACTTCTTGCAGAAAAACAAGAGGTAGAGAGGCCAGTAGGTGGGTCAATAATGAGTTGGGAGGATAAAGTTAACTTTTAATTTGAGAGAGATGAATAATACAGATTTCGAAATTATTAGCTGAGAATAGTTATTAAGATTGATAACTACACTTTCTGGAATGAAAGAATTATTCAAATTAGATTAAAATTAAATCCTGGATATTTGACAGTAACTGGAGTTTATGCACCAGTATATGGTGAAGAGACAGAAAGTGATAATTTTTACTCAATGCTACAGGATGTCACAGACAAAGTTAATCCAAATGATTTTATAGTTTTGATGGGAGATCTCAACGCTAGAGTAGGTACAACTAACATACATTCTATTGTTAGTACTTATGGTGAACAAACCATCAATCAAAATGGTAGAAGATTAATTGACTTTGTTACCTATAATAACTTTCCAATTACAATCACATTTTTTCAATATAAAGACTGCCATAAATATTCATGGTCTGCTCGGAGTTCTCAGTCAATTATAGATTATGTACTAACTAACCCCTAACTTATAATGACGAATGTGATATATCCTTTAAAATACAAAACTATAATAAAGATTTACGAATTATTAACGAAGTTTTTAAACCATCAAAAGTGCAGAGTCACACAAGAATGAAAATCTATAAAATTCTCGATAGACCCATAATCTGTTATGGCAGTGAAGCTTGGACCATCAGAACTCAGGATGATCGTCATATTACAGCCACGGAGATGAAATTTCTGCGACGAACTGCAGCTTATAGCCTTCTAGACCACCAAAGAAATTCAACAATAGCCAGAGAGTTAAACATCGTACCTATATCTGAATACCTTCAAGAATATATAAACAATTGGCTAGCCCATATTCAGCGCATGGATTGTCACAGAATACCGAAACAAATTCTTCACTACATTCCTCGAGGCAGAAGATCTGCGGGTCGACCTTTTCGGAGATGACGGGAGACCGTAACGGGCCACTGGGCCTAATACTTGAAAGGACGATGATGATGATGATTATTATTATTATTATTATTATTACTATTATCAAACGGGTTTATAAAATGTATAAAAATCCTCGATGATACCAGTGAGTTAGTTCATACGTGTGGTGGAGGTTGCATAAGTTGTAATTTTCATTTGACCTCCGGAAGATTTTACCCCAGTATAACTCATGTCAGCCGAAAAATCCGGGCGAATACATGTGTCTTTAAACCGCAAGCGGTGCCCGGGTTACAAATATATTAAAAGTAAATTGACTTTTTTGTATTATAAAATCTACGATACAAGAGCTTTGAAAATAAAACAAATGACAGTGCGATGTTCGTGTTACAAGTTGTTGTTTCAATGTTCATATAAAAAAGTGTGAACTAGGAGAACAAGTGCTTTGAATTTTAATTGTTATATTAGTGTCGGTACTGTATCTGCGGTCGATGGGATAATGGCACTCATGTTCCAAGTTTTAGTTCAACCTCAAACTCCACGAGTCGAGACCCACAATATTAATCTGTCAGCTCACGCAACCGACTCTCAACTGTTAATACTTTTTAAATAAAAAAAAAACATATACATGATATAATTCAATCCTCTATGTTTTTTTAAATGATTGTAAATCTGTGAAAGATTATGACAAATTGTTAAGAAATTAACAAACTCAATCGAAACTCTTCCAAATTATATCATATTTATTAATTAAATAAAAATAAAACGTAGTTTATCTTAAAATTGTCTACCGAGCTTAATAGGTTCAGGCGTCTGAGGATTTCTACCGCAACAGCAGACGAAACGCCAGGTCGTATCAATGCTGAATCATCTCCATTTAGATGCAGAAGGTGATTTTAAGAATCAAACCTGTGAAAATTTGTCAGAAGAGTTCTATTCCATCAAAGTTACAAAAAGATATTAAAGACAAATTAGGAGAAGATCAAAATGGATTCAGACCAGGAAGGTCATGTGTTGACAATATATTTGCAATACAACAGTTAATTGAAAAACGGACTGCAGTTGGAGAAGAAACCCATTTGACAATGATAGATTTAGAGAAAGCTTATGACTCAATTCCGAGGAACAAATTATGGGAAGTATTGGAGAAATACAATATTGACAGAAACCTAATAGAAATTATTAAACAAATCTATAAAGATAACTCCGCTTATGTTAAAATTGGAAATATAATGTCTAATCCTATAAAAACCACAAAGGGATTGAAACAAGGGTGCAGTCTTTCACCAATTTTATGTAATATTTATTGAATCTGTTGCAATGTATGGAAGTGAGGTATGGACAATCAATAAGTACTACAAGAATAGACTAATAGCTCTAGAAATGGATTATTTACGGAGAAGTGCCAGAAAGTCTAGATTAGAACATGCCACAAATAAGGAAATTAGAAACATAATGGAAGCAGAAGAAAGCATAATTGAAAGAATTGAGGAAAAGGAATTAAAGTGGTTAGGGCATGTCTTAAGAATGGAAGATGAGCGATGGCCAAAGCAACTACATGAATGGCATCCGAACAGAAAGAAGAAAAGAGGGAGTCCAAGGTTAACATGGAAGGAAAACATGAAGACAGTAATGCAAGCTAGAGGGCTAAGCATCGAAGATGCCCAAGACCGTAGGCTTTGGAGGTTTGGCACGGGAAGACGGCAGCAGCTGTAAAAACCCGAAGATAGATAGAAGTTCTATTCCATCCTGTGTAAGCTTAAATATCAAACATGGACGCTTCAATTTTTATTAATGAAAAAGAAAATACTTGCTCTAAATTTTATGGAAGAGTAAACATTAAATCAAGAGTTTAAGCTGCCAAATTGTCTGTCCACCATTGACCTACTATCAGGGATTTTTTATTATTTTTGTCCCCGTACTGTGAGTAAACTGCATGTGGGTTAAAGCCAAGCCCTGGACACAATGGTTGTGGATCGATGACATGGCAACACACCAACCAGCCTAATATATTACGTCTATCTCACAACTCTACGTGACTTGCAGAAAAAGTATCTCTTCGACCATCGCCCTTTTTTGCCTAAACCTCAAGATTAGTGATGGTTGCATACACACAAGAACACTTAATTTAATGTGGGCCATGTACTGTCCTTTATACGGACTTTCTGTGACTTATAATCATTATTCTCATTAATCATATGAATATCAAGATCGTAAAATCTCACAGAATGTCTCAAATTTATTTACACACTGTATAAAACACTGCGGTGGACTAGTGGTTATGCTCCTTGCCTCTGGTCTCAAGGTTCGCGGGTTCAAACCCGGCCGGAGTCGATGGATTTTTTAGGACGGAAAAATCCAAGGAGCAAGTCCTCCGGGAGGGACTTTAAGCCGTGTGTCCCGAGTCTGAAGATTTTCAGGCTCGTAAAAAATCCTTAAGCCTGAATGAAAAGGCCTCTAAGCAAAATTTACCGAATTTTCCCGTCCTACTACTACCTTGGTTTCCTAGATGTCAGTATGAGGCGGAACGCTGACCACGTACCACTCAAAATGACATCTATACGAAAACAAGTGTAACTAAATTAGTATGGTTCAAATTCTTGCCTGTAGGGGGAGAGTGCCTAAATCTCTGTAAAGGGAAAACATAGACTTACAATACAATATAAAACACTATTCCGCATCTTTCTTGGCGTATTTTCAGGCTTCAAAAATTGTTAATATAACAAATCTTAATAGTTACCTACCAATACAGCACATTATTATCGAAACATAACTTCACAAATCAAGGTTTTGTTTTCATTTTGCAATGGACACACATCCATCTATCCATAGTAATAATGCCCGAAAGCAGGTCCTTTACTGCAATCATAGCATTTTCATGCTATGCTTGCCGCTTTACTAGGGAATTGTAGGTGTGGTAGCTTCCCGTTGCTTTCCACATCGGTGAAGGATGATGATGATGATGATGACCATATGATTTCGGGGACCGTTTGGGCCTTAAAGTTTTCGTGACATTTGTATTACAGGTGAGGAAAAATCCCGATGAAAACCTCACCCAGAAAATCTGCCCCGACCGGGGTCGAACCCGGGCCCGCTGTGTGACAAGGCAGCACGCTACCTGGAGACCACAGCGGTGGATATGGACACATAATATAATCTCTTGGTCTACACATCCAAGGAGTTCGTACTCTTTGCATTTAACACTGCACACATTCTTCTTGAAATAATTCCTGAAATATGATGCACTCTCTGTTAGCTTCCATTTCCTAATTGCCATCGCAAAAATTAAAGTTTTTTGACGCATTTTCTTTTCTTTAGGTCAATTGATAGTTAATTGTTTGTTTTCGTTAAAGGATCTGACTTGTTTCTCTATTTGGACGCTTGACCTATCTTTACATCTCCTTTGAACTCATCTTCTTTGCTCTTTGTCTTCTGGATTCTGTTTGGTGCCATTTTCTCAGCAATTATTTGATTTACTGCCACCCTTTTATTTTCGTCGGTTCAATTTTTCTCTCATTCTCTGTCATTTCGCTCTGAAAAAAGTAAAGAAAGAAATGTTTATTCTCTTCTTCTTCGTCTTCCTTCCAAGTATTAGGCAAAGGCCTGTTACGATCCTATAGAAAATTCTCCCTCCTTCCGGGAAATTCTCGTATAAGACTTGAAAGCATAACAATAGTCCCTTCGATTGGTTGCTGGCCCAAAGTAAGACAAGACCAGTGATGGGGCTGCCATCTTATAGCATCTGGTCAGGCATTTCTGGAGAAGAAAAGAAAATAAAGGAAAGAAGAAATGGAAGAAAGGAAAGACTCCCTAGCCCTCAGATGCCCTATATCGTCAGGGTCGAAAAAAACAAGAGTTAAGCAAGAATGGTTAGATAGTAAAGTTAAAAGAGTCTGGTATAAGTAAGTGGAAGAAATACCAGATCAGTTAAAGATAAAAATAAGGAGCAAAACACAAGTAAGTGGAAGCAATGTTTTGCTCAACTGGGGCACCTTGTGGTCACCATCCACATATTCCCTAGATTGGGACCCCTGAGCATAAATTGATATTGAAAACTTAAGATTAGATTGGTAATAAAAGATTCCGGGCTATGTGGCCGTGGTCTATAACTGGCGTTTCTTCCAGACGTTTCTCCCTCAACTGCGGAGGGCATCTTCGGTGGCGAGCGCTTCCAGCTGTTGTTTCTTGCAGTCGAGTCTACGACAGGGAAACAAAAGCTGGAAGCGCTCCCCACTGAAGATGCCCTCCGCAGTTGAGGGAGAAACGTCTGGAAGAAACGCCAGTTATAGACCACGGCCACATAGCCCGGAATCTTTTATTACCATGTTTACCGGCCGTGAAAGCCTGCATTCCACTATTAAGATTAGATTACTGTGTCTATAATTATGTAACAGTTAGATCCAGAGAACATTCAGGATTGTGGAGGGAAAAATAAAATTAAAAAATTGATACGTCTTCAATAAAGTTGCTATAGTTATTCAGTTCGAATGGTGTACAGACAAAACCAGAACTCAGTGTTGAGAGTGTACCCATCCATATTAGAAAAAATTCTTTAACCGAGATATAATTACACTTATTATTAGGGAAACAAATCTTTGTCAGCAAATATTTAAAGATGATGTAATATCTGAGAGAAAATTAGGCCCATTTATTTTGCCAAAATACCAGCAAAGACAGAAACTATGCGAGTCAACTGTGTGAGCTGTGTAAAATTATCGTTTATTTTTATTACATACTGGCTAATACCCGGCGTGAGCTGCTGCGCCTAAATACATGATATTGTGTTTTTGCTTTTAGTTGAATAAGTAAAAGGAAAAAAATTATAAATTTATATCATTATTATTTTTAGATACCCCGTGATGATTAACCGGCGTTGCCCAAGAATCTACTTATGCCGATCTTCGTGGCATAATTTAGCTGAAAGACGAAAATTGCGTTTTTATGTTCATTTGAATAAGTGAAAGGAAAAATAATTATAAATTTACTCTGTTCGTTATTGTAGCTAAAGCGACCAATGAACTATTTAATTAAGTTTTGGAACTTTCATTCGTACAATCAAAATAGTAAATAGAATATCATCTTCCAAAATTTAATATTCAAGCAATCACTATATGTAAAGTTATATCGTAATTATATTTACATATCCCGTGCATTTTACCCGACGTTGCCCGGGAATCTACGTATCCCGATGTACTTGGCATAAATGAGTTGAAAGACAAAATTCGTTATTTTGATTTATCCGTAAAAGAATACTCGCCTGATTAGTTCTTCTTCTTTTGTGTTTAGTCCTCTGACATTCCAAGTTCCCACTTTAATCCGATCCTTTATACCAAATCGTTTGTCCTTAATTCTACGCTCATAAACAAACAAAATTAAAATTTTGTAAAACAATGGCTGTCCCTGTCCTTTTGTATGGGAGTGAATCTTGGATTACCACTACCAAACAAGAAAGTAAAATCCAAGCAGCCGAGATGAAATTTTTAAGAAGAGTAAAAGGCTGCACTAGAATGGACCAGATAAGAAACGAGGATATCCGTGACGAACTGCAGATCTACTCCATTAAAGAAAATATATTTAACAACAAGATACAGTGGAAAGAACATGTAGAAAGAATGGAAGAAAGAAGATTACCAAATAAAATTTTCCATTATTTTCCAAGAGGATGAAGAGATGTCGGACGTCCTCGGAAGAGATGGTCTTAGATCTATTAGTGAACACGGAACAGGCAACTCTTGCCTAAACCAGGAAGTGGAGAAGAAGAAGAAGAAGAAGAATACTCGCCGTGTGCTGCTATGCTTGCCCGGGAATCTACTTATCCCAATCTTCTTGGCATTAATGAAAGACATAAATAGTTATCGTGCTGTCACGGACATTTTTGTAGAGTTTTTTTTTTTAGATGTTCAATTCTGTGTACATTACTTTTGGGTATTTGTTATGATTTAGGCAGCGTAAGCCATTTAAGTGTGAAAAAAGCGAATTTTTTTTATGTCTTCACTATAAAGGGTAATTTTTAAGGGTGTAGGAGTTGAGTATCACAGCTCTCTTATAACCTATGTTCATCCTGGGAATTTCCTGAACATTTTTCAAAAACCCGTCACAATCGGATCTACGGTATGGCCGCGCATAAAGTACGCACAAACAAACATTAATTTTTATAGATATTACGGTATGTTTCAAAACTCCACACTGTTTACGATGTTTGCTACTTGTCTCTATCTTGTACTCCACTACACCAAATCTTTCCATTGACATTTGCACATTCTGTATCCAGGTCGTAGCAGGTCGTCCTCTTCCTCCTCTCAATTTACCATTTTTATATAAACCTGGGTATTCTTCCTTCTCCCATTCCACGTAGAGTACATGCCCGTGCCATTAGAGTCGTTTTCTTTCAATTGTGACGATACTTTCTTCTTCCACTACCATAAGGTGACGTATTTCTGTGATTCTCATTTTACCTTTCCTGGATATTCTACCTGATCGTCTCCAGAAGTTACATTTCTAGTCCATTAGTTTGTTAACATATTTTCATAAGTAATGCCACGAGTGATTTCCAAATTATCGATAAATTCACGACTCACGAAGTGAGGAGTGAATTTATCTAGAGAATTTGGAAATCAAGAGTGGCATTTATTAGGACTATTTAACGAATAAAATTAAGCTGTTTACTTACAAATCATTATTTAACTATAGTTATTTTAAAATATTTATATATTTAATGTAAACGGCGATGTTTGAAAACAAATGAGAAGCGATAGGTACGGTTCATCTGCTTCTTTTGTTAATCACTGCAACCAGATCATACTATTAATTGCCAAATGAACGCAATATTGTAAGAATGCTCTCTAGTGGAGAAAAAAATTAAACACATCAAATTGTATATTAATTGATTTCTGATGTCGTATGATGTAAATATGACAATTATATTTTTCTGGATTATTACCTGGGAAAAAATACATTTAAGAAAGTGCAAACAGTGGTTTCTTTTTTTGGTGGTATAATAAATTGCTACAAATGTTTTTATATTAACTCCCGCATGCGGCATGTGTTGACATTCATGCACTATATATACAATCTGGTAGCCGTATTTCTCACAGGCTCAGTCACTGCAAAATAATAGTCAGACCCGTTCAGAATATTAAAAAGGAGGAGTCTTCTTTAATATGGTAATTATAACACTGATAAATATTTCGTGACACACGACTCTGATTGGTTGTAAAACAGAAATCATTGAAACGTGATTGGTCATTGAGTCCCATTTGGGGCATGAGTTAAATATTCTGTTTAAAGTCCATATCTCCGCTCCATACAATACTATATTCTGTAGTATAGGTTTGAATGTTTTCTTTTTTGTACCGCTTATTATATTCTTACTCCACAAAACTGAGTTCAGCATTCCAATCACCTTCTTGCCATTAGCTATTTTTAATTAATATCCATGTTCCATGTACCCTGTATTCTCCTGACTGGTCGATATTGCAAGGTAACTCGCTGACCTTTACTTACGACGAACACATAACATGGAAAATTCAGATTGCGTATTGTTTAATAGACGACATCTTGAAACGTTTACGGCTGTGGTATCTCTACACAATACAGTTGAACTAAATTTTAAAATATATTCAATTGTGCACCTCATAACAGAGCTCTCCAAAAGTCCATGGCGCGTCAGGCCTAGAAGGCATTCTGGTTTATCAACAACCTGCTGGCCTCATATCCACATGTGTTAATGACAGATGCAAGGTTATATTAGCACCCCTCTCCCTTCTAGCTTTCAAGATTGTAAACATTATACTGAGTTAAATACAAGCCATATACTTTACTACAGTGTGTTTAAGAATTCTTGTTAATAATTAATATATGTTATTAAATCTATATAGGAAAGATGCATCAATCTATGCATCTGATGGGCCCGGGCAAAGAATATAAATAGCACTGACATTTATGAACTGGACGCTACAATTAGGATAGCTAAATATATTAGTAGATTCTGAATGTGATATATCCTTTAAAATACTAAACTATAATAAAGCTTTAAGCATTGCCAACCAAGTTTTTAAACCATCAAAAGTGCAGAGACACATAAGAATGAAAATCTATAAAATTCTCGCTAGACACATAATCTGTTATGGCAGTGAAGCTTGGACCATCAGAACTCAGGATGATCGTCATATTACAGCCACGGAGATGAAATTTCTGAGACGAACTGCAGGTTATAGCCTTCTAGACCACCAAAGAAATTCAACAATAGCCAGAGAGTTAAACATCGTACCTATATCGTACCTATAACATCGTACCTCCAAGAATATAGAAACAATTGGCTAGCCCATATTGAGCCCATGGATCGTCACAGAATACCAAAACAAATTCTTCACTACATTCCTCGAGGCAGAAGATCGGTGGGTCGACCTTTTCGGAGATGGCGGGAGACCGTAACGGGCCACTGGGCCTAATACTTGAAAGGACGACGATGATGATGATTAGTAGATTCTCTAGGCCAGTAGAAATCCAAATGCGGTAACGGACTCTTCTGGATGCAGGGACCAGAAGGGTCGCAGTCTGTGCATATTAATGACAGTTCACTGCAAAATTTATTATTCGCTGATGACCAGGTTATAATAGGACAAGATAAAGATGATATAAAATATATGATTAGAAAGTTGGTAGGACGGGGACTAAAGATAAATTATATTAATACAGAATATATGGTAATTGCAGGAAATTAAGGAGACCTACAAATAAATAATATTGTAATTAATTGTGTTGAAGAATTTAAATATCTTGGTTCTATAAGAGATTACATCTGGTACTAGTAAAAAAGATTAACAGAGTAAATTGTGCAAGGAAGGCGATTAGATCCCTGAATGGTCTTTTGCGGAATAGCAATCTGACCAGAAAAACAAAAAGAGATTATACATACAACAATAGAAAAAATATAATTACATATGGATCAGAAAGCTGGACAATAAATGAAAGGTTGCAGAAAATAATCTTGGCGACTGAAATGGATGGATTACGGAGAAGTATGAGAATATCCAGGCTACAAAATATTACAAATACATATATTAGACAAGAAATGGATGCTCAAAAATCTGTCATCGATAGGATGACAGAGAACGTTACAGTGGTGTGGACACGTACAACGGATGTCAGATCAACAGTGGCCTAAGCAGGTGTTGCATTGGATGGTACTAGGCAGAAGCAGAAGGAGAGGGGGAGAAGGAGAAGAAATATGGTATGAGGGAATTAGGCTTATATGACGCCATGATGAAGAGGGGTATGGAAGATGGACAATGGGAAGATAGGAATCTCTGGAAAGCAGGCACTAAGGGCGAACTGCTGTAAGTGGAAAACCTGTATTAAGTATTAAGTTATTATTATTATTATTATTATTATTATTATTATTATTATTATTATTATTATTATTATTATTATTATTATTGTCCCGCGCCGTAGCCGAGTCGTTAAGGCACGTAGCCTTGGCGCAGAGCTACGGGACTTGCGCTGGTTCGAGTCTCCATGGGGGAATAAATTTTCTCATGGTATTTCGGTCAGTATGGGACCGGTGCCCACCCAGCATCGTGATGCATTTTGGTAGCTACAATAAGTAGCGGCTCCAGGTTGAGAAAACCAGCTATAACGGCTGGGGGACTCGACATGCTGACCACATGTCACCCGTACACTGGCTGATTATCATCTACCTCTGTGATTGACACATGTGGATGTGAGGCCAGCAGCCGGCTGGTAGGCTAAGGGCCTTGTAGGCCTGTCGCGCCAGGAGTTATTATTATTATTATTATTATTATTATTATTATTATTATTATTATTATAGCCCACCGCTGTGGTCTCGAGGTAGCGTGCTACCTTGTCACGCAGGGGACTCAGGTTCAATTCCCGGTCGGGACAGGTTCCTGGGTGAGGTTTTTTCGGGTTTTTTCCACACCTGTAAGACAAATGTCAGGACGCTTAGGGCCAAACGGTCCCAGAAAATCATCCGGCCATTATCATCATCCTTATCATCATCAACCCTCACCGGTGTGTAAAGTAACTGGAAGCTACCACACCTATAATTCCTTAGCATGAAAATGTTATGATTGCAGTGAAAGACCTGTCCTCGGGCAGAATCACTATACATAGATCATTGTTAATGGATTCGTATCATGCATTGACTTCTTAAGAACATAAAACATATTGTGGAATGCAGGCTTTCACGGCCGGTAATCATGGTATTAAAAGATTCTGGGCTATGTGGCCGTGGTCTATAACTGGTGTTTCTTCCAGACTTTTCTCCCTCAACTGCGGAGGACATCTTCAGTGGCGAGCGCTTTCAGCTGTTGTTTCCCTGTCGTAGACTCGACTGCGAATGAAACAACAGCTGGAAGCGCTCGCCACTAAAGATGCCCTCCGCAGTTGAGGAAGATACGTCTGGAAGAAACGCCAGTTATAGACCACGGCCACGTAGCCCGGAATCTTTTAATACCAACATAAAACATATTTACTTAAAATAGTATAAAGGACCTGTCCAGCTCAACATGCTATGTTCTGTTAAACAATTAAATAAAATAATAAATGTATTTAGTCTAATTAATACATGAGGCGGTTTAGAAGCAAAGGGTGTAAGTGATTGATGTTTGGTGCATAATTACATTCTTAAAGCATAATATTAATTGTTTGCAAAGTTATATAAATGTATGTGTTACAAGTACAAAAATAATTATTGCTACAATTCTCAATTACCTATGACTTTCTTATGCACCTTCAACTTTAAACCTGTTTTTCTCAAAACTTGTATAAACACTCCTTTATTTCTAACGGTTTCATGTATAAATATTAATAACCATTAGAAATTTATTCGGCGCCATTATTTTGATTGTTATTAATATTTTCAATGTGTTATTTATTACTATTGAATAATAGTCCCCCATTCGGTTCTCGGGGCGGGAATACTTCAGGGAACCCACGCCAAAGGCTCAAACACAGGGACATGTTCCTAGCAACATGGAATGTTAGGACTTTATTTAGGACAATTTTTGGACCAAAGAGAGATGAACAGACAGGTGAATGGAGAAGACTACATAACAATGAACTACATGGTCTTTATAGGAAGCTAGATACAATAAGAACAGTCAAGTCTCGTAGACTGCGATGGGCAGGACATGTTGCACGTATGGGGAATGGGAGACTTGCATGGAAGCTTCTTGTAGAAAAGCCAGAGGGAAAACGCCCAGTTGGTAGACCAAGAATGATGTGGGAGAACAACATTAACTATGATTTGAGGGAAGTAGATTATACAGGGAATGATTGGAAAGCATTAGCTCAGGATAGGGATGTATGGAGAGCTTATGTCCGCGCGGCCATGAACCTACGGGTTCGATAGTGCCAGTGAGTGAGTGTGTGTAAGTATTACTATTGAATGCATCAGACAATATCAAAACTAATATTATGCATATGTTTTAAAATAGACTCTCCAACCATGTGCCACCTAAACACCTACAAGCAAGTGATTGAAAAGGGATAGAAATATCAATATTCGACGTACATTTAAGGTGCAATATGTAAACTCGGCTAATACATGGTTCTGATCGCGACGTTTATTGTATATAAAGTTGAAAATTAATCTTTAAATGTTGTACGCTGTACTCATGTATATACCTGTTCGTTTCACGTCAAGATATGAGTGCTCCGTAACCGGGCATTTTTTGACCAACCGAATTTATTTTCGCTTGTTTCCCTAGTGGTGTCAATGAGTGGCATGTCTTAATGGACACCTAGTAGGCAACTAAGGTATTATTTGGATGGAATAGGACGGTTAAAGTTTGCTCAAATTAACTGATTTTGCTCAAATAAACTAATTTCAACTTGAGGTTCTTTTAAGTAAGTAAGTAAAAGTAAAGTGATCCCACAACAGACCCGGAGGCCCTTGGGGTAGTAGGTTAGGGCTCCCACTTTTTCTAGACAATCGGCACTTTGTCAGCCGGGTTGTCAGCCCTGCGTGACGGCCGCCTTTATCCCCAGAACAAGCGTCTGGTACTCATTTACGTTAGAGGCTGAGTCGACCCCAGGGCCATAGTGCCGCCAGAGGGTTTGGGTCAGTTTAAAAATCCTGACTCCAAAGGGACTTGAACCCTCGACCCTCTGGCTTGTAGCTCAGTGCCTTAACCACTACGCTACGGCGTATAACCAGGAAATAATCAGATTCAGGATCCATGGCTTTAAGTTCCTCTCGGAGAACTTGTTCCTTGGATATTTCCATCCTAAAAATCAATTCACCAGATCGGTTTGAACTGGCAACGAACTTGACCATTGTGTTGCCGTGGCTGTTTACACGCCGTAATTCAGTGCAAGTAATTCCAGTATCCAGGTGAACTGGCGTTTGACGGTCTTCAGAAAGTAGTGACATGTTTGCATTAAATTAACCTAGTTTCGAAAACTTGATAGTTTAATTAAGTTCTCATGCTATCAACTTTTCACTACAATAATTAAGATGAAATTGAATTCTGTTGGTAATGAAACTGGAACACTACTATCAGAGGAAAACTTGGAGTAGCAAGTTTAAATGAAGATATCCAAAGATACCAACAAGAATGGAAAAATCATCTGAGAAGAATGGCAAGAAATAGACTTCCAAAATTGGCATTCCAATATACCCCAACTGGACATAGGGACCAAGGAAGACCAAAACATCGGTGGAAAGATCAAGACCATCTTCGCTAGGTTTACCGTACAGGCCACATGGCCTAAAACGAATTTGTTCATGATGATGATGACGATGAAACTGTATTATTCTCTAGTTTTCATTGTTTCTATTCAGCAAAGCCTTAGTAACTTTCCTGGAATGACGTAATGCAGTCTTCTTCCACAGGGAGAGTTTTAATTACAAATAAGGTTAAAATGCACAACATTAATCTTCTTCTATTCCACTTCACAGATTATGCAGCAACCCGCCTGTACCATTCCCAAAATGGTCATTCCATCTTCTTCTTTGCTGTCTTTTGATCCTCTCCCTCTTAACTCGTTTTCGAATGTAATCTTCAGCCATCTCTCCGGATCCACCTCTTTCAATAATATACCTTGATATACCTTCAACTAATATTGGCACTATGGAACCCATGGAGCCAAATGCTCTCCATAAATCCCTTTCCTGAGTAATTGTTTTTAACTATCCCATTATAGTCTACTTCCCTCAAATCATTATTAATGTTATTGTCCTATCCCATTAATTTATTTTCTTCCTTTGACCTTTTTTTTATTAAACGTGTTATTGACAAAGAAAAACCACCAGGTATTTAAGTGTCTTTTGGGAGTCTACCAACTGGGCGCTCTCCCTCTGGCTTTTCTACAAGAAGCTTCCATGATCCTCTTCCATTCCCCATTCGTGTCACGTGTTTTGCCCATCGCAGGTTCCGAGACTTATCGATTCCTTTTATACCTGGTTTCCCATAAATATCATGTAGCTTACTTTTAAGCAGCCTTCTTCATTCACCTGTCTGTTCATCTCTCTTTTACCTATGAAATTTATTCTCAAATACTCGTAATATTTTTCTCCTCCCTTGAAGTAAGAGTGCATATTTCGCATACATGTAACATAACTGGGAGAATAACTATTTTATATATTTTCAGTTTAACGTTTTTAAGAAGAGACAAGAGTCGCTGTAATGCATAATGGCATGAATTGTCAGAGTACTTCCAAATACTCGGAATTTTAAATTTACTCCTAACGACCGTTCTTTCTACCTTTTCAAATTCTATGTATCGAGTCGAATTTCTCAGAAATCTGATTTCTGTAGCATCAAATATTTTTGTTTTATCTTTTGTTCACCATATCGAATTTTCACTTTCATATCTCACTATTGTTTCGAGATTACTTTATATAGTTTTAAAAATTGTGTCGATTCATGTTTCAACTTAATAGTTGTATAATTGGATTGTTTCATATAAATTTGAACGTTTTGTTCTCTAAATATGCCCCCCTATAATGCTAAAAATATTTCCTAAACACCCCTACTTAACACTTAAATTCGTAATGTATTCTTTTGGATACATCAGTTGGTTCAATTAATTTAATCCTTTAAATAAATCAGAAGAAAACAAAACACAAATAAACCACTTAAATGTGTGTCTAATTATATAATATACCTAATAATAACAGTTATACAAGATTCCGTTTTCACTGCGGTCCGCCACATTCAAATATCTAACAGAAGAAATTTGTGTTTTGCCAATTTAAGGATTAAATTCAGGAACTTGAGCAATTGTGATTATCGATAGCTGATTTACGCATTTTCCATTAATGACTATAGTTATTTTTTTATTTATAGATATTTTCATGTTATAATAGTATTAGCATTATTTTTAATTCACACCATTTTCATTGAAGATAGGATTAATTGTCTCCAAATAAATGACTGATAATCTGCTAATACGGAGTAATGCATTAGTTAAATATTCTCCCATATTCACATAGGCCTATATCTCATGTTGCATATCCACCGTATAAATATTAAATAGTGTAAATGATAAATCATATCTCTATAAGAAATTTTTTCTCCTATTTTCATCTCTTCGAAAATTCTCTTTCTAATTATATTTGTTATTTCTGTTTGTTCTAATGTGTCTTTATTGTAATAACGGATATTGCACATGTCCATCCTTGAGAATATCAACACAAGTGAAATATCTAGGTATTATAATAGACCAATATTTAAGATACGACAAACACGTTTCCTTGCTGTGTAACAAACTACGTAAAACTATTCACAAATGTATCATCCTTCGATTATATTTACCAATGTATGTATTGCGAACTGTTTACTTAGCTCTGGTTCAATCGATAATCCAATACGGAATATTAGGTTGGGGTGGAATCGCAAATTCTATTCTTTCTCCCTTAACATTACTACAAAAACAAATCATAAAAATCTGCTTGCAGAAACCTCTAGATTACCCTACAAATTTAATTTATTTAGAATTGATAGTGCCAAATATTAAACAAATATTCAAGCATACATTGCTTACTTATTTTCATAAAAATAAAAACGAATTTAAAGAGCACAATCGAAGTTTTTACAGTACCAGACAAAATACTACTTCTTTGCTACATGTTCCAAAATTTTATACAACTTCTGGATCTAAACATAGTAGATATCTAGGACCCAAATTATATAATGAATTAATTAGATCCAATCCAGAACTAAGTAAACACAGCTAGTTTTAAAAAAGCAATTAAATTAATTATTTTTAATTAATTAAGCGAATAAAATTAATCATTTGAATATTTTAAAATAATAAATATAAAGCATCTATTTTTGCTTATATTATTATAAATCAATATATAACTAATTACTGTCTTCTGTATTATTGGTTATAATCCATTACATTATATGATTTATATTATTTTATGTATATCATTCTCCATTCCATTAATTCTCTTGTTAGAATAAGTCTTATTCCCAATACATTATTATTTTTTTATTTGTATGTGTCATAATTTATGTAAAAATGAAACTGGCCCCTAACTTTAAATGTATATATTCTATTTGTATTATTCATGTAACTGAACTGCACCCGGACACAAGCACTTGCTCATTCGGGTGTCAATACTGTGTATAACATTTATTTGATAATAAAATTTATTCTTATTCTTATTTATATGAATATTGATTCGTGTATATTTTAAAGTAATCAACATACCAGTTTAAATATCGATTCTATCATACTTTTTTCACAGTAATTGAAGGTTATGCAATTAGGCACATTACATTATATCACCATACCGATTATATACTTTAAAATGGAAGTTGGTACACTCCTGAAACCATTTTGTTGTTGGTTCAAAATAGTATCCATAAAAGTTATTTTCTTTACAATTAAAACGAAAAACTTTATTAACCAATTCAGGCTCAAATGTTAGTAGTGATTGGAAAAAACAAAATAGAAGCAATTCTCGAAAAAAAAAAATGATCCTACAAAATGTATTTTTCCGTATCTTTTGTGATTTGCAAAATTTTAGTCCCCTAAGCGCCTTCTGTCATGAATGGAATTGTAACATTTCACACTGATCACTGATAGAACCGAATGCAATTTTTAAATTTTGTTTAATATTATTATAATTAGTGATGAGGAATGTGCCGACATTGTAAAGAAAAGGAAGCTAGCAAAAATGAAATGGTTACACGAGCCAAATGAGGTAAATTTAGAGCAATTGGGTAGTGTTAGACGGGAAACCACCAAGTTACTAAAGAGTCAAAAAGAGGGAATATTTGAGAGAGAAGATTAATGATCTTGAAATGAATGCAAAAAATAGGAACATTAGAGAATTATATCAGGGTATTAGTATAGAGAAGAAAGGGTTTCAGGCTAGAACAAACATAATTCGGAATGAAAATGGGGATATGATTGCAGATTCTAGGAGTATATTAAATAGATGGAAAAGTTACTTTAATCAGCTATTAAATGTACATACAGAACAGGATATTGAGGAGGATAAGTTACAGACAGCAGAAATGCTAGTCGCAGAGCCAAGTGCATTAGAGGTTGAAATGGCAATTGAAAAATTGAAGATGTATAAAGCATCAGGTTCAGATGAGATCCCAGCAGAACTGATAAAATCAGGGGGAGAAAAATAGATGGACAAGATATGCTGGTTGCTTAGTGTGATTTGGGAAAAAGAAGCTCTTCCAGATGAATGGAAGGAATCAATTATCGTACCAATTTATAAGAAAGGAGATAAAACTGATTGCAACAACTACAGGGGCATCTCATTGCTTTCAACGTCGTACAAAATTCTAACAAATATATTAGTAAGCAGACTTACTTCCTATATTGATGACATTCTAGGAGATAATCAATGTGCATTTAGAAGAAACAGGTCCACAACAGATCAGATTTTTAGTATAAGACAGATTTTAGAAAATAAATGGGAATATAATGGTACTGTACATCAACTATACGTAGACTTCAAAAATGCATATGATTCAATTAAGAGGGAGAAGTTATATAGTATCCTGCTGGAGTTCGGAATTCCTAAAAAGTTAGTTAGACTTATACGAATGTGTCTAAATGGCTCAAAGAGTAGGGTGCGTGTAGGCAAACAGTTTTCAGACACTTTTGAAATCCAGAATGGGTTGAAGCAAGGAGATGCACTATCTCCTCTACTATTTAATTTTGTACTAGAGCATGCCATTAAATCTTTAGAGAATGAGGAAGGCTTACAACTCAATGGTATTAATAAGCTGTTAGTTTATGCTGATGATGTAGTACTACTGGCCAATAGCGAGGAGATACTAAAGGCCAACACGCACACACTATTGAGTAACACTAAGAAATTAGGACTGGAAGTAAATATCAGTAAAAACTAAATATATGGTCACACGTATGAAATTCAGTATATAATGGAAATGTACAGCTAATGACAAATGAGGGAAATTTTGAGGAACATGGGCTGAATTCAAATACCTAGGAACAATAATCACAAATAGGAATGAGATGCACAAGGAAATTAAACATAGGCTCAATTCTGGAAATGCATGCTATTATGCATTGCAGAGACTTTTGATGTCCCAACTCCTTTCAAAAAACGTTAAGCTGAAAATATATAAAACTATTATTCTACCAGTTATATTATATGGGTGCGAAACATGGACTCTTACTTTAAGGGAGGAAAGGACATTACGAGTTTTTGAGAATAAAGTTCTTAGGAAAATTTTTGGACCAAAGAGAGATGAGCAGACAGGTGAATGGAGAAGACTACATAACAATGAACTGCATGGTCTTTATAGGAAGCCAGATATAATAAGAACAGTTAAGTCTCGTAGACTGCGATGGGCAGGACATGTTGCACGTATGGGGAATGAAAGACGTGCATGGAAACTTCTTGTAGGAAAGCCAGAAGGAAAACGCCCAGTTGGTAGACCAAGAATGAGGTGGGAGAATAATATTAACTATGATTTGAGAGAAGTAGATTATACAGGGAATGATTGGAAAGCATTAGCTCAGGATAGGGATGTATGGAGAGCTTATGTCCTCGCGGCCATGAACCTATGGGTTCGATAGTGCCAGTGAGTGAGTGTGTGTGAGTGATTATTATAATTTGTAGTCAGCGAATTAACGGGAAAAAATCTAATCGCTTACCGTTCATTACAAATGTTGCTGGATATTTCAAAAGATTAATCCAATGCTAATGTACCTGTACAATGGAAGGCTACCTCTATGTCCCGAAAGTTTATATTATAAGTTTATATTTTTCTTCTTCTTCTTCTTCTTCTACGACAAGGTTTAGACTATGCAGCCTGTTCCGGCGAAGTTAAATCTGGAGTCCATCTTCTACGTGGTCGGCTAACATCTCTTGTTCCTCTGGGATTATACAGAAAGTTTCTTTTTGGTATTCTTTCGTTGTTCATTCCCATTAAGTGTTCTGTCCATTTCTTATTATTTTCGCTGATTTTATCGTCAATTTTATATACATTTAATTCTTCTCGTATAGTTTCATTCCTGATTCTATCCGCTCTTGTGCATCCTTTCACATTACGTAAAAACAGCATTTCCGCAGTCTGTATCCTGCTTTTATCCCTTGATTTCATTATCCAATTTTCACTTCCATACAACAACAAAGGAACAGCCATTGTTCTATATAATTTAAGTTTCGTATCTTTCCTTGTTTTCCGACCTAAGGTTCTTTTATGGTTCCACAAATAGCCTGAAATTTATTTACTTTATTTTCTATTTCTTTATTTTCTCTATAAGTTATATCACATCCTAAATATTGTAAATGTGATACTTGTTCTATTATTTTGTTATCCAGTACAATTTTTGATCTAATTCCATATTTACCAATAAATGGCATTACGTTTGACTTATTTATTGATATTTTATAATTATATCTATTGGCTATTAATTTAAATGTATATGCTAACATTTGGAGCTCATTTTCAGAAGTTTATATTTTTTCTCTTTGTAAATATATAAAAATATAAAATATTTTCTAGAAAATATGTCTCTGCCGACAAGCGGCATTTTTTAAAAGTATTTGAGGGTGTTAGAAGAAATATGAATAAGTTAAGATTATTGTCTGGTCAAGTGTTACGTTTTAAAGACATTATGTTACGGTCTAAGGCCTTACGCAAACCCCCAAGGTTAAAACTCAGAAGGAAAACATCGATATTGTTAGGGGGAGATGCGAACAAAAGTTTATTACTTTTATGAAATTTAACAACAGAAAAATGTAGCCTTCAAAAACGTAGCGGGTAGCTAAAGTAAGATTATCGACCCCAAGTAACTAACCTGGAAAAAAGTAGTCCTGTAAAGGCCACACCCTAAATTCAGTAGGCCTATATCAACTTGCACATGTATAGAGCTGTGTCAAAATATTTATTTTATCTTCATCATCATCATCATCATCCAGGGATTAAGCCTGTTGGCTCGTTACGGTTTCATGAAAGCTAGAATTGTTAAAATTGTCCAGACCATCTTCCGTGTGAGCGTCCAACATTTCTTCTTCGGTGCGGTTTATAATTTTGCAATAATTTTAGAAATCTCTCTTCTGGCATTCTATCAATATGTTCTTTCCAGTCGTTCCTATATTTAATCATTCGGTCTGTAAGTTTGAAAATATTTAGTTCCTTTCTTATATCTTCATTAATTTTCTTGTCCAGCAGAGTATATCCTGCTATATTTATTTCATCTAATTAAGATGTTGTATTAAAAGTGTAATGGCGATGGAAAATCTAAGTCAAATCTAAGACTTTCTTAAATGATGAATTATAAAATGTTATGAAGCTATAATCAAAAGTGAGTGGAGCGAGTGCTCCTATTCGAAGAACATACAAAGAGTGGAGCTGACGCTCCGACTCGAGTTACAAGCAGAGTCATCGCGAATATTGAGAAGAACTTGGAATAAAAATTCTCATTAACATTGACATAGGATAATACGGAATTTCAAAGATTAACAGTTTTAAAACTTACGTAAGTCGTGGTTTGGCAGATTTCCCTAGCATTGTCAATAATGATAGTGTACTTACAACTATTGAGATAGTAAAATAACAAATCCCTTCATTTACGTCGCCTATATATATATATATATATATATATATATATATATATATATTATAGTACCGGACTTCCAATATAAACCCGGACCGGCCTCACGGGGTTTCACCCGTCAGGCAGCGCTCTCTCTTCGTCCGCATTTCACTCTGCCGGCCGCTCGTCCTTGAACTAGTCAGTTTACTATCGTTCGACAAGATGAGACGTCAGCTGACATTAGAGCAGCGCATTTATGTGTGTAAATGTTATTATAAATATGAATCAGCTCGTCGCGTTCGCGAGGAATTTATTCGGAACTTCCCTGGACAATTACCTCCTTCCAGATCGACAATCCACGATCTTGTGACTAAATTTGAGACCACTGGTTCAGTACGAAATAAGAAACACACGCGAAGGCGTACGGTTCTCACCGAAGAAAAATTAGAAGAAATTTGCGAAAATTTGGAACGTTCACCACAAAAATCATTACCGAAATTAGCACAACAAGTTGGGATTTCAGTATCTTCTGCACATACAGCGTCAATCTAAATGTGTTTACTCGGTATAATGCCTGTTTAACTGCGGGAGGACAACATTTCCAACATTTTCTATAAGGTAAGAAACAGTTCAAGGACGGGTGGCAGGCAGGGTGAATTGCGGGAGGAAGATACAGCACTGCGTGCCGGATGAAACTCCGTGAGGCCGGTCCGGTTTTATATTGGAAGCTCTGTATATATATATATATATATATATATATATATATTTATTTATTTATTTATCACTATTTCCTTTCAATTGTTCCTCACCTATCACCGGCCGAAATCGCAAAATCTAGCCCGATCGTAGGCAAACTCATACCTCGTACACCAAATTTCAGCCACACTAATAATATATCAAATACCCATCCTAAACAAATTTAAAATCTCTGAAAGCAATAGTTTTACCGTACACAGTGCATATTTGCATTGCCTTTTCAATATTGCAGAAAGAGAGAATAGTTTACCTCATTCAGTCTTCTTATGTTATAGTATGTTATTATTATTATTATTATTATTATTATTATTATTATTATTATTATTATTATTATTATTATTATCATTAAATTTATTATTGAATCTTCAAATAATGCGAACCCTGTTTCATCTTCCGATATGCTAATGGTTTAGTTATAATACAATTATGTACATTTACTTACAATATGCATAATTTCAGGAGTTATGTATCAATAATATTGTATTGTAATTTACAAGTAAATTAATCAATTAATTATCAATAAAATAAGTAACTCAAAATCTCTTAAAAATTATTAGACAAAGTCAGACAGCTTCTTATAGCGGCATTTCTTATATAAAGTATTTGCGAAAGGCAGTTGCAACCTTTTTTTTTGACAATATCTTATAGCAGCATTTCTTAAATAAAGTATTTGCGAAAGGCAGTTGCAACCTTTTTTTTGACAATATCTTATAGCGGCATTTCTTATATAAAGTATTTGCGAAAGGCAGTTGCAACCTTTTTTTTGACAATATCTTATAGCAGCATTTCTTATATAAAGTATTTGCGAAAGGCAGTTGCAACCTTTTTTTTTGACAATATCTTATAGCAGCATTTCTTATATAAAGTATTTGCGAAAGGCAGTTGCAACCTTTTTTTTTGACAATATCTTATAGCAGCATTTCTTATATAAAGTATTTGCGAAAGGCAGTTGCAACCTTTTTTTTGACAATATCTTATAGCGGCATTTCTTATATAAAGTATTTGCGAAAGGCAGTTGCAACCTTTTTTTTGACAATATCTTATAGCGGCATTTCTTATATAAAGTATTTGCGAAAGGCAGTTGCAACCTTTTTTTTGACAATATCTTATAGCAGCATTTCTTATATAAACTATTTGCGAAAGGCATTGCAACCTTTTTTTTGACAATATCTTATAGCAGCATTTCTTATATAAAGTATTTGCGAAAGGCAGTTGCAACCTTTTTTTTTGACAATATCTTATAGCAGCATTTCTTATATAAAGTATTTGCGAAAGGCAGTTGCAACCTTTTTTTTTGACAATATCTTATAGCAGCATTTCTATATAAAGTATTTGCGAAAGGCAGTTGCAACCTTTTTTTTGACAATATCTTATAGCGGCATTTCTTATATAAAGTATTTGCGAAAGGCAGTTGCAACCTTTTTTTTTGACAATATCTTATAGCAGCATTTCTTATATAAAGTATTTGCGAAAGGCAGTTGCAACCTTTTTTTTTGACAATATCTTATAGCAGCATTTCTTATATAAAGTATTTGCGAAAGGCAGTTGCAACCTTTTTTTTTGACAATATCTTATAGCAGCATTTCTTATATAAAGTATTTGCGAAAGGCAGTTGCAACCTTTTTTTTTGACAATATCTTATAGCAGCATTTCTTATATAAAGTATTTGCGAAAGGCAGTTGCAACCTTTTTTTTTGACAATATCTTATAGCAGCATTTCTTATATAAAGTATTTGCGAAAGGCAGTTGCAACCTTTTTTTTTTGACAATATCTTATAGCAGCATTTCTTATATAAAGTATTTGCGAAAGGCAGTTGCAACCTTTTTTTTGACAATATCTATAGCAGCATTTCTTATATAAAGTATTGCGAAAGGCAGTTGCAACCTTTTTTTTTGACAATATCTTATAGCAGCATTTCTTATATAAAGTATTTGCGAAAGGCAGTTGCAACCTTTTTTTTTTGACAATATCTTATAGCAGCATTTCTTATATAAAGTATTTGCGAAAGGCAGTTGCAACCTTTTTTTTTGACAATATCTTATAGCAGCATTTCTTATATAAAGTATTTGCGAAAGGCAGTTGCAACCTTTTTTTTGACAATATCTTATAGCAGCATTTCTTATATAAAGTATTTGCGAAAGGCAGTTGCAACCTTTTTTTTTGACAATAACCTAATTTGGTAATAAATTAATGTATTTTGCATTAAAAGATAGGACATTAAAAAAAATATTGATACAGTCTGGCTGTTGTTCTTGCAAAATACAGGTATCTGTACCTATTTTGAATAGTTCCAAATAATGACAAAATTAACCGTGACCGTTCATAAATTCTCTTAGTACAAAATTTAGTTTTATGTTGCTTTTGACAGATGTAGGCCTATTCACGCGTTGCTGATAATACTGTACCGAAATTGGTCTGCTACCATTTTTATACCCGGGGACCATTATGATAAACTTAATTTCAAAACCTCTTATTGTTATGTCTCTATAACGAAACCTATCTTTAAATTCCAATCTAGCTTGAAACACACAAACTTCTAAGTAGAGTCTGTAGCCGGGCCCAAAATGCAGGCAAGATTCATCTTTCTGGAAACTAACCACCTGTGCATTATTCAACATAAATACTTCAAATTACAACTAATCTCTCTAACTTGACTTTTGATATAAATAACTCTGATCATGAGAGGAACGGGAATGTGCTCTACAGCACGCAAACTCAGGTTAAAGTACTCGTTAACATAACTAACCAAGTTGTAACAAAAATATATGAAAGATTTAACTAAAATTTATATAATAAATATTGTTAAGAAATTTCCATTGTGAAGAATACGAGTAATATGTTTTCTTCTGATCGCGGTACCAACGCTATGCAGAGTAGACCATTGGTGGGGCTGCCACCTCGAAGCTTTAAGAATTTTTAAGAAGAGTAAAAGGCTGCACTAGAATGGACCAGATAAGAAACGAGGATATCCGTGAAGAACTGCAGATCTACTCCATAAAAGAAAAGATATTTGACAACAAGATACAGTGGAAAGAACATGTAGAAAGAATGGAAGAAGGTAGATTACCAAATAAAATCTTCCATTATTTTCCAAGAGGAAGAAGAGATGTCGGACGTCCTCGGAAGAGATGGTCTTAGATCTATTAGTGAAGACGGAACAGGCAACTCTTGCCTAAACCACGAAGTGAAGAAGAAGAAGAATATTGTTAAGAAAACAAACAATATAATTAGCTGGTAATAAAAGATTCCGGGCTATGTGGCCGTGGTCTATAACTGGCGTTTCTTCCAGACGTTTCTCCCTCAACTGCTGTTGTTTCCCTGTCGTAGACTCGACTGCAGTCGAGTCTACGACAGGGAAACAACAGCAGTTGAGGGAGAAACGTCTGGAAGAAACGCCAGTTATAGACCACGGCCACATAGCCCGGAATCTTCTATTACCATGATTACCGGCCGTGAAAGCCTGCATTCCACTAATATAATTAGCTGTCGTGATTAAATGATTGAATATAAACATAATAGAACATAAAATAACATGAACAGTCGTCGAAATTATTTAACAAAAAATGTACATGCACTCGTACTTAAAGCCCTCAGTCATTCCAACAAAATTATCTTCTTCTAACAACTTCTTCCTTGAAAACTCAAAGTTGAACAGTCCTTGGCCAGGGATATTCCTTAGATCCCCGGGACCTAACGACTGTTAATAAGGCACCACTTCTCGTCAGACATAGGTCTCGGCGCATCGCAACTCGCGCCGACGACGTCAAGGAGGGGAAATAGAGAAAGGGATAAAATGGAGGGGATACAGCACCGAACATCATCCACCATCACAGAGGGTATAACATAAGTCACCGCAGAAGATTTACGTCACCGCGGCACAATACGAGCAATATAGCACGATGATATGATGATGTGGTAATTTGTTTTAAGGTGAATAGGATCTATATGCTCTTCACAATAATTTTTCAATTTCAGCTTGTTACTGTCGTGATAAGTTAAGAAGATGCCCTAAGATTCGGAGGAGAATGGTCGAGTCCAATAGGGGTCAGAATTCTTAAACTGGCCTAAACCTATGACCCTAGAGTCGACATTATCTCTAACGGAAATGAGTACTAGACGCTAGTTCTGGAACTAAGGTGGCCATCACGAAGGGCTGACAACCGGCTGTCTTCTCCTAGTTGATTGTCTTCTAAAAGTGGTGGTTTTACCTTATACAACCTAAAGACTCCATCCCATGACACGACTAGCGACTCCTGGGCCTACCAGCCGGTTGTTGGCATTACATCCATATGTGCTATTTTACAGAGATCGAGTCGACTGAATATGGGACACCAAGTGTCCCTGACAATGTAGGGTCTTACTTTTGTGCCCTCTTTGTCCACGGTTAGAAATAGGAAGCTGTGAGTTTTATTATTATGGCAATACGATAGCGTACCAAGTTGCCTAGTATTTCCACCGGAGGGATCAGTACTCGGATGTTATTTTCGTCGTTTTTGTAGGCGCCTCTGATGAATGTTGGTTCAAATGTGCGCCGACCTGGTTGGTTGGAGCTCCATTAGCAAGCCGCGCTTAGAGGATTGGCCAAGATTGAATTTAGATTAGTTTGGCTGTAGTTGGATTGATGCTGGAGATCCGAGGAGAGGTCGCTCTGTGCAATAATTAGAGAAAAAGCCCTTTTCAGGTTGGCTGGTTGTGCGGAATTTTTAATTTGAATTGAAAATTAAAATATTGATAATTTAAATTTAGATTGGGGATGACAATTTACTGGTGGAGTCTGAATGGTAGTCCACTATATATATTAATCGAGTCCCTCTACCGTCATAACTGGTTTTAGCAACCTGGAGCCGCTACTTATTTTAGCTCTCCGCATCACTTAGGACTTTTTCTTCTTCTTCTTGTGGTTGACGGTGGCTTGGCTCTGTAACCTACTAGGTTTTACGTGGCAGCCAAATACCGTTGTGGCTATCATTAAAGGGTTATAGCTCATTTCAACTCATAGCCATATAGTGGCAAGATGTGTTCGCCGAGCAAGTCAACAAATTTCGTAAATTGTGGACATTGCCAGACTAAAATAGGGCGTCAGAAACTACACCGCTGGCAAGCAGAGAGTCCGAAAGCCAGACAGTGCAGAATGAGCCACACTATATTAGGCGAGTACATCTCTCACAATTTACTAGGTAGGACATCTTTAAATTTAAGTCTATGCAAGGCATCGATTAAATATGCGATGCATAAAGAGGAAGCGCTCCATAGGAGTGGAACGTTCAGCAAAAAAAGGCTGGATATTCCGGAGCATTGCTTCTGCAGTATCACTTAAGGGAAGAATACACTGTAGGCGGCCCTGGCCTTCAACATTGCTGTTTACATTTTGGTTCTGTAAATCATTGCCAGTTTTTAAGGCAAAGGATACATTTGGTTTTACCGGCACAGAAGTAAAGGAACGAGGTTGGAGTTGAAGTTTAGGGAGTGTAGGTACAGGTCGAGTAACTTTATTGTATTTTTCCTGAGCTGCCTAAAAGGCAGGACAGGCTCTGTAGGAGGCTGGATGTCCAGACTCCCCGCAATTTGCACTCTTGAGCAAATTTTTGTTGCGCTGTCCATCAGCTTTAACTGTACACTCTTTATGATTATATGGCCCAGCACAGACAACACAGCGTGGAGTCCGGTTGCATCCAGGGAAAGTGTGGTTAATGGACTGGCAACGAAAAGATTGCTTAAGCCCTGACCGTGGTCTGTATGGTTCAACCACAACTACGGTGAACAAAAGCCGCTTCAAATTCTCAAATTCGCAACTTTGAGGAGTATTCTCCAACTCAAGAATCCAAGTACGTAATTTATTGGAAATATCATTTTCAGTTTTGGAAATTTGTTTAATCGCTTTGAGAGGATATCCTAATGCAAGGATTTCCTCTCGTATGTCAGTTAGAGGTGTACTTGAAGGCAGCCTTTTAAGTACTGGTCTCAGCGGAAGATCTTTTTTCAGCTGATAAGTATAGTATTCCTTGTTTAACCTTTTTGACTGCCGAGTTTCCCTTTTGCCAGCTGGGCTGTGGGTGCCAGGTTTTTTTAAATTTAAAGTACTACGCTATACTATATAATATAAACCTACATAAAGTATATTTAACTGTCTACGTGCCGTGCTAAATTTAATTTAAACTTACTATTATACATTTATTTGAAGGTTAGGCGGTGTTGCTTCCACTTGTAAAGATCCCAGGTTCGAATTCAGCACGGTGTCTTTATTGAAATTTGTTATCACTATCACTAAAACATTTATTCTACTGAATAATTTTGATGGCATTATCACTAAACACTTATAATATTAAATATTGTTGAACATTTGTTATGGTCCTGGGTTCGAATCAGTTCCAGTCAAACAGCTGTTCTATGCCACGTGTTTCGTCTGTCGCGACACGCCCACGACTGTCAGTCACACACTGTTCATTTAGGTCTAAATCACTTGCTTTAGTATTTACAGGCTTAGATTGTAATAATATTCTCTTAGAAACAGGACTACTATCATATTCGTCAAACGAATAACCATTTAATGAACTGTTACTGTCACTCTCATCTTCTGATAAAACTGACACATTAAACTCGCGTATTGCATTTTCGTCAACTTCGCTACACGAATCGCTGTATTCCACAGCACGAACTACCCCTTGGCCAGGTATCTTTTCAACTAAAAATAAATAAATAAAGAGAAAATTCTGAAATTGCAATATTCCATAGCAAAAAAAAGGCCTTGAACATGAATGTACACCCTCCTTTAGAAACAGATTTACAACCAGCCTGTACCGTTATTCTGTAAGGGATGTGCAAAGTATTGCTAAGAAAGGATGTACAAACACAGAACGAAAAATAATTTTAGTTTATTGAAGTAAAAACTGCGGGGAAAAAATATTTAAAATAATAAGATTGAAAACCGGAGCCTGCCGGGCGTGGCGTACCGCTGTACACGCACTTTCACCGGCGCACGCCGGGCATGGCGTTCAAAAGGTTAAGGAACGAAAATGCTGCTTTAGCTTTGAAAAATCATCCACATTTGATGCACAGTACCGCAATCCTTCTGGTGGACTAACTACTTTATAAGGTTCGCTAAGTATCGTTTTAATTTCCCGATTCATACGGATCAAGTCCCCGTGACCGGTTATAGTAATCGGCGGGGATCTTGTTCCGATACCAGAAGGTGTATTCACTGTCGGAGCGGTTGGTGTACTCTCCTCCATTAGAGACGACTCTACCTCTGAAGATGTTCCAGCAGTTGAAAACATAATTTTTTGTAGCAACTGCTCGAACTTCAGCTGGAGCTTCCACTGTTTGCTTGAATCGATTTGGATTTCCAAAACCAAAATCATTTTTTTTTAATTTTTCTCTGAGTTCTTTAGCAGTTTTACTATCTTTTTAATATCTTTTTTGATAAGAATGCTACGCTCTTTAGATTAGGATTTTTTCTTTGATTTCTTTTTCCTTTTCTTTAGCAGTGTCACTTGTAGGTGCATCACTAACTTCAGAAGCTGATTTAGATTCTATTTGTTGTTGAAATAGGAAACAAGCATTTTGTATTTCTGTAGCAGAAGCTCTCAATTCAATTAGGAAATTGGTGAATAACTCGAGTCCCGGCTCTAATTTATCAATAATTTTGTTTAGTCGATCCAAGCAATGGTTAGTGAGTTCCTCAGCTGACTCGGGCCTCTCAAATTACTGGTAAGATTGAAAATAGTTGATAAGAATCATAAACGTACCCCGGATATGGTGAAGAGTAGTTCTCATTTCTGCACCTTCACTACGTTTGAAGTGACATGAAGCAACATGCTTCTCAAGTTTTTGGTCTGCGTCCTCCCAAAGAATGAGAGGTCCGGGTTCTTCAAGATCCATTGACCCGCCCAGATCTGGCATAGATGCCATGCTTGGTAATCTAAGACTTAGTTCACACTATACTAGATTCACTGGTCCCTTGCCACCACCCTACTAGGGTTAACTTTAACACAATAAAAAACACCTTGCGTTGAACTATAACACTTTTTGATGCCACAAGGCAAACGATATTTCATAATAATTCTAATTTGCACTTTAATCACTGGACTGGGCACGCACCCGGCCTAGAAGTATGCCACGCACTTTAATTGGCCAATGAGATCACTTTTTATTTTGGCTAATCACAGCACACTAAACTACCGGTCACCATCCACGCACAAGACAGACTCGATGTCGTGGAGCACTTTGTCGTCTAGGACGTTCTTGGTGTCTCCGTTGCTGATGTGCACTCGGCAAAGCCGATTTACGCTGTAGGAGTGGAGTTCGCAGTATATGTTGCTAGCTGTAGAACTCCAAGTAGAATTTTGCGATGATCACTCAGGACGCTGAGTGGGCACCGGTCTTGTACTCGCTGAAATTCCAGGAAAAAAGTTTCCTTCCCTATTGTGACTCAAATAAGTACAATTGCCGAAGTTGCCCATCTGGCTACAGCTTGGGACAGAGTTTATATATTTTGTTAGCACTAGCTTATTGTTTTTATGCATTTACCGTTGTGAGACAATTTAAGATTCCTTGTCAGGGGTCTGTTTTTTACACACTCTATCTCAACATATCTAGGTTTACGTTCACACGAAAATTAAAATGAGAACTTTGCTATAAAATTCATGATTTTCTGATAAAACAATTTATTAACAAGAGGTATTTCCGTTGAAGATGTTTCTGGAACATTTAATAGAATGCTTAATTTTCGTTTTACGTGTTTGATATCTAAATACATTACAGATTGTAGATTTGGTGTTTAGAGATGGGTGAAGATTGTCTGACAGTTTTAGATGTCTGCTAATTACTTCAAAATTGTTTTCAAATGTGTGTCTGAAAGTTAGAGATCTCCAAGACAACTTCGGCATACAGAAACAAAATACAGCAATCTGAAGATATTTAGACTTGTCACTGTGTCCAAACGTTCCTTGTCCGGATATAATATATATGTAGATTATTATATTATTACAATACAATGTATTATTTTTACTTATGATTTCATAATAAATTGGTTTGGTGGTTACTTGATGAAAATCCATTAGGTTAATTCAATAAATAATTATAATTTTGTGTATTTTATAGGGGTTGTCTACAGTATCTTGCTTTATGTATTTCTTATACCGCTACTATCATTATTAAATTTATTTATCGTTAACAATATTATAACTGATAATATTATAATTTTATTATTGTCAGTTTGGCTAACATTTAATTTAGTATCTAACACGTTATATACAATAATAATATCCCGCGCCATAGACGGACTTGCTATTGTTCATATCCCCAGGGCAGAAATATTTTCTCACAGAATTTCGACCATGATTTGATCTGTGCTCATGCAGCATTGTGAGGAACTTTGGGAGCTACAATAAGTACTGGTCCAGATAAAGAAAATAGCTACAGCGGCTGCGACTCCAACATGCTGACCACATGTCATTTCTATACTATAGTGTAAAAGTTGTAAGTTGGCAGGATTTCTGCTACCCTTGTCTAGGGAATTGTTCTTCCACCCTTCGCTAGACATCTGAGTGGCATGTGTACTATAATGGGCTACCCTTGTAAAATTACTTAGGAATGCTAGAAAAACTCCACCCCCACTTTCGCCCAGTCACTTTTGTTCACGTAATTTTTGTCAGTGGCGACTGTTTCAGAGTTCGTTTGTAGTTTGTGAGATATTATATTAGTGTAAAATTAATCTTTAGAAGAAGGGAATGCCACCACTGCAGGGAGTGTCTGCCCTACCGCTGTCACCGTGAAGTGATATGTGTATGAGTGAGAAAGAAGATGGTGAGTACTCTCTTTCTCTTTCTAAAATATTCTAGACACTTTAGCCCTCACGGACTATAGCCGGATGATTGTCCATCTCTGTGATTAACACTTAAGTAAGTGAGGCCTGCAACTGGTTGAAAGACCAAAGGCCTATCGCGCCATGTTGTGTGTGTCCGATATAATAGGCCTAATAATTATGTTTATTGCATTTTAACCCTTAAATTTTCAAAATTCAAATTTCTTCTCTTAGTTATTTGAATGTGGCGGACCGCAGTGAAAACGGAAACTTGTATATCTGTTATTATTAGGTATATTGTATAATTATGCACACATTTAAATGGTTTCTTTTTTGTTCGTTTTTCTGATTTATTTAAAATATTAAAATAACTGAATCAACTGATGTATCCAAAAGGATACATTACGAATTTAAGGGTTAAGGTAGCATGTTTTTCCTGACTGGGTAAAATACATTGTAAATGCCTTAACTCAACCAGACTAAGTATGTACAAAGAAAATGCAATGATTTTGCTGTTGATACGCATGCAAGATGATTTTCAGAACAATTTGAACCAGACATCAATGTGAAACATAAGTTGCATAACATCGTAAACAATATAGTACTAATATTCAGCCATGTCAAACAACACAAAACATTTCCTTTATGACGAGGTCTACATTAATTTGTTTTTTCTCACTAATCAAGGTTGAACCCTTTACATTATTTTTTTCAATCATCCATTGTGACATCAGCCAAATACAGAATGTTATAACTTGTTTGTCAATATTTTAAATTTTAGGAAACGAAAAATGCTGTCAATGGGAAAGTACTAAAAACAAAGGATAAAGAGAAAAGCTAATACACCTATACTAGTGTTCTATTTGGATTCCCCCCTCTCGAAAACATGACGAATATGTCACTTTAATCCTCTGTTAATTAGCCGTTGGCAAGCAATGTTAATTCGAACAATGCAATGAGGGTTTAACTGTATGGAATTTAACATAACTGTTGATTTTCAGTTAAATTTGAATTTATGTAAAGTTATGATTAATATAAAAATGTATTTTGATCAAGTTCGACCCTTGTATACAAAATTACACAAACCCCATGGACAAAAAAACTACAGTACAACAGTCCTTATAGAAAAATATTAAGTTATTTTATTTATGGAAATTCTATATAATATTTCATTTTAAGGAACGCGGACAATGGTTCCACTGAGGTAAATTTTCCGGAAGTAAAATAGTCCCCCAATCGGTTATCCGGGCGGGAACTGTTTCAGAGAATCCATGCAAAAGGCTCAAATTGAAGGACTTGTTCCTAGAACAATCCTGGAGGCTGTCCAAAAATGAGGTGGGAGAATAATATTAACCATCACTTGAGAGAAGTGGATTATACAGGAGACGATTGGAAAATATTATCTCAGGATAGGTATGTATGCATATTTTATATCTGAGCGGCCATGAACCTACGGGTTCGATAGTGCCAGTGCCTTAGCTAATTTTAAAATTTGAAGGCGTAAGTTTGGTACTATATAGCAACACGGCGCATTTGAATGACTATTTAACTCATGTCCCAAATGGGAGTCAATGACCAATCACGTTTCAATGATTTCTGTTTTACAACCAATCAGAGTCGTGTTTCACGAAATATTTATCAGTGTTAAATTTACCATATTAAAGAAAGCTCCTCCTTTTTAATATTCTGAACACGTCTGACCATTATTTTGCAGTGACCAAACCTATAAGAAATACTGCTTCCAGATTGTATATATAGTGCATAGATGTCAACACAGGAGTTAATATAAAAACATTTGTAGCAATTGATTATACCACCAAAAAAAGAAACCACTGTTTGCACTTTCTTAAATGTATTTTTTCCCAGGTAATAACATTCCAGAAAAATATAATTGTCATATTTACATCATACGACATCAGAAATGAATTAATATATAGTTTGATGTGTTTCATTTTTTCTCCACTAGAGAGCATTCTTACAATATTGCGTTCCTTTGGCAACAAATAGTATGATTTGGTTGCAGTGATAAACAAAAGAAGCAGATGAAGCATACCTATCGTTTCTCATTTGTTTTCAAACATCGCCGTTTACATTAAATATATAAATATTTTAAAATAACTATAGTTAAATAATGATTTGTGAGTAAACAGCTTAATATGATTCGTTAAATAGTCCTAACAAATGCCACTCTTGATTTCCAAATTCTGTAGATAAATTCACTCCTCACTTCGTGAGTCGTGAATTTATCGATAATTTGGAAATCACTCGTGGCATTACTTATGATAACACACACTGTGTGTATCTATTATAAATGTAACTTGTTAACAATTATTTTATTAACTGCAAACATAACAAGTATTTAATCCTTTTTATTACCTAATTTTGCTTCAAAATAATTGTTTTTTTTTCTGTGCTATTGGGTTTCACGTAAACCATATAAACGCTATAATAATGTGTTAATAAAGAATTAATAATGCACATAATATTACCAATAAATTTCTACATTTTATTGTCTGATACAAGTTTTGATTCAATAATTAACGCATTCAAAGTTGTTTGAAAATTATTGCGTTTTGTATATTCTATTTGAACCGAGGCGTAACACGAGCTTCTGCTTGGTCGTGTTTCATTTTGACATGCATTTATGCATACTCATACTGTCATCATCATCATCATCTGCATTCATGGATTAGGTCTGTTGACCCGTTCCGACTTCAGCCCATCTCTTTCTAGGTCTGCCCACATCTCGGGTGCCTTTAGGTTTGTATTTTGTTATTTGTTTTGGATATCTATCTTCATTCATTCTGTCTATGTGTTGCTTCCATTTTTGTCTATATGTATATATTTTATCAGTTATTGCAAATATTTCAAGTTCCTGTCTTATTTCCGTGTTCTTGATTCTGTCTTCCTTAGTGCACCCTTTAACAGATCTCAAAAATTTCATTTCTGCCGCCGTTATCCTACTTAGATCTTGTTTTTTATGTATCCAGGCTTCTGAACCATAGAGCAGTACCGGTACTGGCAACATTTTATAAAATTTCAATTGGGTCTCTCTTGTTGTTTTGTTATTTAGTGATCGTTTTATCGTACCACATATTCCCTGGAATTTTGCTATTTTATTATTTATATCATTATCATAATTAAATGAAATGTCACATCCTAGATAATTGAGATGGTTCACCTGTTCTATGATTTTGTTTCCTATTACTATTTTCGATCTGATTTGATTTTTCCCTTGGAATGCCATTACCTTAGTTTTTTCTATGGATATTTTGAGATTATATTGTTCACATATATTATGTAGTTTAAAAATATTCCTTTGAAGTTCGTATTCTGTATTTGCTATTATTACCTGGTCATCAGCGTATAATAATGTTTTCAAGTAGTGTGTTTTATCTAATATTAATACCAACATATTCATTCTTATTCGATTTTAATAAATAAATTATCTGAAATTTAAATTTGAAATGAATGTGTTAATCAAGAATCTATAATAAACAGTATATTTATTAGTTGAATGCAGGCTTTCACGGCCGGTAATCATAATGTTGAGTGATTCCGGGTTATGTGGCCGTGGTCCGTAGTTGGTGTTGATGCCAGACGTTTCGCCCTCAACTGCGGAGGGCATCTTCAGTGGCGAGTGCTTCTAGGCGTGTTTCCTGGTCGGAAGATCTACTTAGAGTGAGCGCTGCGGACGTTGTGGACGTTGTATTAGTGGTGGGTGCAGGGTGAGTGGGCGTGGCTCTTGCTGATTGGCTAATGGTCGTCTCCTTGTTGTCCCTAGTGTTAATGCATTTATTTTCTAGTGTATGATACCAGGCCTTAGCCAGTTTGATACCTTCCTCTTTTCTGTTGATATTTCCCTTATGCTTGTATATTTCTATAGCCTCTCGGTATAATCTAGGGAAATAGTAGGAAGTTGTGGCTAAAAATTGTGTATCGTCGAATAGAATCTGGTGTCCATTGTAGCAGAACATGTCATTATGAATGGACACCAGATTCTATTCGACGATACACAAGTTTTAGCCACAACTTCCTACTATTTCCCTAGATTATACCGAGAGGCTATAGAAATATACAAGCATAAGGGAAATATCAACAGAAAAGAGGAAGGTATCAAACTGGCTAAGGCCTGGTATCACACACTAGAAAATAAATGCATTAACACTAGGGACAACAAGGAGACGACCATTAGCCAATCAGCAAGAGCCACGCCCACTCACCCTGCACCCACCACTAATACAACGTCCACAGCGCTCACTCTAAGTAGATCTTCCGACCAGGAAACACGCCTAGAAGCACTCGCCACTGAAGATGCCCTCCGCAGTTGAGGGCGAAACGTCTGGTATCAACACCAACTATGGACCACGGCCACATAACCCGGAATCACTCAACATTATAATATATTTATTATATTTACGTTAAATAACTCATACTTAAAATCTAGTCACTTGAACTACTTGTCACTCAGTAATCCGTGTTTCAGAATTTCGGTCAATTTCCCTGGTATAAGTATAATAATTGTCCCCCGCTGTGGTCTTGGAGAAGCGTCGCTACCTCGTACTCAGCGGTACTGTGTTCATTTCCCGGTCAGACTGGTTTCGTGGGTGTACTTTTTTTTCGCGGTTTTTTACTCGTCTGTAAGACAACATGTCAGGAAACGTTAAGGCCCAAACGGTCCCCGAACATTATCTGGCAATTATAAGTATCATTATTGTATTCTCTATGTTTAGAATGAATGTGTGTTCTACTAACTGACATAAGTGACGGATTGTCGGACAACCCACAGCGTGTCCATAATATGTGTATCAGATTCATATTTAATGTTCGAAAATACGATCACATTTCTCCATTATTCCACGAATTGTCATGGCTACATCTAAAAGATAGAAGAAAATCGCACTGTCTAATTCTCCTATTTAAGATCCTACATACCTCGATTCCCAATTATTTATCATCCCGTTTCCAGTATCTTTCCTCAAACCATAACTTAAACACAAGATCACAACATAGTCTCTTACTTAATATACCGCAACATAGGACATCACATCACTCCATGTCATATACCATCTCCACTTCTCGCAACTGGAATTCCCTACCACAAGAAATAAGGGGCTGCCGGACATTGGCATCTTTTAAAAGAAATCTAAATTTATATTTGCTCTAAACTCGACTTCATTATTATCCAGTGTAAGATATATATATATATTAATTGGTGTTTCCCGTATAATGTATCATATTTATATAATAATAATAATAATAATAATAATAATAATTAGTATTATTATTATTATTATCGTATCATTATTGTTATTACCCTATAAAATGTTGTTTGTACATGACATTTACATTGCTACATTATTGTATCTTTAACTGTTTATAATTAGTATAGTGTATATCTATATTTGTCAAATATTTATTTGTATTTGTGCTGGTTGAGTGGAAGAGAGGGCCTTATGGCCTTAACTCTGCCAGAATAAATAAAGTATTATTATTATTATTATTATTATTATTATTATTATTATTTATTATTATTATTTATATTGTGTTTCGTCTGAATGTTATGTTGTCTGGGAGGAGAGCTCATCTCTCCTTCTGGGAAGCCCTCCATGCGTTGTGTGCGCGCCTCTCCCGACAGGTTGTGTTAATGTAAGGCCCGGATGGTGTGCGGCACGTAAAATACCTAAGAGGCAAGAGGTTAAACTGCGTTAATGAAAATAAAATCAAATCAAATTTAGTGAAAATATAATCTTAAGGTATTTAAAGCACAGATTAAGCTGCATTTCCATGTCCAAACAGTTAACTCTTATTAGCCCATTCGCCTCAAAAGACGAGATAGACTCGCCGGCAGTTAAATGGCCTTCAACTCAGAAGACGAGGTACACTCGCTTAACTCTGCTGTTATATATTTTGCAATATTTTGTACATCCCTTGGAAGGGTAATTTTTATGTTAACATTTATGAATAGTAGAGGAGATGTGTTTTTGCCTTCACATTTATTGTGATCTTAAGTACCGTTATCTTTTGTTTGTTTTGAATGTCTGAAAATAGACAGTATAATTTACGGTAATTTAAATCCTGCTTCTGGGAAAATTAATTGAGCATTTAAACCTGATGCGAATGGGTTAATGCATTTTGAAAGAATAAAATTAACCAAAACAAATTAATGCTACAGACTAATTGTATAATAATAATAATAATAATAATAATAATAATAATAATAATAATAATAATAATAATAATGACATGAACCAGAACTAGTTAAGCGTTCGTAAGCAGAGATTAACCTGCGGTTATATTATGTTAATCCGGTGTGTAGCACCCTCGCATCTAACTAGGTTCGTTGCATGTAATTACGTCAACACTAACTTTCCTAGCCTGTAATCTGCTTGTTTATTCATTGTACATTTCGGAAATAAATATTCAGCATAGCTTGAATTCCCACGTTGTGTTGCAACAGATTAACAGTATTACATTATAATTATGTTGCGTGTTTTGTTTTTCATGCCAACCGATCCGATATCGCTAAACTATAAACTGTTCACAAAAATTAATAAATATTAGTTTTAAAAAACTAAAACAACACGCTTTATTACAAAACCGAACTCAAAAATGAAAAATAATTTTAATTTCCAACACGCTTGGGATAAAATTAAAGTGGTCAACAAAAAAATCATCTCCAACACATCTAGAATAAAACTAGAGTTATCAACAAAAAGAAAATAATTTTACCATCAAAAGCGTGGGGTGCTTTTTATGATTTTTACATGTTCTTCTTAGAGAGCTTATTTTTACCAATATCTGTTTATTATCAAATATATTAATTGATAAAGAGCACCCCACGCTTTTGATGGTAAAATTATTTTCTTTTTGTTGTTAATTCTAGTTTTATTCTACATGTGTTGGAGATGATTTTTTTGTTGACCACTTTAAATTTATCCCAAGCGTGTTGGAAATTAAAATTATTTTATTTTCTGATGATTCTGGCCTGGATTTTAGAAAACAAATATGAAATTATTGTATTGTCACGGGTCCTTTACAGGTATAAAAAATTTAAAGTCCATCCAATTATTTTAAGTGGGTGGAAATCGCGTTGAAAAATTCAGTTACATAGATAGATAGATAGATAGATAGATAGATAGGTGGATAGATAGGTGGATGGATAGGTGGATGGATGGATAGATAGGTGGATGGATGGATAGATAGGTAGATGGATGGATAGATAGGTAGATGGATGGATAGATAGGTAGATGGATGGATAGATAGGTAGATGGATGGATAGATAGGTAGATGGATGGATGGATTTGTAGATGGATGGATGGATAGATAGGTAGATGGATCGATGGATAGATAGGTAGATGGATGGATGGATGGATAGATAGGTAGATGGATGGATGGATAGATAGGTAGATGGATGGATGGATAATAGGTAGATGGATGGATAGATAGGTAGATGGATAGATAGATAGGTAGGTAGATAGGTAGGTAGATAGATAGGTAGGTAGATAGATAGGTAGATAGATAGATAGGTAGATAGGTAGGTAGGTAAGTAGATAGGTAGATAGATAGGTAGGTAGGTAGGTAGATAGATAGGTAGGTAGATAGATATATAGGTAGATAGATATATAGGTAGATAGATAGGTAGGTAGGTAGATATGTAGAGATAGATAGGTAGATAGATAGGTAGGTAGGTAGATAGATAGGTAGATAGATAGATAGATAGATAGGTAGATAGATAGATAGATAGATAGATAGATAGGTAGGTAGATAGATAGGTAGGTAGATAGATAGGTAGGTAGATAGATAGATAGGTAGGTAGATAGATAGGTAGGTAGATAGATAGGTAGGTAGATAGATAGGTAGGTAGATAGATAGGTAGGTAGATAGATAGGTAGATAGATAGGTAGATTAATAGATAGGTAGGTAGGTAGGTAGATAGATAGAGAGATAGATAGGTAGGTAGGTAGGTAGGTAGGTAGGTAGATAGATAGGTAGGTAGGTAGATATGTAGAGATAGATAGGTAGATAGATAGGTAGGTAGGTAGATAGATAGGTAGATAGATAGATAGATAGGTAGATAGACAGATAGATAGGTAGATAGATAGATAGGTAGATAGATAGGTAGGTAGATAGATAGATAGGTAGATAGATAGGTAGATAGATAGATAGGTAGATAGATAGATAGATAGATAGATAGATAGATAGGTAGATAGATGTAGATAGATAGATAGATAGGTAGATAGATAGGTAGGTAGATAGATAGGTAGGTAGATAGATAGGTAGATTAATAGATAGGTAGGTAGGTAGGTAGATAGATAGAGAGATAGATAGAGAGATAGATAGAGAGATAGGTAGGTAGGTAGGTAGGTAGGTAGGTAGGTAGGTAGGTAGGTAGATAGATAGGTAGATAGATGCAGGTCAAGTTAATATAAAGCGTGTAATAAACATTAACTATTCAAAATGTAAAGTAGTATCAAAATATTCACGCCAACATTTCTATTACATCGCTAGTAAAAAATATTCATACATGATAATTAGTTTAAACTCGAGACAAAAACAATATTTATGTGTTTAATTAACACTTTAGAAAGAAATATTTTGAGAAGGATATATGGACCAGTAAAAGATAATGGAAAATGGAGAATGAGGTATAATAAGGAAATATATGACCTTTTAACCTTTTGAACGCCATGCTCGGCGTGCGTCGGGGAAAGTGTGTGTACAGCGGTACGCCACGCCCGGCAGGCTCCGATTTTCAATCTTATTATTTTAAATACTTTTTTCCTGAAGTTCTTACTTCAATGAACTAAAAATTATTTCGTGGTGTTGTTTGTACATCCTTTCTTAGCAATTCTTTGCACATCCCTTACAGAATAACGGTACAGGCTAGTTGTAAATGTGTTTTCTAAAAGAGGGTGAACATTCATGTTTCAATGCCTTTTTTTTTTTTGGCCATGGAATATTGCAATTTCAGGATTTTCTCTTTATTTATTTTATTTTTAGTTGAAAAGATACCTGGCCAAGGGGTAGGTCGTGCTGTGAAAACACAGTGATTCATGTCTCGAAGTTGACGAAAATACAATACGCGAGTTTATTGCGTCAGTTTTTCAGAAGATGAGAGTGACAGTAACAGTTCATCAAATGGTTATTCGTTTGACGAATGTGATAGTAGTCCTGTTTCTAAGAGAATATTATTACAATCTAAGCCTGTAAATAGTAAAGCAAGTGATGTAGACCTAAATGAACAGGGTGTGAGTGACAGTGGTGAGCGTGTCGCGCCAGACGAAACACGTGGGATAAAACAGCTGTTTGACTGGAATTCATTCGAACCCAGGACCATAAAACGTTTCAACAATTTGAATATTATAAGTGTTTAGTGATAATGCCATCAAAAGTATTCAATAGGATAAATGTTTAGTGATAGTGATAACAAATTTCAATGAAGACACCGTGATGAATTCGAACCTGGGATCTTTACAAGTGGAAGCAACACCGCCTAACCTTCAAATAAATGTATAATAGTGAGTTTACCATGGCATGTAGACAGTTAATTATACTTTATATAGGTTTATATTATATAGTATGACGTAGTACTTTACATTTAAAAAAAACCTGGCACCCACAGCCCAGCGGGCAAAATGGAAACTCAGCGGTCAAAAGGTTAAGGAACCTGATGTATAAAGTCTTGTGAAATAAAAAATGCATGGGCCTTATACGTTCAAATACTGGATAAATACTGCATACCTAAGAAAACGATGACGGAGGAGATGTTTGGGAAGCGACCAGTAGGAAACCTAACAAAGGATGCGTGGACTCAGTGAAGGGAGAATGTCATCAAATCCTGAACTGTAAGGAATGGCAACAGAGAGAAGGGAAGATTGAAGGTATCGCATCAAGATGGCCCGGGCCGCTATAGGCTGTAGCGCCATTGGTAGAAGGAGAATATTTATATGTTAGCTAGTGGAATAAAAAATAAGTATATTCCGTGGGACTAATGGATCCATGCTCGCCTCTTGTTCTGAGATTAACAGGTTCAAACCCCGGCAGAGATAAATATTCTTCGGAAGGGAAGTAAACCCATGAGTCCCCTGTCGGAGATTTACAGCAATAAAATTTTCCCAATTATGAAATATGAGCCATATATGCAATATTTGTCAACCCGTTCACGCCCAAATTAATTACCTTAGATTTTAATTCGAACGTTAAATAAAAACAACTTAAATCTTGTAAACTATTACCGAAGTTATCGGCAAGTGGCCCGAGTAATCTGAAAAAAAAGAGTTTTTAATTATTTTATTAAATATAACAAAATGGAATACAATTGTGAATGTGAAATATTTACTATCATGTATATTCAATTATTAAGTCATTTTTATGTTTCACCTTTTCAACTGAATTAGTACAAAATATTCTCAATATACCGATAAGTACAAAATTCTGCAGACAGAAGAGATACCCGAGCAATGGAAATCAAGCACAATCATTCTTCTCCACAAGAAAGGCACAAAAGATGACATGAATAATTACCGACCCATAAGCCTGATGTCCAATCTATACAAACTATTTTCAAAAGTGCTAACAAGAAGACTAACAAAGTCCTGGACGAAAACCAGCCAACAGAACAAGCCGGATTCCGCTCAGGCTTTAGTACAACAGACCATCTCCAAGCAATTAACCAAATAATAGAAAAGACAGTCGAATACCACCATACATTATATCTAGCATTCGTCGACTACAACAAGGCATTCGACTCAGTAGAACATTCAAGTGTCCTCCAGCATTACACACCCAAGGAATCGAACACAAATACATCCGCGTTCTGGATAAGATCTACAGCCAAAGCTATGCCAAGGTGATAAGACAGAAATTGTGGGACAACCCATTCAGTCTCAAAAGAGGAGTTACGACAAGGCGACCCAATTTCTCCTAAACTTTTTACATGCGTGCTTGAAGACATATTTCGAAAACTAAACTGGAACAAGAAATACGAAGTAAATATAAACGGGAGCAGGCTATCCAACTTAAGATTCGCTGACGACGTGGTATTGTTCGCCAGATCCCCTAAACAACTCCAATCAATGCTACAAGAGCCCTCAGAAACTAGCAAAACTGCAGGCCTTTCGATGAACAAAAGCAAGACACAAATTATGTCTAATGGTCCGGAAAACCCAATCAAAGTCGATGGAATGGATCTTCAATATGTAAGCGAGTACATATACTTAGGACAACTACTCTCCTTCCATCAGAAAGTAGAGAAGGAAATAAGCAGAAGAATAGCTCTCGCCTGGAAGGCGTTCTGGTCACTGAAATTTATACTGCTGGACAAGTCACTCAACCGGAAACTCAAAATGGAAACACTACAAACCTGTGTTCTTCCAACACTGTTATATGGCTGCCAAACTTGGAATCTTACTGTCAAACTGAAGTACACACTCCAAGTATGCCAAAGGGAAATTGAGAGGAAAATCTTAGGCATAACTCTGAAGGACAGAATCTCGAATACAACACTTCAAGCGATATCCTCAACAACTGATCCCTCACAACAAGCCATCAGGAAAAAATGGAAGTGGGGAGGCCACGTCGCAAGAATACAGGACGATAGGTGGACAATAAAAACAACCATGTGGGACCCGTACACAGGCAAGAGACAGTGCGGAAGACCAAGACGACGATGGGCTGACATCTTCAAAGAACGAGCAGGGGCGCAATGGTCCAGAGTCGCCAGATGCAGGGAAAGCTGGAGAACGATGGAGAGCCAACTGTGTATTAACTAATCACAGAACAGACAGTGTATACAAACCAAGTGCTACATCCAAGTCAACTTCTCACCACGGAGTAGCTCACCGGGTGACACTCTCAAATAGAGCTTAAACCCCTGTACAGGGAGGCCTTTGCCCTAAAGGGACATATCAGGCTTTATTTATTTATTTATTATTTATTTATATGTACGTGTATATATTCTCGAAGGATGTGATAAACTTAAAAAAACAGGGAGGTACTCTCTCATTTAACGAAAATTCTATAACTTTCTAAAGTAAATTACCGTCGAAATTCATTTCTGCGGGTCTACTTACTTACTTACTCACTGGCACTATCGAACCCGTAGGTTCATGGCCGCGCGGACATAAGCTCTCCATACATCCCTATCCTGAGCTAATGCTTTCCAATCACTCCCCGTACAATCCACTTACCTCAAATCATAGTTAATGTTGTTCTCCCATCTCATTCTTGGTCTACCAACTGGGCGTTTTCCCTCTGGCTTTCCTAAAAGAGCTTCCATGCACGTCTTTCATTCCCCATACGTGCAACATGCTCTGCCCATCGCAGTCTACGAGAATTAACTGTTCTTATTATATCTGGCTTCCCACAAAGACCACGTAGTTCATTATCCATTCACCTGTCTGTTATTCTCTCTTTGGTTCAAACATTTTCCTAAGAACTTTATTCTCAAATACTTGTAATCCCCTCTCCTCCCTTAAAGTAAGAGTCCATGTTTCGCACCCATATAATATAACTGGTAGAATAATAGTTTTATATATTTTCAGCTTAACGTTTATTGAAAGGAGTTGGGACATCAAAAGTCTCTGCAATGCATAATAGCATGCGTCTAAGTGCTGACAAACTTTGCCTAGACACCTCTTGGGTTACAGCATGCGTCTAAGTGCTGACAAACTTTGCCTTGACACCTCTTGAGTTACAGCACGCGTCTAAGTGCTGACAAACTTTGCCTTGACACCTCTTGAGTTACAGCACGCGTCTAAGTGCTGACAAACTTTGCCTTGACACCTCTTGGGTTACAGCATGCGTCTAAGTGCTGACAAATTGCCTTGACTCCTCTTGGGTTACAGCACGCGTCTAAGTGCTGACAAACTTTGCCTTGATACCTCTTGGGTTACAGCACGCGTCTAAGTGCTGACAAACTTTGCCTAGACACCTCTTGGGTTACAGCATGCGTCTTAAGTGCTGACAAACTTTGCCTAGACACCTCTTGGGTTACAGCATGCGTCTAAGTGCTGACAAACTTTGCCTAGACACCTCTTGGGTTACAGCACGCGTCTAAGTGTGACAAACTTTGCCTTGACACCTCTTGGGTTACAGCACGCGTCTAAGTGCTGACAAACTTTGCCTAGACACCTCTTGGGTTACAGCACGCGTCTAAGTGCTGACAAACTTTGCCTAGACACCTCTTGGGTTACAGCATGCGTCTTAAGTGCTGACAAACTTTGCCTAGACACCTCTTGGGTTACAGCATGCGTCTAAGTGCTGACAAACTTTGCCTAGACACCTCTTGGGTTACAGCACGCGTCTAAGTGCTGACAAACTTTGCCTTGACACCTCTTGGGTTACAGCACGCGTCTAAGTGCTGACAAACTTTGCCTAGACACCTCTTGGGTTACAGCACGCGTCTAAGTGCTGAAAAACTTTGCCTAGACACCTCTTGAGTTACAGCACGCGTCTAAGTGCTGACAAACATTGCCTAGACACCTCTTGGGTTACAGCACGCGTCTAAGTGCTGACAAACTTTGCCTAGACACCTCTTGGCTTACAGCATGCGTCTAAGTGCTGACAAACTTTGCCTAGACACCTCTTGGGTTACAGCACGCGTCTAAGTGCTGACAAACTTTGCCTAGACACCTCTTGGGTTACAGCACGCGTCTAAGTGCTGACAAACTTTGCCTAGACACCTCTTGGGTTACAGCATGCGTCTAAGTGCTGACAGACTTTGCCTAGACCTCTTGGGTTACAGCACGCGTCTAAGTGCTGACAAACTTTGCCTTGACACCTCTTGGGTTACAGCACGCGTCTAAGTGCTGACAAACTTTGCCTAGACACCTCTTGGGTTACAGCTCGCGTCTAAGTGCTGACAAACTTTGCCTTGACACCTCTTGGGTTACAGCACGCGTCTAAGTGCTGACAAACTTTGCCTAGACACCTCTTGAGTTACAGCACGCGTCTAAGTGCTGACAAACTTTGCCTTGACACCTCTTGGGTTACAGTATGCGTCTAAGTGCTGACAAATTGCCTTGACTCCTCTTGGGTTACAGCACGCGTCTAAGTGCTGACAAACTTTGCCTAGACACCTCTTGGGTTACAGCACGCGTCTAAGTGCTGACAAACTTTGCCTAGACACCTCTTGGGGTACAGCATGCGTCTTAAGTGCTGACAAACTTTGCCTAGACACCTCTTGGGTTACAGCATGCGTCTTAAGTGCTGACAAACTTTGCCTAGACACCTCTTGGGTTACAGCATGCGTTTAAGTGCTGACAAACTTTGCCTATACACCTCTTGGGTTACAGCACGCGTCTAAGTGCTGACAAACTTTGCCTAGACACCTCTTGGGTTACAGCACGCGTCTAAGTGCTGACAAACTTTGCCTAGACACCTCTTGGGTTACAGCACGCGTCTAAGTGCTGACAAACTTTGCCTAGACACCTCTTGGGTACAGCACGCGTCTAAGTGCTGACAAACTTTGCCTAGACACCTCTTGGGTTACAGCACGCGTCTAAGTGCTGACAAACGTTGCCTAGACACCTCTTGGGTTACAGCATGCGTCTAAGTGCTGACAAACTTTGCCTAGACACCTCTTGGGTTACACACGCGTCTAAGTGCTGACAAACTTTGCCTAGACACCTCTTGGGTTACAGCACGCGTCTAAGTGCTGACAAACTTTGCCTAGACACCTCTTGTAACGCAATGGACGGTAGTTTGGGGCAGTGATTGAGCTGAAAAATGCTATTCGGGAAGAGTGGGCTTCAATCTCAGTGGAAGAAATAAACAACCTCATCAAGACATTGCTGAAGATAATGTTCCAAGTAATTAAGAACAATGGAGGTTCAACTAAATTTTAGAACTTTGTTGTAAACTTTGTGCTCAGTCTTTTTGGTTGAATCTGAGAAATACACAAAGTGCCTTTATACTAATTTCCACCCACATGTGAGAGTGGTTTCGGTTTTCATGTACTTTTCTGCTCAGAAATTGATAATTTATTTTAACATTATTTGTGTGTGTTTTATACTCAATCACTTCCTAAGTTCAGATAGAAAAATGCCAAAGAAAGAGTAAATAAACTAGTGTTAACACTTGTAAAAAGTGCCTTTATACCAATTTCCTCCTCTGTATCAACTGTCTGGGTATTATTATGAAATCTTGGGGGAAAAGACAAATCAGGTGGTTGATGATAGGAACTAGTGAAGGGCTTTAGTGAATGTGGCATTGAACTTACGGGTTCCAAAAGCCTAATGTTAGTTAGATGCGTTTTCTTAACTGTGAACTTAGAATAGTGTATGATGATATTTTTACCTGATTCTGGGTATTAGTGTGAACCTGTTGGAGAGAAGAATATTAGAATGGCTGAAGATAGGAACCAGAGAAGAGCTATAGAGAATATGGCATTAGATCATCTGAATAATTAACCCACAAACCATGTTCTTAATTGAAATTTGTTTCCTTTTAACTTAGAGTGATGGGATAGTTTATGAACAAATCGGGTGTTTGGTTTGTATTGGAAATCTTTGGGAAAAAGTAATTTATTCGGTGGAGGATAGGAAGCATTGAAGGGCTTTATTGGATGTGGCACTGAATCTAATATTTCCATAAGCCATGGTGGTTACTTAGTTTGTTGTTGTGGAATGAGGGACAGAAGAAATGTCACCCAGTGACACAAAACGGAATGCCCGCGTTTAGTAGTTTTGACAGAAATGTTGACGTAATATTTCTGTTGTTATAGGTTATATTGGGAGGCGGTAGACGACATTGGTTACCAAAAGTATCTCGAGATCCAGAACCACCTGGTGAAGAAGGTAGACGGTTAGATGGACGCAATCTTATAGCAGACTGGTTGCGAGAGAAAAAGAGAAGAGGGCTAAGAGCAGAATACGTATGGAACCGAGCACAGATGGAGCAAGTGGACCCACGAAGAGTTGATCATTTATTAGGTAAGTCCAATTTGCAATAATAATTCATTAATCGATTTTCGTCACTGATAATCATTGATAGTCCATCGCTGTGGTATCCAGGAAAGCGTGCTGCCTTGTCACGCAGCGGGCTAGGGTTCGATTCCCGGTCGGGACAGGCTCCTGGGTGAATTTTTTCGGGGTTTTTCCTCACCTGTAAGACAAATGTCAGGACGCTTGGGCCCAACTGTCCCCAAAAATCATCGGGCCATCATTATAATTTCATCATCATCCTTCACCGGTATGGAAAGCAACGGGAAGCTACCACACCTATAATTCCCTAGTAAAGCTGCAAAGCATAGCATGAAAATGCTATGATCGCAGTGAAATATCAACCCTCGGGCAGATTTACTATGGATGTATGAAATCAGTGTTAGTGATAAAATTTGGTGTGACATTAAAAATGCTTTTATCATTGTTGTGAAGACGTCTTGGAGGCTTAATTGTAAGCTAGTCTAAGCGTAGTTGGGAGGATAATATCCGTATGAATATATGAACTGGATTTATTGGTATTGAAGACACTGTTGTATATCTGGCTTTACTTGGCAAAGAGATAGATGAAGATATAATGGTAGATCTTTGACCGCTTACAAAAGAAAGAACCCACCTTGTTGTCAGTTTTCGTCTTCTCCCTTCACCCTATTAACATCTGGCGAAGAAAAACCGACAACATTGGTTTGAGTGAGAGAGGTGAGCACAGTTGTTCTCTTTCTACAAATTCCTTGCAAAGTTAAGCCAGACGAACTATAGTAGTTACCATGGCCATCTCTTGTCCCGAGGTTCGAGGGTTCATACCCTGTCGGAGTCGAAAGATTTTTAGGGGCGTAACAATCCTACTGAAGCAATGTAAAATTGTGGATTCCGTGTAGAAGATTTATGATAGAAAAAAACTTCATGCATAAATGAAGAGGTATTTCATCGAAATTTCCGGCCCTTTAAAGCCCAGCATAAAATTACGACGCTAATGACTTGAGCATTTAAATTGCATCGTAAAATATAAAAGTACCCACCTGCATTTTTTGATACATTGTATTGATTTGGCCGAGGATAAGGACCAAAGAAGTGACTTAGTGAATTCGGCATTGAACCTGAGGATATAATAATTCATAAGTTAGTTAATTACATGGATTAAAGTTTTATTAATTATATAACGGTACCTGATATCTCAGTCGTCCTCAATAATTTGCAGTGTTGTTTTATAGGAGGCCTTTCGATAACTTAAGTATCATCTTCTGCTTTCATTTTGGTACTGAGTGTTGCTGGTAATTGATTTGTATAGAGGGTTTATATTGCTTCATTCAAAAGGTGTTTATTTGTATTTTCCTCGATGATTTCTAGTTCTTCGAGAACGTTGATATTCGATGTATCGTTTTCTCTATGTAGGATCGATAATACATTGTCTATTGTGTTGATTTGATGTCCTGATTCTACTGTGTGTTTTGAAAAACTGGATTTACTTAAACACATAGTAGAAGCAGGACATCAATCCAACACATTATACAATGTATTATCGATCCTACATAGAGAAAACGATACATAAAAAAGTCAACGTTCTCGAAGAATTAGAAATCATCAAGGAAACCACAAATAAACACCTGCTGAATGAAGCAATATAAACCCTCTGTACAAAATAATTACCAACAACAGTCAGTACTAAAATTAAAGCAGAAGATGAAACATAAGTTATCGAAAGGCCTCCTATAAAACAACGCTGCTAATTGTTGAGGACGACTGAGATATCAGGTACTGTTTTTTAATTCTTAAAACTTTAACACAGTGACCTCAACGGAGTTTCGTAATGTATCTTAAAATCTTAATTAGATGGAACTCGCAAGGGAACTGTCAATCATTGCATGCCGAAACCTACTTAAAAATTTCTCCCAGAGAAGTGTAGTGATGTACCAAGGCCTTGTCATGAAATATGCTGTTTTTAACTGCAAGGCATTAAATCGGAGCTAGAGTCCAGTAGTTGCAACCCGCTGTGCATAGCAATTGGATGTCCCTGCTAGACTGAGAGTGGTGTGGAGTGAGGCGGGTATGGTGCGGACAGTAGGTAATGAGGGTTAACCAGTCCATCAAGTGAGAAGTTGTATTAATTGCCTGTAGTTTAAATGATAGATTCGGCGTTAGAGGTTAGTGCCTTGCAGTTAAAAAGGGAGATAATTTTTTCAGCACGCTCTTGGTACATTACAACGATTTTCTGGGAGAGATTTCAAGGTAGGTTTCGGCATGCAATGGTTGACAGTTCCCGATCCGATTGAGGGTCTTTCCACTTTTCAGCGGTTGCCCTTTTACCAGCCGGCTGCTGGCCCTTCACATCCACATGTGTCAATCACAGAGGTAGATGATCAACAGCCAGTGTAGGGGTGACATGTGGTTAGCATGTCGAGTCCCCCAGCCGTTATAGCTGGTTCCTCAACCTGGAGCCGCTACTTATTGTAGCTACCCAATTGCCTCACGATCCTGGGTGGGCACCGGTCCCATACTGGCCGAAATACCATGAGAAAATTTCTTCCCCCATGGAGACTCGAACCAGCGCAAGTCCCGTAGCTCTGCGCCAAGGCTTCCTACCTTAACCGCTCGGCTACGGCGCAGGACTGACAGTTCCCTTTTAGTTTAAATAAAGTCGATAATAAATCGGATTACACTATGTACGAAATAAAGAATTGAATAGTGTCCGAGCAAAATAATTTTCTCTTTACTTTTTACGATATTTGCATTTTTATCATGTATCGTAAATTTGAATTTTACTTTCCATCCTTTGTGATTTCTGCTAGATTTCTCATTGGTTCACTCTTGTAGTAAATTTCAAACTGTTTTTGAAGCGTCTAATCTGATAAAATTTTATACTTTGCTTTTAGTCTCTGACAGGGGGATTTTGTTTTATGATTGCAGGATTATTTGCATATTCCCATCTGGATTTTGAAGCAGATCGAGATACAGGCCCAGGAGGCGATCCCTCATTGGCTGACATGACTCGTGTTGCATTATCTATCTTAGCCAAAAACCCAAGAGGGTTTCTGCTTTTTGTTGAAGGTAAGTAAACTTATTTTTTAAATCCCTTTTCGTGCTCTCCAGCCCTATTCTATAAAAAGCATTCCGCTTGAAATGTTAGTTGAGAACTAAATTCAATTTTCTTTTGCTAAAATGCGTTATGGACTAGTTTGTATGTAAATGTATTATCAATAATTGCAAACTTATTGGGTACACAATACCATGAAAACAATGAGATAGCTTTGTCAGTTCTTTCAAAATTAATACATACTACTTTATCATCATCATAAACATTTGTGTTTAGGCTCAGTTGAACCCGTTTCTGTATTTCGAGAGGTTTTTCATTAACCTTGTGTTGTTTATGTTTCCTTTGTCTCTGTGTCCTTTAGGTTGATACTCGAATACCTTATTTGGTAAACTATTTTAATCTATTTTATGTAAGATGATTTAACAAAGTATTATGATTCTGAAACATTTCAACTAAACAACTTAAAAATGATTAAATGCGGCAATGATACCAAATAATAATAATAATAATAATAGCTTTATTTTACCTGGCAGAGTTAAGGCCTTAAGGCCTTGTCTACCAGTCAACCAGGTTTAAAAAAAAATACAAAAGAAAAGTCTTAAATCTAAATTACAATATATATATAAACGATTACAAGTTATGAATACAATACAATTAATATTTATAATGTATTTTGATTTACTCTAAATTTAACGAATTAAATATATAATATGTACAAGATATATAAAAAACGAGGAAAAGATTAATGGCATAGTATAAAATTAAATAAATAGAGAAAAATTAATTATTAGACAACAGGTAACTGTATAAGCGTGACTTAAAGGTGCCAAGTGTGCGGCAACCCCTGATATCTTGAGGAAGGAGATTCCAGGAGCGGGCGGAGGCTACTGTGAAGGAAGTAGAATAGGAGGAAGTGCTATGAAGAGGAATTGTTAGCAGACTGCTATCTTGTGACCTAGTGTCAATATTGTGGTAGGAGGATAACTTCTCAAATCTGGACGCCAGGTAAGTAGGAATGTAGGAATTCAGAAGCTTGAAAAGTAGCGAAAGAGAGTGCAATTTACGTCTGTCAGTAAGACGGAGCCAAGAGAGGTTATTAAAGTGTTCGGAAATATGGTCATAACGGCGGATATTGAAAATGAATCGAATGCAAGCATTATGAACACGCTGCAGTCTCTGCGACAAGGCATAGTTTAGATCATTATATATAATGTCACAATAATCGAAGTGTGGTAACACAAGATTCTGCACTAGGATTTGTTTTAACGAAACTGGGAAAAAATTCTTTAAACGTCTAAGATAATCAAAGTTGCTAATAGATTTGTAGTACTGGAATCTTCAGATGACAATGTGGCAAACGAAGAACAAACTGATATAAATAAAGAATGGGAATGTATAACTGTAGGCTTTCACGGCCGGCGTCTTGATCCCTATTAGGTTCGTCTTCCGGCCATATAGGCCGTGGTCCAGTCGTTCTTCTACTCGACGTTTCGTCTACTGCTGCGGTAGACGTCATCAGGAGATACTGCGTGCTCTCTGTGAACTCCTCAACAGTAGGCTGCAGACTGGCTGGTCGTTGGAAACTCCCTCCCTATTTATAGGCACGCCCCTGGTGGAGAGGCGGTTTTCTGGGCGGTCCGTGTTGTGCATGCTGTTTTGCCCAGGCTGTCGCTAGCAGAAGTCATAGGCTTCGTTGTCCAACGACCAGCCAGTCTGCAGCCGACTGTTGAGGAGTTCAGAGAGAGCACGCAGTATTTCCTGATGACGTCTACCGCAACAGTAGACGAAACGTCGAGTAGAAGAACGACTGGGCCACGGCCTATATGCCCGGAAGACGACGAACCTAATAGGGATAAAGAATGGGAAGTTATAAGAGATACTATTAAATTGTCAGCATCCGAAAACTTTGGATATTTAAAAAAGAGGCAAAACAAGAAATGGTTTGATGAGGAATGTGCCGACATTGTAAAGAAAAGATTAAATCATGTACCTCATCATTAATTGATTGATTGATTGATTGTTCACTGTTCGTCCCCACTGCTGGACTTTGGCGCTTCTCTAGTGGGAAGTATCTTAACCAGACTACTTTAGTTACGATTATTTCCATACAGATGTCTACGAGGCACACGTGGTTAGAATATCGCCTCTAAAAGACATTTAGTAGAAAACTAAGATATTAATAATTAATTTTAGGAAGTTATATTTTGAGGTTATTTTAATTATATTATTTTTGGTCTGGACATCTTACCTCAATATTAATGTTCATTTGTTCTTGAACATGTTTCAAAACAATTCTGTTTTATCTTCAGCTTTCCCAGACTGGTTTTATTTATGTTGCATTATGTTGCACCACCTGGATGTCGATGTCAGCTCCATCCTGTGGTTGGCCAAAGAACCTCCAAACAAGGTCACCCTCCATCGGAATATCAAAATTCATAACTCTGTTTCTGTTCTTCTGAATATAAATTTTTTCCCAAATAGTCAGCTCGTTTGTATTTTCTAACTGTTTTAATAATTTAGTGTCTGAATTTATATTATGTTTTTCAGACCAAACATGAGCAGCAACTGCAGATTTTTCAATTTCTCCATTTTTAATATTTCTTATGTGTTCTTTGGTTCTAATTTTTAGGTTTCTTTTTGTTTTCCCTATATATATCTTTTCACAACCCATGCATTCAATTTGATATATTCCTGACTTTTTATTTTTATCAGTTTTTTCATTTTTGTTGACTATTTGGGAAAAAAATTTATATTCAGAAGAACAGAAACAGAGTTATGAATTTTGATATTCCGATGGAGGGTGACCTTGTTTGGAGGTTCTTTGGCCAACCACAGGATGGAGCTGACATCGACATCCAGGTGGTGCAACATAATGCAACATAAATAAAACCAGTCTGGGAAAGCTGAAGATAAAACAGAATTGTTTTGAAACATGTTCAAGAACAAATCAACATTAATATTGAGGTAAGATGTCCAGACCAAAAATAATATAACTAAGATATTATTCAGATACATGAAGGTCAGTTAAACTTTGCGCAGATGTCAGACTTGAGGTTCTTTTACGAGGCTAAAAATCTTTAAACTCGGGACCCACGGATTAAATATTCTCCGTAGAACCTGTTCCTTTGATTTTTTCATCCTAAAAATGAATTGATCACCCGGGAGCCTTGGGAGTAGAGGCAAGGAAAATTAGCCATTTGACCACGCGGCCGTCATTTTAGCGTTAAGAAACAACAAACTCTAAGGAACGACAGACCTAGAATGCCCTTGTCCTATCAGCCGGCTGCTGGCCTCATATCTAAATGTGTTAATCATAGAGGTAGACGTTCATCCTACCAGTGAAGGGTTGACACGTGGTCAGCAAGACGGGTCACCAGTCGTTATGGCTGGTTTTCGTTACCTGGAACCTCTACTTATTTAATTACCCAAATTCTTTACGGTGCTGGGTGGGCTCCGGTTCCACATTGACCGGAAAATATCTTCCTCGATGGAGACTCGAACATCGAAAGTCCCTTAGCTCTTTACCAAGGCTTCTTGCTTTAATTACTATGCAAGGGAGCGAGAGTTTTAGCATTAAATCCATAAATTATTCTCATTCGTCAACCTTTAGATAGACATGGTATAGTACACAGAAATATGACAAACCTTAAATCACTCCCCCAAAACCAAAATAAATAAAAGGGGTGTATCTACTAGCCTACTAAATCCATAGCCAATAGGAAATATGTAATATATTTATGTACGGAGTGGGGAAAGTGCGTGTTCTATGATAATCATGCGGTGTTTGATTATAAAATAAGATAATCTGTAGAATTCATGTTCATTATTACGTATTATTATTATTATTATTATTATTTATTATTATTATTATTATTATACTCAATTATATTGGTTTTCATCAGAAACGTCGAGAGTCTCCAGGACCCTCAGACCGACAATCTAGACACGTAAGGATTATGTCGGGACTTAGAATATTATAGAGTCAGTTATACTTAAAAATAAATATCATCGTTAAATTCCATATGGTGGGATAAGCATATTTGGAAAGACACAAAAAAATATATTGGTAAAACATTGGTGGAATCTGTTTGCAATGTACGGAAGTGAGGTATGGACAATCAATAAGTACTACAAGAATAGACTAATAGCTCTAGATATGGATTATTTACTCAGAAGTGCCAGAAAGTCTAGATTAGAACATGTCACAAATAAGGAAATTAGAAACATAATGGAAGCAGAAGAAAGCATAATTGAAAGAATTGAGGAGAAGGAATTAAAGTGGTTAGGGCATGTCTTAAGAATGGAAGATGAGCGATGGCCGAACGCAACTATATGAATGGCTTCCGAACAGAAAGAAGAAAAGAGGAAGACCAAGGTTAACATGGAAGGAAAAACATGAAGACAGTAATGCAAGCTAGAGGGCTAAGCATCGAAGATGCCCAAGACCGTAGGCTTTGGAGGTTTGGCACGGGAAGACGGCAGCAGCTGTAAAAACCCGACGATAGATAGATATACTCTAAATAATTAAGTTCTAGGAAATATACGTGTACATAAAGATTTATCTGCTATTAAAAATGTAAAGTGATCCCACTACAGGCCATAGGAGATCCTTGGGGTAGGAAGAGGTTAAAGCTACTACTTCTTGTAGACATTCGGTACTTGATGTCAGCTGGGTTGTCAGCCTTGCGTGACTCCGCCTTTACCTCCAGAACAAGCGTTTGGTACTCCTTTACGTTAAGAGCTGAATCAACCCGAGAGCCCTGGTGCCACCAGAAGGTTTTAAGTCAATTTAAAAATCCTGACCATATCGGGACTCAAACCCTCGACCATCGGGTTTGTAGCGTACTGACTTAAACATTTACGCTAAGGGGTGCCCTTTTATCTGCTATTAATATTCAGAATTAATAAACGGATCATCCGAGCCAGTATTGATAATATAACATTTAAATATAAAAATAGAATACCTTACATCTCAGTCTTCCTCCACTTTAGATGTAGGAAGTGGAGTACTTTCGAAGCATATGCTCCATCTTCAGCTTGTAAATCGGTACTGGTTGTTCGTGAGAATTTTGTAGAGCGGGTTGACGTACTGGGTGAATTCTCATTAAACAGGTGAGTGTTTCTGGTTTCTTTTAGTATGTCGATCTCTTGGAGAATGTTGATTTTCAGTTTGTTTACTCTATGGATGATGGATAAGGTGTTGTCAATGGTATTGAATTGATGACCTGTTGCTAAGATATGTTTTGCAAAACTAGATTTGCCTACTTTAAATCTAAAATCCTTAAGATGTTCGTTGTATCGTATGTTGAAATGTCTAGTTGTTCTGCCAATATAAACCTTCTCACAGCTGCTGTATTTTAGTTTATAAGCTCCTTTGTTTTTATAAATGTCTATTTATTCTATTATATTTTTAATTGTGTTATTTAATTTTTGTTGCTTGTTCTGAACGTAATTCTTATATTTGTGTCCTTTTTTTAAGGTTTTAGCCAGTTTTTTTTTTTTTTTGTTTCGGGACCTATATACGTGAGACGTAACCACTTACTTTTATTTTTTTCTATTTAATGAAAAGTTTTTATATTGTAAATGTTGCATAGTAACCTCAACGGTGTTTCGTCATGAATTTTGAAAGTATTGATAATATATACTTAATTAATTATATAAATTAAACCCAAGATTTCTTCGCCACACGCACTCCTGACAGAGTCAACCATTGTGTTCTTAATAAATTGGTAAGAGGCACTCGAAAGAGCATTAAGTTATAAGTTTATGATTTGTCTTTTATGAGTTGGTTCAGTGATCCTGTCCATATTCTGCATTGTTTGTAATGGTATCGCTCACACTTTTGGTCGCATATCTTGCATTCACACGAATCACTCGGTTGGTGGAATTGTGTTCTTAAGAATATCAAATTCAACTATCTTCATGGAGTTTAGCCTACTAGCACTCGTTGGTCCCAACTATTCACAATACCGACCAGCAAATGATTCATATTATACTGAGCGAGTAGCCCCTCATTACAACTTTAACCCTTAAATTCGTAATGTACCGTATCCTTTTGGATACATCAGTTGATTTAATTAATTTAATATTTTAAATACATTAGAAGAAAACTAACAAAAAAGAAACCACTTAAATGTGTGTATAATTATCCAATACACCTAATAATAACAGTTACACAATATTCCGTTTTCACTGCGGTCCGCCACGTTCAAATAACGAACAGAAGAAATTTGTGTTTTGCCAATTTAAGGATTAATTATGATTACCACCCTCAACCCCCTACTTTTATATTAAACCCCCAATTTATCTGGTCACAATGAATTATACTCATGATTTGTATTGATTTTGGATATGGCGAGTGTCCGAAACTACTCTCCCCATGACATCAGGATTTATATAATTATAATTCTGAATTTTGAAATCCCTGTGCAATTAACGTTTAACTAAATCGTATCACGATATTAAGGGCATAAATAAATAACTCAATGTCGAACCCAGTGGTTCATGTTCTCGCGGACATACGATTTCCATATTTCCCAACCCTAGCTAATTGTATACAGACGAAAGAAGTCTCCACAGACAACGGGGGACGGGCAACAGAAAAGTTCCAAAAATTACGCATACACGGTACACGGTTTTTGAGAATAAATTTCTTATGAATAAAACAAATTCTTGTGAATACTTTTAAATATCTAGGTTTCAATTTATCATAGTTAAAATTGAATATATTGAAGATAAAATAAATAAATGTATTCTAATGTTTGGCATAAAGAACCCTTAAAAACACAAGGAAATAAATAAAAATGAACTTTTACAAAATAATGGCTGTTCCTGTATTGGTATATGGATGAGAATGTTGGACGATCACTAGAAGACAAGAACAATGACTGAAAGCAATTGAGATGAGATTATTAGGAAATGTAGCAGGATGTATAAGGAAAGAAATGAAGATATAAGAAAGGAACTAAATATTTTCAAATTTACATATCGAATAATGAAAAACAGGAACGCCTGGGAAGAACATATTGATAGAAAGCAAGAAGAAATATTAAAAAAAAATATTGCTTAATTATAAACCACATGGAAGAAGAAATGTTGGACGCCCGAATAGAAGATGGTCTGGACAATTTTAACAATTGTATCTTTCATGAAAAGGGAACGAGCCAACAGGCTCAATCCTAGGATGATGATGAAGATGAAGAAGAAGAAGAAGAAGAAGACATTTCCCATGACTATTCAGCTCATGCCCCAAATGGTAGTAAATGACAAATCACATTTCAATGGATTTTGTTGTACAACCAATATCGGTCCTCTTTCACCTCGATAATTATCGAATTTGGATTAACAAAATTGAGACAGCACTTCCTTTTTATTATTATAAACAGGCAAGAGCATTATTTTCCAGTGAATGACTCTCCAACAAATACGTTGAATATAGCAAGTAATGAACAGATTCCTTCGACCTACTTACTTACTTACTCACTTACTCACTGGCACTATCGAACCTGTAGGTTCATGGCCGCGCGAACATAAGCTCTCCATGCATCCCTATCCCGAGCTAATGTTTTCCAATCATTCACTGTATAATCTACTTCCCTCAACTCATAGTTAATGTTGTTCTCCCACCTCATTCTTGGTCTACCAACTGGGCATTTTCCTTCTGGCTTTCCTACAAGAAGCTTCCATGCACGTCTTTCATTCCCCATACGCGCAACATGTCCTGCTCACCGCAGTCTACGAGACTTAACTGTTCTTATTATATCTGGCTTCCTATAAAGACCATGTAGTTCATTGTTATGTACTCTTCTCTATTCACCTGTCTGTTCGTCTCTCTTTGGTCCAAAAATGTTCCTAAGAACTTTATTCTCAAATACTCGTAATCTCCTTTCCTCCCTTAAAGTAAGAGTCCATGTTTGGCACCCATATAATATAACTGGTAGAATAATAGTTTTATATATTTTCAGCTTAACGTTTTTTGAAAGGAGTTGGGACATCTACACATTTGATAATTGTGTGTTCAACAATTGTGTTTTTAAATACTGATTTTACAGAGTTGTTTCCGAAAAAGGTTGATTAATAACCTATAATGTTGGTTCAAATATACAGTTGACGTGTTTCGTTTTTTCTCCACTAGGGTGCATTTTTACAGTTTTGGGATCCTATTTGGCAATAAATAATATGATCAAGTTGCAGTGATGGACAAATGAAACATAACCAAACATTTCTAATTTGTTTTTAAATATAGTCGATTATATTAAATGTATAAATATTTTAAAATAATTATAATTAAATAATGATTTGTGAGTAAACAGCTTTGTTCGTTAAATACTCCCAATACATGCCACTCTTGATTTCGAATTCCTGTAGATAAATTTGAAATCATATGTGGCATTACTTATGATAATTTTCGGATCATCTCTCTTGATGAACCGTAAGGTGTATGTTGAAGACTTCATAACTTTGATCTTTGTAGGAAACCAGATATGTTAAGAAAAGATCAATCTCGTTAACTGCGATGGGCACAACACGTGACACGAATGGAGAAAGAAAGAACGTCATGGAAGTTTTTTGTTGGAAAATCTGAGCGAAACGCCCATTCGGTAGACAACGAAGAATAACATAAACTATGATTTAACCCATTCGATTCAGATTTAAATGCTCAATGCATATTCCCAGAAACCGAATTTAAGTTACCGTAAATTATATAGTGTATTCTAGACATTCAAAAAACAACAAAATATAACGGTACTTGAGATCACAATAAGGGTGAAGGCAAAAAACACATTCCTCTGCTACTCATAAATGTTAACAGAAAATTATCCTGCCAAGGGATGTACAAAATATTGCAAAATATATAACAGAGTTAAGCGAGTGTACCTCATCTTCTGAGGGGAATGGGTTAAGGAAATCAGATTATTCGGGGGATGATTGGAAAACATTAGTTCAGGATAAGGATGTATGGAGAGCTTATATCTACGCGGCAATAAACCTATGGGTTAGATAGTACCAGTAAGTTACTTAGGCTATAAATGCTCAGCTCTAATTACCCGATATTTGAACACCAGAGACCAAAATGCAGTATGCCTACTTGGTTGGGCCCCGCTATCCAATACTGGCGCACGTTTTCTTAATGATGATGATAATATTAATAATTTTCTTCTTCTTCTTCACTTCACGGACTAGGCAAATTGCCTGTTCAGCCTCACAGTTGTTTCGTCCATCTTTTCACTGGCCTTCCTCCACTCCTTGAACATCTTGGCTTGTAGTTAAATACTGCGTTTGGTAATCTTGTTGCATTCATTCTTTACGTCTAAACCATTTATCTCTATATTCTTTGATTCTATCGTTCAATGGATTTATATTTATCTCTGTTCTTATATTTTAATTCTATATCCGATCCAATCTTCTGCAGCCTTTTGTTCTTCTAAGGAAGTTCATTTCTACACTTTGTATTATACTTTGTAATTTTTTGCTCATTACCCAAGTTTCACACCCATAAAATAATGCAGGAACTGCCAGTGTTTTATAAAACTTCAATCCAGTATCTCTTCTTGTTTTGTTCTTTAATGTTTTATGTGTAGTTCCGCATATCATTTGAAATTTCGACGGTTTCATATTTATGTCTCTTCCAGTTTTTGTGTTTGTAGTAAAATTACAACCAAAATAATTTAAATGTGTTACTTGTTCTAGAGGTTTGTTTTTTATTGTGATTTTTTATCTTACATGTTCATTTCCCCATAAATGCCATTTTTTAAAATTATATTCTTGGCATAACTCATTTAATTGATGTAAAGAGTACTGCAAATTATTTTAATTTTCTTGAATAATAACCACATCATCCGCATGCATTAAAACCTTTAATATTTTAAAACGGTACATTCTTATACCTATGGTAACATTTATTTTCTAATTTTGGATGATGTCGTTAATATATAAATTAAAAAGAGTAGGTGATAAACTACACCCTTGTCTTACACCTCTATTTATTAAAATAGCTTCGGTGTTTGATGAACCAATATTTATTATAATTTGAGAGTTCATATATATCATCATCATCATCATAGTACATTCACGAATTTAGGCCATTTGTTGACCTGTTTCGGCCTCAAGAGAAACACCATCCAGAAGTCTTTTGAGTGGACGTCCTGGTCTTCTTCTTCCTGCAGGTTGATATCTTAACATTTGTTTGGGTATTCTGTGATCTTCCATTCGATGAATAATTTGCATCCATCTTGACTTATAATCAGAAATTTTGTTTTCTAAAGATTCCATGTGTAATTCTTCTAAGATGTCTTCATTTTTTTTGTGATCTAGTAGTGTGTATCCTGCAGTCCTCCGAAGATATCTCATTTCAGCAGATCTAAGTCTCTGTATATCCTTCTGTTTCAACGTCCATACTTCGCTACCATACAAAAGAGTTGGAAGAGCCAGTGTTTTATACACTTTCAGTCTTGAATGCTTTTGGACTAACTGTGGCTTGAAGATAGAATTTATTAATCCTAAAATTCTTAAAAATTTAGATATTTTTGCATTTACATCCTTTTCTTCTTCATATGAGATATTGCATCCTAGATATGTAAAATTATTCACCTGCTCCAAAATTTTATTGTCCAGTACAATTTTACTTCTGACAGGATCTACACCTTGAAATGCCATAATTTTTGTAGTTTATATATATATATATATATATATATATATATATATATATATATAAACTTTTTATCACATAAAATAATTATCCATAACTCACCTCTGTCAACATGATCGAACGACTTCTCAAAATCAGTAAAAGCAACATGCGTCTCTAGGTTACGCTTTCTTATTATTTTTTTATATTTGCTGTAATTTGAATAAATTATCTGTTGTTCCTCTTTCCGTTCTAAAGCCACTTTGTTCTTCTTCTAGTATTGCTTCTGTTATTATTTTAATGCATAGATTTTATATATAGAATTAAGTAGGCTAATTCCTCTACAATTATTAGATTCTCTTCTATCTCCTTTTTTTAAAGAACGGCATGACTTAAGCTATATTCCAACTTTGTGGTATTCTACTGTTTCTCCAATATCCATTAATAAATACAATTTTCTCCAATGCAAAAATGTTCCACCATATTTTAAAAGCTCCATATTTATCTGATCAGGACCAGCTGTTTTTTCTAATTTTGGTTTCATTTAAGGAATCTTGAAGTTCAGCAAATGTAATCATATCAGTTTGAATTTCTCCTATTTCATTATCTGAATATAATTATTGTTTTTCTTCATTTTCTTATTCTTTTTCTTCGTTAAACATATTTTTATAGTGCTCTATCCATCTTTCTTTATTAGTAACATCTATTTTTGCAGTATCCTTTTCTGATTTATTAAAAAATTTTATAACTTTGTATGCAACATTTTGTCTGCCATCAATATCGTTTTCTATTTCACTTATAAAATTATTCCTAGAATGTTGATGAGCTGTTCTAATAATTTGTTTAGCTATATTCCTTTTTTTTTTTTTTACACATTTTTGTCTAAATGCTTCTGTTTTTTGTTGAAGCCACTGTTTATATGAATTTTGTCTTCCTTTATTGCTATTTCTATTTATTCATTCTAATTTCTTACTCCTTTTCTGCTTCTATTTTTTTCTTTTTTGCCCTATTGCTTCCTGGGCTGCGTTTTCAATACAATTTTTAATGTTATTCCATTCTTCATCTAATATATCTCTAGTTGGTGTGTGTATGAGGTACTGTTGTAGTCTTTGTTGATATAATTTTCTTATACTGTCTTCTTGCAAAATGTACTCTATACTTTGTATACTTCATCATTTGTTGATTTATTCCTGATTTTACTTTTTTTTTTCCATCTTGACCACAATTTAAATTTACTCGTAACCAAAAAATGGTCTGAATCAATATCGCAGCCCCTATACATCATGAAGGTGTCTTAATTTATCATTAATTAGAATATAGTCTATTATTGTTCTGAGTTTTCAAAAAACGTTAAGCTGAAAATATATAAAACTATTATTCTACCAGTTATATTATATGGGTGCGAAACATGGACTCTTACTTTAAGGGAGGAAAGGAGATTACGAGTATTTGAGAATAAAGTTCTTAGGAAAATTTTTGGACCAAAGAGAGATGAACAGACAGGTGAATGGAGAAGACTACATAACAATGAACTACATGGTCTTTATAGGAAGCCAGATATAATAAGAACAGTTAAGTCTCGTAGACTGTGATGGGCAAGACATGTTGCACGTATGGGGAATAAAAGACGTGCATGGAAACTTCTTCTAGGAAAACCAAAAGGAAAACGCCCAGTTGATAGACCAAGAATGAGGTGGGAGAACAACATTAACTATGATTTGAGGGAAGTAGATTATACAGGGAATGATTGGAAAGCATTCGCTCAGGATATGGATGTATGGAGAACTTATGTCCGCGCGGCCATGAACCTACGGGTTCGATAGTGCCAGTGACTAAGTAAGTAAGTATTGTTCTGAGTCCTCTTGCGGTCCCTGTGCATTTACTTATATCTCGTTTTTTGAAAAATGTGTTTGTAATTTTAAGGAAGTAATTACTTGCAAATTGTCTAAGCTGTTCTCAATTTTCATTTAAATGTTTTCTCCAAATTGTTCCGCTATTCCTGTTATTGGAACATAGCCTACTCTTGCATTAAAGTCGCCGCATGTTACAACATGATCATTTTTATTAATAATAATATGGTGAATTTTGGACTAGCTTTTGAATTTAGCACGCGGAGGCAAGAATCGGTGTCTCCTCATGCATGGTAGAGAAGGATTCGTGAGGTACTCACGAATTGTAAAGCATGCGGAGTAAGTTCCATAAACATCTATACTTCCATGTTCGGAGGGTTTGATTTCCGAGATTTCAAAAGTGGTAAAGTCTGGACGAGGGGCCGAATTCCTATCCTCGTATATTTATACTGTTACGAGGGTCATACAGGACAGTCGTATTTATCATAAGTAACGCCACGAGTGATTTCCAAATTATCGATACATTTTTAGTACGGAGATACAAATTAATAATTTAGGACGATATAAAGAATATATACGTATATACATATATAAATAAATTCCCATTACAGACTTAGAAGAAGTGTAGTGTGGACCCAAATTAGCATAGGAACTGGTGTCCGAAAATGTACTTTTCCCGCAACACGCACGCAAAGTACCACAACAAAGTCCAACTCTCCACATTTTCAGTACCAAAGATCCTGCACATTCTCCCGACCTGACCTCGCTAGACAGCTATAGTCCGTGAGGGCTAAAGTGTCTAGAATATTTTAGAAAGAGAAAGAGAGAACTCACCATCTTCTTTCTCACTCATACGCATATCTCTTCACGGTGACAGCGGTAGGGCAGACACTCCCTGTAGTGGTGGCATTCCCTTCTTCTAAACATTCTTCCTGGCAACTTTCTATGTCTTCATTTTCAGTTTCATCGTCGTCAAGCACAATACTCAATACAATATTTAAAGTTACAGCTAAACTTTCTAACTCAGATACCATTTTGTTAAATTTTTAATTTTACACTAATATAATATCTCACAAACTACAAACGAACTCAGTAACAGTCGCCACTGACAAAAATTACGTGAACGAAAGCGACTGGGCGAAAGTGAGGGTGGAGTTTTTCTAGCATTCCTAAGTAATTTTACAAGGGTAGCCCATTATAGTACACATGTCACTCAGACATCTAGCGAAGGGTGGAAGAACAGTTCTCTAGACAAGGATAGCAGAAATCACGCCAACTTACAACTTTTACACTATACCTGTGGGTCACATGAAATCCCAAATTTACGAGATCCCTGTGACATTCGAGGAAAACCTACTGGCGCGGGTTATGACTGCGGCGGATGTTACAGGGCCAAGGATTGGTGATCGTGTGTACCAGAACATGGTACGTAGCTATCGTATTCTGTTGACATAGGTAGGTGATCGTCACATCGAATCCTCCTTGTGGACCAAGACGACAAGCAGCAGGCGTCAGAGAGAGGAACGTGTATTGTGGTATTTTGCGTGTAGCGGGAAAACGGTACGTTTCCGGACATGAGTTCCTATGCTGAAGTTAACTGTTTATGTTCCCACAAAATATCCTCAAGCGTGTAGTGGAACATTAGTTACACCCTGTATATGAAAAATATAAAACTTAATTTAAAAGTAAATATAAATAGGATTGGTAAAACAAAAAAGATCAGACACGCAACACATGTTGAAATACTGTACGGGAATCACTTCAAATATCGGAATATTACATTTCAGCTTAAAAATATAAACCCAGCTAAACTATAACCAATTATTAAATGCCAGTTGGAAGAAGAGCAGGATTATTAAAGAGGGAAGTTTATTAACAAGGGCGTTGTGCTTATTTGTATCCACTTGTTGGTTAATTTTTATTGCTACATTTTACGTATTGCGAAACAGGGAAGATTGATTTTAGTCTCGTTATGGTTTTCGACCTGCGTACGTGTTTGTTGAGGGGCACTGAAAAGATAAATGAGTCAATAAAGTTAGCCGGTTTCTGAAATCCATTAGATCCCTTAGTAATTGCCGAGCACCTGAGCTGTTCCAACTTCCTCTCTGACGAGACGACAAATTGCACACTTCATGTTCAGTAATCTAACAAACTTTTCTACGTGTAATGAATTGAATTGGTGTTTACTCGGAAATCCATCACGTGTTTAAATATCAACTTTTATATGATTTTCATAAATATTTATTTAACTTTCGTAACAACTATTATTCTACCAGTTATATTATATGGGTGCGAAACATGGACTCTTACTTTAAGGGAGGAAATTAGATTACGAATATTTGAGAATAAAGTGCTTAGGAAAATTTTTGGACCAAAGAGAGATGAACAGACAGGTGAATGGAGAAGACTCCATAACAATGAACTACATGGTCTTTATAGGAAGCCAAATATAATAAGAACAGTTAAGTCTCGTAGACTGCGATGGGCAGGACATGTTGCACGTATGGGGAATGAAAGACGTGCATGGAAACTTCTTGTAGGAAAGCCAGAAGGAAAACGCCCAGTTGGTAGACCAAGAATTAGGTGGGAGAACAACATTAACTATGATTTGAGGGAAGTAGATTATACAGGGAATGATTAGAAAACATTAGCTCAGGATAGGGATGTATGGAGAGCTTATGTCCGCGCGGCCATGGACCTACGGGTTCGACAATGCCAGTGAGTAAGTAAGTAACAGCTGTTTGAATACATCCACTCAAAGACTTCAACGTGTTCATAATTCTTGCGCACGTTTTATTTGCGGTATTCGCAAAATTTGACCATGTTACACCGTCCCTGGAACAATTATCGTGGCTTCGTCTAAGAGATCGTAGAACTGTCCATTCCCTATCCCTTCTCTATAAAATCCTTCACATATCATCGCCTAATTATTTATCACGCCGCTTCATCAGACTATCCGACACACATAATCTTGACACTCGATCTTATGAGCACATTGTCCTTTATATCCCGCCTCATCACACTGTATATTATTCATTATCTTTTACGGTTTCACTTACCAAAATGTGGAATTCCCTTCCGCCCTATGTCAGAGACTGTCAAACTATAACATCCTTCAAAAACAAACTAAAGAATTATTTAATAACAAACTAACTTATACACCTCACTGATAGTATTATTTTAGCAATATAAATATATTTAATTATTTATGAAAATAATATTAAGATTAACAAATATTTTTATTTGTTTTGTTTTAAATATTGTATGAACGTAAAATTAGTTTTCTATATCTCATTATTTTCCTTTGTTTTATATATACATTAGACAGGGACAATTTAATATGTCTTGCTTGTATACATTTTATTATTAGTTTTAGTCTTAATTTTAACTAATATTAACTAGTTGCATTATAGATCGTAATATAATAGATATCTTTTTGATCAAATTTTTTACTTAGTGTTTAATATTAGAGTTAATTAAGATTGTTATATTCTTATGTAATATATGTTTGCCCTGGTGAGTTGAAGAGAAGGCCACATGGCCTTAACTCCACCAGGCTAAATAAATCTAATCTAATCTAATCTATATTCTTCAAACGAATGTTGTAAATACAAATAAATCTTAGATGAAATAAAATAGACGATACACGTAAATAACCAACTCACTGGCACTATTTAATTCGTAGGTTCATGATCGCTCGGACATAAGATTTCCATACATCCCTATTCAGAGCAGTTTTCCAATCATTGCATGCATGCTCTACTTCCCTAAACTCGTGGTTAATATTATTCTCCCACTTACATACACACACACACACACACACACACATACATATAAATTTTATTTTTATTTTTTTTATATTCGTCTGATGGATATATAATGTATTCAAAAAGCTGTTACGAATTTTAAATAAAATGATTATGTATGAAAATCATATAAAACTTTAATATTTTTGTATTTTCTAAATGTGTATTTTTTTTACTAAAATTGTTTTTTTTCTTTTTTTCCGAATTTTTATTATATCTTTCCGTTTATTGTTCCTTTGGTATAGTGTGATAGTTTTACTTCAGTGAAATTATTTATTTGTATGTTTATGTATATTTCATTATACCAATTAATATTACTTACTTACTTACTTACTTACTTACTGGCACTATCGAACCCGTAGGTTCATGGCCGCGCGGACATAAGCTCTCCATACATCCCTATCCTGAGCTAATGCTTTCCAATCATTCCCTGTATAATATACTTCCCTCAAGTCATAGTTAATGTTGTTCTCCCACCTCATTCTTGGTCTACCAACTGGCGTTTTCCTTCTGGCTTTCCTACAGAAGTTTCCATGCACGTCTTTCATTCCCCATACGTGCAACATGTCCTGCCATCGCAAGTCTACGAGACTTAACTGTTCTTATTATATCTGGCTTCCTATAAAGACCATGTAGTTCATTGTTGTGTAGTCTTCTCCATTCACTTGTCTGTTCATCTCTCTTTGGTCCAAAAATTTTCCTAAGAAACCAATTAATATTATTTTATCAAATTGATAGAATAACAATAAAAAATCAACGATCGTAAAATCAATATTAATTGAAATATACTTTAAAAACCAATTAAAAGAAGAAAGAAACAAGTGCCAATGTAAGCAACAAGATGGAAATAAAATTAAAATTCAGAGATATTTATTCCAAACAAGTAAAAAAATGTAGTGATCAAAATAAGCGGCTCCGTGGTCCAAGCTGTTACAGGTTCCTCTCTCACCGCTGAGGTCCAGAGTTCGTGCCTCGGTCACTCGATATGGGTTTTGTGGTGGACGAAACGGAGTCTGCGCAGGTTTGTTTCAGGCGTTTTACCCATTTTTTCCCTATCACAAATGTAATTTCACCATTTGTCCATACTTATCTCATTCATTTCGTTTCATTCGATTTTATCTGCCCTGTGATAGTGCATCATGCGTTGTTGGCCGGCATCCTTGTTATTCACAGAACTCGAATATAAGGGCCTTCATCGGCTCTCGTTCCTCCACCCGGTTCTGAATCGAACACGATTCGAGAAAGAGGAATAATGTTAATACGTAAGGCAAGATTAAAAAATGAATAAGCAGATGTCAAATTCTTTACTTTACTTTTGAGGGTCTCTCCACTTTTCAGCGGTTACCCTAGATGTCAAATTCTACCCTTCTATTAAATGCCTATGGTGTAATCAGGATATATAATTGAATTGTAAAAGAAAACAATAAAGACCTATAAAACATATTTTAGACTTACATATATTTATTTATAAAGTCCAATCATGGACAGAATCAAAGGTAATTTAAGTAAATTCAAGGAACAGGTGAAGTGTTCATCCTGAAATTCTGTCTTTTAAGTTCCCCGAGTAGCTCCATCCCGTTTTCCTACTTCCTTGGTATGACCTCATCCCCTACGTCATTCCCAAGTCTTCGCTTGCGTCACTGGACACGCTTGTGCTATGAATACGCGAGCTATGTTTTCATGGACTGGCACCATTACGAACAGACTACAAGAACAGCCCGCTTCATTATTTTGTTTGTTCAGGTCAGAGAATCAGGTGGCCTCTCTGTACCTTTTATCTCTCTAGCAGTCGTGGACAAAAAATATTACGTTAGCATTGATGTATTGTAAGTATGAGCGTGCATTTTCTATTTTCTTTTTGTACATTTTTTTATTCTTCTTACTTACTTACTTACTTACTTACTTACTTACTTACTTACTTACTCACTGGCACTATCGAACCCGTAGGTTCATGGCCGCACGGACATAAGCTCTCCTTACATCCCTATTCTGAGCTAATGCTTTCCAATCATTCCCTGTATAATCTACTTCCCTCAAATCATAGTTAATGTTATTCTCCCACCTCATTCTTGGTCTACCAACTGGGCGTTTTCTCTCTGGCTTTCCTACAAGAAGCTTCCATGCAAGTCTTTCATTCCCCATGCAACATGTCCTGCCCATCGCAGTCTACGAGACTTAACTGTTCTTATTATATCCGGCTTTTTATTCTTCCACGTTTATTTTGTCTTAATTTTCAAAATCACGACCATATTGGGTGTTGTATACTAAACGTCGCAAAAAAATTTCAATTTAATTTCTAATGCCACTGATGCACTAAACACTTTTAAACACGTTTAAAACATTTTGTAACACTTTTAAACATCTTCCAATGATGCAACGGTCTTTTTTTTATATTTATATATTTACGTAAAACATGATCGACCTACATTGCTTAGTTGCTACTTTCTGATATTTTCCCTCCTGTTCCTATGTTGTTCCAACGTTGCCACCATCGACAACCCAAAATACTCCAGATGTTGCCAACATCACCTACGTTAGAGTAATTGATTTGTGTTACAGTAATTGATTTAGGTTTGGTTAGCTTTTAGGTTCCTTGCTTTTTAAATGTGATTTGATACGTAAAATAAATTACCTCTTCATATCTGTTATTCTATGAAAAATTCAAAATGTCGGACGGTTACCACGCAAAATCATAATTCCACTAGTTCATTTCGTGTTAATTATACATTTTTAGACAAGTTCTGGGAACTTTGTGTCAATGTTGATCATACTGATTTCACAAACATATACCGCCAACTGATGGAGGTTGCATTTATCTTTCTGGGTTTACATGGATCACTAGCGCATGGCACTGCGATTCTATAGAACTTAGAAAAAAATATTTGCGACGGTAAGTATACTTTATCCCACATTAAAATATATATACAGTCAATATGCCCATTTCACCAATTAATGTTTTAAAATGGTCAACAAGTTTCCACAGCCAAGCTATCATTCTCAAGACCAGATATTGACTGAAGACAAAATTGATAATAAATAACTGAATTTGTTTATTTATTTATTATCAATTTTGTCTTCAGTCAATATCTGGTCTTGAGAATGACAGCTTGGCTGTGGAAACTTGTTGACCATTTTAAAACATTAATTGGTGAAATGGGCATATTGACTGTATATATATATATATATATATATATATATATATATATATATATATATTAATATTTTATCACCAAGAAAATCACTTGTGTATTAAAAAAATTATCACACATATTTATATCGTTATGTTTAATCACTATAGTTATTTTTATATAAACCATTGTAATGTTGTTTGTATTGTATCATGTAGGATTTTTGTCAGACAATAGCTTAGTTTCCAATATAATTCCCAGCGTACTTTATGCTATTTACCATAGTATATTTAATGTCTACACAAATACTATTTCTGCTCCTTGCTCTATCGGCATTTAAATGTAACATTAGCCTTTACATTATTGTAGCCAAGGTTACATTATTTGACTTCTTGTGGTTACTTAATTGTCTCATCCATAGCTCTTTCTTTAAACATAAGTCAACAAGAATCCCACGGGCCCACACTTCACAGAGATGACGTTTTTTATGAAGCAAGCTTGGAAAAACCATATGAGATAGAATACAGAATAATAAAGTAAGATAATTTTTTAATTGAATGAAATAAAAATGAAATTGAGGATGTTAGAATAATATATTATCACCACATTAATATAATGAATATTGGAATGGTACCAATAAGCACTAGATTTTAAATTAGAAGGGAAAAATCAAGAAATCGGGAGATATATAGATGGGAAGATCAATTTAGGAATCCATCCATCCATAGTAATTCTGCCCGAAGGCAGGTCTTTCATTGCAATCATAGCATTTTCATGCTATGTCTGCAGCTTTACTAGGGAATTGTGTAGGTGTGGTAGCTTCCCGTTGCTTTCCACACCGGTGAAGGATGATGATGATGATAATGGTAAGGATGATAATGATAAGGATGATGGCCATATGATTTTGGGGACCGTTTGGGCCTTAAAATTGTCCTGACATTTGTCTTACAGGTGAGGAAAAACCCCGATAAAAACCTCACCCAGAAAAACTGCCCCGACCTCTCCGGGCCCGCTGCGTGACAAGGCAGCACGCAACCTCGAGACCACAGCGGTGGACAATTTAGGAATAATATCGAGAAATGAGTAGTTGAATGGATGGAAACGATGGGACAGGGCACGTGGAATGACCGGGAGGTTTTAGTTCAAACTCGACCCTCAGAACCCGGAATAGGAAACTAAAATAAGGAGAAGTAGAACAGGAAGTTAAACTCAAATGATTCACTTATAAGCAAAAGAAGCAATTATTAAGATATATTAACTAATTAAATCATAACTTATTCGTAATTAAATCTAGAAGTAAACATTTATTGTGTGTATTAAGATAGATGGTGTCAGCAAAACTGATAGACCTATCAGCAACATAATTCAATTATTCAGAATGCTAAAATTCTAAAATTCCTCTTACAAACTTCAAGACTTGTGAGAGGACTGAGTTGATAATATGTAGAATTGGAAACCATGTCCGGAAACTTACCGATTCCGTTCTACAGCCATTAGAAAACAAGCATTGCCTGAACGTACGCCACGTGTCTCAACAAGTAATAGCTTCGTGATTCGTCTAAATCGAAAATTTCCCTATCGAGTATTCCAAGACTTGGTATTTTATTTTTGAAAAAAGTAAATTTTTTTCCAAATTTTGAAAATTCCAAAAATTGATCATGGAGGGTGTATCCGGGATTATTAATGCAAGTCGTGATTCAGTTTCCATTTTGTTTCATTGTTTATTAATGAGTTGAATTTTAAAACAAGTGATGTACTGTGTCACGCTTAATAATAAATTACCTGTAAAAGTGGTCGCGTTAAAAACATGTTTTCAAACGGCTGTAGCACGGAAGCGGTACGTTTTCGGACATGGTTTCCCAATCTAAATATTATTAACTGGGAAGATTTTACGTTACTTTGCCCACAGTTCAGCCTAAAAATTTTCAATTATTGATAATTGCAAGTTAGATATATTTCAACTTAAATTTACCCCCCTTAAAGATAAAACTTTTCAAGAAATTTGAAGCCAACCGGAACCTTTATAGATATTATAATAAATATCGTCTTCTTCTTCCTTCCAAGTATTAGGCCTGTTACGATCCTATAGAAAATTTTCCCTCCAGCGTTTCATAGGACGGCCCAATGATCTTCGTCCTCTTGGTATATAATTATAAACAGCTTTGGGGATCCGATTTGAACTCATTCTTTCAAGATGGTGTTTCCAATTTAGTTGGTACTGTTTAATATATTCAAAAATTGGCGTAGTCTTCAATTCTTTTAAGATATCGGTGTTCCTTTTCCGATCCCATCTGGTGTAACCCGCTGTTCTGCGCATGAATCTCATTTCACAAGCCGTTATTCTGCTTTCATGTTGTTTTTTTTAGTGTCCATGCTTCACTACCATAGGTCAACACTGGTCTAGCCAAAGTGTTATATAAACGTAATCTGGTGTTTTTTGTACAAGGGATGGTTTCATAACTTGATTAATAATTCCTAAACTTTTATTATAACTAGTAACTATTATTATGCTTTCAAAAATTCAAAACTAACTCTTCTTATTCCTTCCAAGTATTAGGCCAAGGCCTGTTACGATCCTATAGAACATTTTCCCGCCAGCGTTTCGTAGGACGGCCCAGTGATCTTCGTCCTCTTGGTATATAATTATAAACAGCTTTGGGGATCCGATTTGAACTCATTCTTTCAAGATGGTGTTTCCTATTTAGTTGGTACTGTTTAATATATTCCAAAATTGGCGTAGTCTTCAATTCTTTTAAGATATCGGTGTTCCTTTTCCGATCCCATCTGGTGTAACCCGCTGTTCTGCGCATGCATCTCATTTCACAAATCGTTATTCTGCTTTCATGTTGTTTTTTTTGGTGTCCATGCTTCACTACCATAGGTCAACACTGGTCTAGCCAAAGTGTTATATAAACGTAATCTGGTGTTTTTTTTGTACAAGGGATGGTTTCATAACTTGATTAATAATTCCTAAACTTTTATTATAACTAGTAACTTTTTCAGGGATATCCTTTTCATCCCAGATAGAGAGATAATATCCAAGATATTTAAATTTTATAATAAATATACCTATATTATAGGAACATTTTACGTTATCTAGAAGTTTGTAAGGGGAATTTTAGAGCACCCTGTACAAATAACTACCTCAGAGCGGCAATACAGGGCTACCAGTATTCTAAGTTAAATATTATCCGGTAATATCTAGTTATAATATTACGTTACCGAGAGGAAGTTAAACCAAGATCATCTCCCTGTATTTGTGATAAATAATTTTACGTTATTCAGTTATCTTAGTTCCCGATTTTGTTGCTTGGGTCTCTACTGCTATATAGCGTCAAATTTATTTATTCCTTTATTTTGAATTTTACTAATACTCTCCGAAATAATAAAAATAGGACTATGTGGTCAAATATTAATAATTTATAACAAACACAAAAAGCAAAATACAGTTACATAATAATAATAATTTGAAGTATATCAGATTAGTAAATAAAAAATGTTAAAATAAGTAAAAATTAAGTATTGCATATACCGTTGATAGTGTTTTTGAAATAAAGTGAACTGAAAAATTGCATGTTAGGTAATTTAGCTATTAATTTATTGTACAGTCTCGAACCAAAAGTAATTATTTGAATGAATGTTACAGCTGAATTACATTTGGGGTTCGCTAAATATATTTTAGGTATTTTACGAGCGTAAATTAAAATTATTAAATATTTCTGTATTAAAATTAATAAGATATTATAATATATATTTTTTAATATTAAGCAATTCATATTGAAACAATTTTTAAGAAAAGTTAATACATGTTTCAGTTTAAATGAACTGAAATAAGTGAAATGTAACCACTAAAGTTCACTAACCAGTTTTATATCCAGGTCTTGACAAAATCACACATTGGGCATGTCTGCTCCTTTTTTTATTTATTTATTTATTTTTTTTTTTTGCTATTCACTGATTCACTGCTTATTTAACCCTTAAATTCGTAATGTATCCTTTTGGATACATCAGATGGTTCAATTAATTCAATATTTAAAATCAGAAGAAAACGAACAAAAATAATCCACTTAAATGTGTGTCTAATTATACAATATACCTAATAATAACAGTTACACAAGATTCCATTTTCACTGCGATCCGCCACATTCAAATAACTAACAGAAGAAATATCTGTTTTGCCAGTTTAAGGGTTAAAAGAGACGAGGTCTGTACCTCAGCCGCTGTATCTCCGGGTCTCAAGTTTAGGTTATTCAAGGGGTAAAGGGAGAACTTGCTCTCTACTGCCAATAAGAAAATGGTTTAAGTGAGAGTGCATGTCTGCCACAACCAATCACTGCTCTCGACGCAGCTATAGCGCGCTAGTAAGGTTTGATATTCCTGAGATGATGTCAGCTGTATGTCTGCTAACCGCATGTATAAAGCGGCTCCTCTTACTATCGGCAACACTGTTGTGAAAACGTCACAGCCGGAGAATCGGACTATAGTATACCTGTTGTTATATTTGTGACTCTGCCTAGTTTTGGCAACATGGACATGGCATCTGACTGAAACAGGTATGGGTCATTGCTTTTTTATTTACCAGTCGAAACTATAGAGTCTCTAAAGTTACTATCAATTTCCATGAAAACCCTGCTATTTTGTTTTTGTTTGCATACACATTTAACTTCCGGGAAATTCTCGATAAGACTTGAAAGCATAATAATAGTCCCTTCGATTGGTTGCTGGCCAAAGGAAGGCAAGACCAGTGATGGGGCTGCCATCTTATAGCCTCTGGTCAGGCATTTCTGGAAAAGAAAAGAAAATAAAGGAAAGAAGAAATGGAAGAAAAGAAAAACTCCCTAGCCCTCGGATGCCCTAATAGCGTCGGCGTCGAAGAAAACAAGAGATAACCAAGAGAGGTTGGATAGTAAAGTTAAAAGAGTGCAAAACACAAGTAAGTGGAAGAAATGTTTTGCTCAGCTTGGGCACCTTGTGGTCGCCATCCACATATCCCCTAGATGAGGACCCCTGAGGGTGCCAAATTTAATATGGAAATATCAATTAAAACTAAAATTATGGCATTTCATGGAAGGACCCCATACAAAGTAAAATCTGTCTCCAGAATAAAATTTTAGAGAGATCTAATCAATTTAAATATCTTGGATATTATCTCTCTATCTGGGATGAAAAGGATATCCCTGAAAAAGTTACTAGTTATAATAAAAGTTTAGGAATTATTAATCAAGTTATGAAACCATGCCCTGTACAAAAAACACCAGATTACGTTTATATAACACTTTGGCTAGACCAGTGTTGACCTATGGTAGTGAAGCATGGACACTAAAAAAACAACATGAAAGCAGAATAACGGCTTGTGAAATGAGATTCATGCGCAGAACAGCGGGTTACACCAGATGGGATCGGAAAAGGAACACCGATATCTTAAAAGAATTGAAGACTACGCCAATTTTGGAATATATTAAACAGTACCAACTAAATTGGAAACGCCATCTTGAAAGAATGAGTTCAAATCGGATCCCCAAAGCTGTTTATAATTATATACCAAGAGGACGAAGGTCACTGGGCCGTCCTATGAAACGCTGGAGGGAAAATTTTCTATAGGATCGTAACAGGCCTTGGCCTAATACTTGGAAGGAAGAAGAAGAAGGCACATTTAACTTAGTGCAACATGTTAAACACGAAGGAACGGGTTGCTGTTGTGTGTTTGCGGGTACTCGCATTGTCATATCAAGAAGTGTGCGCGGGTACTCGCATTGTCATATCAAGAAGTGTGCGCGGGTACTCGCATTGTCATATCAAGAAGTGTGCGCGGGTACTCGCATTGTCATATCAAGAAGTGTGCGCGGGTACTCGGATTGTCATATCAAGAAGTGTGCGCGGGTACTCGCATTGTCATATCAAGAAGTGTGCGCGGGTACTCGCATTGTCATATCAAGAAGGTGCGCGGGTACTCGCATTGTCATATCAAGAAGTGTGCGCGGGTACTCGCATTGTCATATCAAGAAGTGTGCGCGGGTACTCGGATTGTCATATCAAGAAGTGTGCGCGGGTACTCAGATTGTCATATCAAGAAGTGTGCGCGGGTACTCGCATTGTCATATCAAGAAGTGTGCGCGGGTACTCGGATTGTCATATCAAGAAGCCAGAGCTGAATGAACCCATAAATTCCGTAAACCAACCCCAACAAGAGCACGCATTCATCTGCTTGTAAACAAATTCAAGCGCACCGGCAGTGTGTGTGGTGACTGATGTAGCGCGTCATGGACGACCACGCTTATAACCCTAGCAATGATTTCTGACGAATGAAATTTGTAATGAGAGCTTAGATGCGAGTCCTGTACTAACCAGATGTAGGTCTCAGCCAATAGGAAGTAGACCACACGTCATTGCTAACTCCCTCAAATACAGTCACTGCTAAACATTTTTAAAATCTCACTACAAAAATGAAATAATATAGGTAATCTTTATCGTAGACTGAGATGGGCAGGACATGTGACACGAATGGGGAATGAAAGACGTGCATGGAAGCTTCTTATAGGAAAACCAGAGGGATAACACCCAGTTGATAGACCAAGAATGAGGTGGGAGAATAACATTAACTATGATTTGAGGGAAGTAGATTATACGGGGAATGATTGGAAAACATTAGTTCGGGATAGGGATGTTTGGAGAGCTTATGTCCGCGCGGCCATGAACCTACGGGTTCGATAGTGCCAGTGAGTTAGGACAACTTTATCCGTGGAGGAAGTATATTCACCTATATATATATATATATATATATACACACACACACACACACACACATCTAGGACATCTAGGCCCTGCCACCACCCCTTGGGATACCTCGGTCGTCATGACCATACTCCCAAGTCCTAGTTCTAGTCCTCCCTAATCTAAATCTCGCGTCCACGTTCAAGGTCTCGGTCTATAAAACCAACACTCCAGGGAGAGAGTGTTGGAGTTTTGCATTTCTCGGGCAATTGATGAGCTACATAGTACATCAGGTCACTCAATCTGATGACCCCACAGTTGGTCCACGGGCTCCATGAGCCTAGCCGGGAGGACTGCTGTCGCAGATCCACCGACTATTCCCCTGTTCTGCCTCCAGGGACGTGTCCTGCAGCCGTTGTGAGACCGGCTAGGGCTACAAGCCCACAGTGTGAGACTTTTAGTACATCCAGGTGCTCATCTCCTGGCGACCCCACAGTTTGTCGACGGGCCCGTAGGCCAAGCCAGGAACCAGTACAGTAGCTCCCCGCTGGACTGGTCCGAGCCGAGCCCTGGTGTGCCCCCAGGGACGCCTTCTGCAGCTGTTGTGGGCCAGCACGGAGCTCGCAAGCTCCAACAGATGAGCAAATAGTACGACAAGGCGCTCAACTCTTGCCTACCCCACTAATGGTTCACGAGTCCCTTGGACTTAACCGGGAGGACTGTCTAGCAGATCCACCGATCTTTCCCCCAGTGCACCAGCTGGGGACGTGTTTGTTGCTGAAGTGGGTCCAGCCTGAGCTTTTAGTACGTCAGGTCGCTCAACTCCTGACGACCCTCACAGATTGTCCTTTGGGTCACTCGGTTCCAGAGTCGGCGCTAAGCCCTCCTCCAAAGACCGCGCTTCCTCCTTTACCGAGATTGACCTGGTGGTAATTCCCAGCATTACGCCCGGTATTGTCCTATCCAGCCCGTTCGCAAGACTAGGCCTAGTCGTGTAGCTGCTGTGAGGCAGCCCACTGAGCAATGTAGGCATCCAGGGAGCTCATCTCCCATGGTGCCCCCACAAAGGTCCTCGGGATAAACCAAGAGAAGGGAGCAGGCGGAACTCCACAATCTCCCACCGCCTCGCCACGACGGCCGCTGTCCCCGTTGTGGGCACGGGGCGATTGAGCTTTAGTACAACAGTGCGCTCCTCTCCTGTTGACCCCACTTATGGTCCGCGAGTCCATCGGACTTGGAAGGGAGGACTGACTAGCAGATCCACCGACCTTTTCCCCACTACGTCACCGAGGGGACGCGTTTTGTTGCTGAAGTGAGACAGCACGAGCTATGTAGTGCATCAGGTCGCTCGAGTCCTGACGACCTCACAAATGGCCCGCGGGTCCGGTCTGGACCTAGCCGGGAGGAGTGCAAGCAAACCACCGACCGTTCCACACACACACTGTATTTGGTTTATATCACACTTTTAATGTTTTAAATAACCACTAAATGCCACTTTAATTTAAACAATTAATAGTCTTCACCGCGCCGTAGCCATGTGATTAAGGCAAGATGCCTTGGCTCAGAGCTACGGGACTTGCGCTGGTTCGAGTCTCCACGGGGGAAGAAATGTTCCCATGGAATTTCTGCCAGTATGGGACCGATGCCCACCCAGCATCGTGAGGCATTTGGGTAGCTACAATGAGTAGCGGCTCCAGATTGAGAAGACCAGCTATAATGGCTGGGGGACCCGGCATTCACATTGCACTATAATTTTAAGACTTCAGTCAGCAAGTGTACAAAATGTTATAATTAATGTCTACGGTTTAAAATCTAAAATCAACACATCCCGCGTCTCACTATAATTCTCTATGGACTTTACATGGTTTTTGTAGAGGAACTGTTTTGTTTGTACACGTGGCAGACAGGGAATTCACAGGTCAGCAGTCTTGATACGCTCTCCCATTGGATTTACGGTCAAGGACATTCTTCAAAATCCCTTGCGCGACCTATATCAGCAGAAGCAGTGCAGCAGGTTCAAATTGCCAGTGATAGTCCGAACATATCAGCCCTACGTCTCAGTAGGGAGTTGCATGACCCTCGCAACACAGTGTGGAAAATTCTATGTTTCACTCTACGAAAACGTCCTTAACACGTCTGAGTGATTTACAGAATCGTATCACAGAAGGAGCAGGGTTTCTTGCGATTTAAATGCTGCAACTTTAGTGTTCTGCCGTAGGGCAGGTCTTTCACTGTAATCATAGAATTTTGGTGCTATGCTTTCCAGCTTTCCTTACAGTGGAATTATAGCTGTGGTAGCTTCCCGTTGCTTTCCACATCGGTGAAATGATCAGGATGATAATGATGATGGCCGGATGATTTTCGGAGACCGTTGGGCTCTAAGCTCCCTGACATTTGTCTTACGGGTGAGAAAAAACACCGGAAAAACCTCACCCAGGAGCGTGGTCTACATGCTTTCACTTAGATGGCGGTGATTTAGAAAGGCAGTAGAATATGTGTAAAAATTCACAACATTGATTTTTCAACATTGCCTTTCTTAAATGAAATGGATAGTGATTTATGAAACACTCTGTATTTATATATAGTGTCGCGGCAACATCTTTCACTGCACGAGATTTCTTGCGTTCTGTGCCAGTCCCGGTAAAATTTTAACTCACGAAACGCCACTGGATTCTAGCCAAATAAAAGAAAAAAAGAAACTGTATTCCTGTTAACAAAAGTAAACGTCCAAATAATGATGGTGGAAATTAGAGCGATGCATAGCTCCAATCATTAGAGCATGTTATCGATTTTCCAACACAAATTGTAAACAAAACAGTCTGATCAAGCTCACAATGTGTTTATACGTATACCTACACAAAGAGCGAAATTTGTTTTTCCACAGGAGCACTGCAAAGAATCTATTTATTCACAGGATGATTACTGATTTACGTAGTCTGTTTGAAACTGAGAGTTCAGTACTCAAATCGCATGGTCTCTCCCTCTTGGTAAAAGATTGAACTAAGCATCATTTTAGTATATCGATTGCCGTATAAACGATTAAATAATATGCGCATAGTCCAGAAGTCTTGAATCATTGCAATAAATCACTGATATGAAATCAAGTGATGTAGTTTAATGAAGGTTTTAGTACAGTGTTTTGCAGTTACCGTGTACCGAAATTGACATTTCGATACAGGAATTACGTCTTACTGCGCAAACTATACGTCATCGCGTCTCCATCTCGAGTGTCATCTTTATGAACAGTGTCAAATGCTTTCCTATCTATCCCTCCCCTTTCCTAGTGCGCACCCTGTGCTATCGCGCATTCCCCCTCTCCCTGTGAACTCTCATAAATAGCTGTGTTTTGTAACATCGAATCATCATCTACTTAGTCACCGTTGGAGTCTGGTCAGTACAGCTCAGGAGAGCTGGTTTTGTTTGTTTAGTCCAGTAAGCCAGGGTGGGGACGCTAGGACAGTATTTCCCCCAACCCGAGGATGGACTAGAGTGAGTGATAATGTATGTATGTATGTTGATTTATATCATATTTTCTTTTTGTGTAGATGATCTATTATGATTTATTTTCTTTGCAAATTGAATATTTATTTATTTATCTTTATATTATATCTGACTATATTTTGACTCGCATTAAAAGCTTTAGTTGTGCTTTTTACTTATGCCTATTCATTCAGTAGTTAGCATAAGTCAGATATCAAATTCAAATTCTAAAAGCTTGCTCAAGTGTGTGTTAGTTCCTTTATCCCAAAGCTTCCACGATTGTATTTTATAAGTCACTAAACATTACATATTGGGAGAATTTAGTAAAGAAAGTTGAATTCCTCTTTGCCTCTATGGGCCCGGGCAAAGATGTCACAATTTGAACAAGCTATGCTTTCCAATCAAAATAGTTATCAACAATAACGGTTTAATCCAGCACCTATACGGTGCAACCGGTACATGTTATTTTTACAGTACTTGAATATTTCTTGTTTCCTGGAATTACTAATAGAAATCAGTATATGATAATTATTCATTTCTCTCTACAATCTGCTGGAGGAACCTTAGTTCATTCAAGAGGCCTTTGTAAAGCTTGAAGTGGTATTCAGTTCAAGATTACTTACAATAAAATTCTTAGTTAGTAAGATCCCCTTCATTTTGCATTAGTTTTACTCAATAAGTTTGAAATATTCTGATGCAGCGTACCTGTTGTTCGACTTACTTCCGGCTCCTGATTTTGGACTGAAAAATTCTATTGTTTTTTAATGAAATCTACAATCATTTCATTTAATGCAGAAACACAACTGTTCATAGATAAAAAATAATAAAACTAATATTTAACCTAAAAAGATAAAAGTAATAAATCGACCACCGGGCCTTTCTCCTCAGCGAACCAAGGGGAAAGTGTAATCAGACTAAAGTATTAGTATTTCTAGTATATATTTAAATTCCGGGAATCCCCCAAAGAAAAGTAATTCTTTTGGATTAATGATCACCCCCCTCGTTCTTTATCACAAGTTTCTGGGTTCAAACCCGTCACGTGTCTATGGAATTTAGAGGGAGCTATAATCCTAAAAAATGGATTTTTCCGGAAAGTAACGAACGCCATGGACAACGTCTTGTAAAAAAATTATAAATTCAAACCCAAAATAGTGGCCTCTTTGCAAAATTTCTCTCCCCTTTCACGCAAAATTTAGAATTTTGAAGACTATTTAACTCATGCCCCAAATGGGACTCAATGGCCAATCACGTTTCAATGATTTCTGTTCTACAACCAATCAGAGTCGTGTTCCACGAAATATTTATCAGTGTAATAATTACCATATTAAAGATGGCTCCTCCTTTTTTAATATTCTGAACAGGTCTGACCATTATTTTGCAGTGACTTAGCCTGTGAGAAATACGGCTAGCAGATTGTATATATAGTGCATGAATGTCAACACATGCCGCATGCAGGGGTTAATATAAAAACATTTGTAGCAATTGATTATACCACCAAAAAAAGAAACCACTGTTTGCACTTTCTTAATTGTATTTTTCCCAGGTAACAATCCAGAAAAATATAATTGTCATAATTACATCATACGACATCAGAAATGAATTAATATACAGTTTGATGTGTTTCATTTTTTCTTCACTAGAGAGCATTCTTACAATAGTGCGTTCCTTTGGCAATAAATAGTATGATCTGGTTGCAGTGATAAACAAATGGAGTAGAAGCGTACCTATCGTTTCTCATTTGTTTTCAAACATCGCCGTTTACATTAAATATATAAATATTTTAAAATAACTATAGTTAAATAATGATTTGTGAGTAAACAGCTTAATTTTATTCGTTAAATAGTCCTAACAAATGCCACTCTTGATTTCCAAATTCTCTAGATAAATTCACTCCTCACTTCGTGAGTCGTGAATTTATCGATAATTTGGGAATCACTCGTGGCATTACTTATGATAATTACCTTACTGTTCAATGATCAAATAAATAATAGCACAGGATAGAACTACTTATAACAAAGTTTAATAATTTGTCAGATATTTGATGGTTAATAATATTGATTGGAGTACGTGACAGCGAACATCCAAAGTTTCGGATGGCTACAATATTGAACTTCGATATTTGCACCGCTTTTATATGTCCAGGTTATATTCAAGTTAATTTCATGCGTTTTCTATCATCTTCGGAGTGACAGTTGCAGATGTTTCATATTTTATTAATAAAGGATGTCCAAAGGTGTAAGTTGGGCTATTTTGGGTCATAAAGCCAGAGCGAATCCCTACATTTGTTTGAGCGGTAGGAATTACTGCTTTATTATTATCTTGAATTGTGTTGATTTGCTTCTGTCAAACATTTTTCGCGTGCGGTAGTTTTGTGCTACAACAGAGACAGTTTAATGAATTTTGGTGGGAAAAGAGGAGAGCGAGAACGAGAGAGGAGGGGAGAGGGGGAGAAGGAGAGGGGGAGAGAGAGAGAGAGGGAGAGGAGAGAGAGATGGGAGAGAGAGAGTAGGAGAGAGAGAGTGGGGGAGAGAGAGAGGGAGAGAGAGAGAGGGGGAGAGGAGGGGGAGAGGAGAGGGGCGAGAGAGAGAGAGGGGGAGCGAGAGAGAGGGGGAAAGAGAGAGAGAAGAGGGAGGAGAGGGGGGAGGAGAGAGAGAGTGGAGAGGGGGAGGGGGGGAGAGAGTGGGGGAGAGAGAGAGGGGGGGTGGAGAGAGAGAGGGGGCGAGAGAGAGAGGGGAGAGAGGGTGGAGAGAGGAGAGGGGGAGAGGAGAGAGGGGGAGAAGAGAGAGGGGGAGAGAGAGAGAGGGAGAGAGAGAGAGGGAGAGAGAGAGAGGGGGAGAGAGAGAGGGTGGAGAGAGAGAGGGGGGAGAGAGAGAGGAGGGGGAGAGAGAGAGAGAGAGGGGGGGGAGGAGAGAGAGAGGGGGGGAGAGAAGAGAGAGGGGGGTAGAGAGGAGAGGGGGGAGTGGAGAGAGAGAGTGAGGGGGAGAGAGAGAGAGAGAGGGGGAGAGAGAGAGAGAGGGGAGAGAGAAATGGAGAGGGAGAGAGAGAGGGAGAGGGAGAGAGATGGGAGAGGGAGAGAGAGAGGGAGAGGGAGAGAGAGAGGGGGAGAGAGAGAGGGAGAGAGATGAGAGGGAGAGAGAGAGAGGGGGAGAGAGAGAGGGAGAGAGAAGCGAGAGAGGGAGAGAGAGGGGGAGAGAGAGAGAGAGAGGAGGGGGGGAGAGGAGAGAGAGAGGGGGAGAGAGAGAGAGAGAGGGGGAGGAGAGAGCTGTTTATAGCGCGATATGGGCGCTTATATCTCTCCTTTTGATCGAATATATTGTCTCTCTCGATATCTTTTTTTCTATCTCTCTCGTCTTTTATCGCTTTCGTTCTAGTGCTCTCTTTATTTCTCTGTATCTCGGCACTGTCTCTTTCTCTCTCTCTCTTTCTCTTGCTCTCTCCTTCTCTTTCTCTCTCTTTCTCTCTCTTCTTCTCTTTATCTCTCTCTTTATCTCTCTCTTACTCTCTCTCTTTCTCTTTAATGCTTGCTTCTGAGAAACGTTTTTCTGAACCTTCTCTGCACGTTCGCTAGAAACTTGAATTCACAAGCCAATGACATCAATTAATTTTTATTGTATTATGAATACCACATTGATAGCTATGTCAATAAAGACTCTTCATTGATACCATCATTACAATTTCGTAAGTCTAAATTTCCCATACATTTAATGTTCATACTTGCATTATTGAAAATTAAGCTTTCTTATTTTTCTTTTTTGTTTTGTCTTCTGCCATCGGGGTGTCTTTCATGGCATTTCTGGCTTTCTCCCTTGGCATTGGCGGAATTGTAAGTTAATGCTGACCACACATCGCCTCTTTAAGATTAAGTGGTCATCTATATCTGTAAATGACCCAAATGGGTGTATGGACAATTCGCAGTTGGAAGCATAGAACTTCGTATTACTGCCTCACTCTGATGGTTAACAGTTTATATAAAAGCGAGTGCCGCTCGGCAATGCTTGACATGCGGTGTTGTCACGTTTCTCATAGCGCTATGGGCGTTTATTACACAAGGACAGAAGACATTGATTATATTTATGTTATTGTTTGGTATTATTTAACTTTTAAAATTAAAATTATGTAATTATTTATTAAATAATTTAATTCCTACATTATATAACTTGTAGGTCTGCATAAATTTAATATTCATACAATTTGATGCTAAAATATTATTATTATTATTATTATTATTATTATTATTTTTATTATTATTATTGCGGAGTCAGACAAGGATGCCCTCTATCACCACTTCTATTTAATGTATACATTAATGCTATCATCAGACACTGGAGATTGACAGTTCATGGTAATATTCCTCTCTCAAGACACACAATTTTAGACACACTCTTATATGCAGATGATCAGGCTCTTTTCGGCAATAATGAAGATGAATTACAATATTCCACTCATCATCTTAATATAATAGCCCGACGATTTTAACATGGAAATATCAACAACAAAATCTAAAGTTATGGCCTTTCAAGGGAAATTCCCAGTAAGAAGTAAAATTTGTATTCAGAATTCAATATTAGAGCAAGTTAATGCATTTAAATACTTGGATATAATCTAACTTATAATGAGGAATGTGATATATCCTTTAAAATACAAAACTATAATAAAGCTTTAAGAATTATCAACCAAGTTTTTAAACCATCAAAAGTGCAGAGACACACAAGAATGAAAATCTATAAAATTCTCGCTAGACCCATAATCTGTTATGGCAGTAAAGCTTGGACCATCAGAACTCAGGATGATCGTCATATTACAGCCACGGAGATGAAATTTCTGCGACGAACTGCAGGTTATAGCCTTCTAGACCACCAAAGAAATTCAACAATAGCCAGAGAGTTAAACATCGTACCTATATCTGAATACCTCCAAGAATATAGAAAACATTGGCTAACCCATATTTAGCGCATGGATCGTCAAAGAATACCAAAACAAATTCTTCACTACATTCCTCGCGGCAGAAGATCTGTGGGTCGACCTTTTCGGAGATGGCGGGAGACCGTAACGGGCCACTGGGTCTAATACATGAAAGGACGATGATGATGATGATGATTGATTATTATTTATTATTATTATTATTATTATTATTATTATTATTATTATTATTATTATTATTATTATTATTATTATTAACTGTTCGGTCTGAAACATTTTCCCATGGCCGCCACATGTTGAAATCACTTATATAATAAATAAATGTAATATGCTGATATTGCATTATTATTCGAGCCACATATCAAAATAAATCACTTATAATTATAACAATTAATTACTCTATACAATTTAAAAACTGGATCGACTGTTCCACGTTCCGAGTTTTAATTGAAACTGAGGGAAGAATAGCAATGTGGCAACATCGTAGTAGTCGCGGAAGTGGGGATCTTTGTATTTTAATAACATATAACAGCTGCGGGGAAACAAAGCGAGCCGCTTGTTAAGCATCATAGTGAGGCGATAATAGCTAGATCTATCGCGCCATGAATCTAGTTTTATTAAATAAGACTGCAATGTTATCGGAACCTTATAAATAACGACAAGCAAATTTTACATTATTAAGATGTATGTTTTTTTGTTGTTGCAGGTGGACGCATAGATCACGCCCATCATTATAATAATGCGTACCGAGCGCTGGTTGAGACACTGGCTTTAGAAGCTGCTCTGTTAGCGGCTCTACCTCTAGTGGACTTGGCTGACACGTTGTTGGTACTCACAGCTGATCATTCCCACGTACTGACATTAGGAGGTCTTGCGACGCCTCGAGGGAATCCTATACTAGGTAAGATTAATATAATAATGATTTATTTTAGCTGGCAGAATTAAGGCCATAAGGCCTTCTCTTCCACTCAATCAGCGAATAGTAAAATTATACAAAAAGTACGTACATATTACAATTTTAAGATATTAAAATACACACTAAACAAAATACAATGATGATGTGATCTAATACTAGCTAATACTAACAAAACATAGAATATAATAAAATTAAGATGATATAAAATAATGTAAGTAGCTTCCTAGATGATTAGTAATGGAATGCTCTATATAGTTGTTATGCAGTTAACGTTTTCATTGTGTCGAACTTAAGATATCAGTTAATTTGGATTTAAATAATGATAGCGATTGACAGTCCCTGACATGACTGGGAAGTGAGTTCCATGCTCTAGTCATAGATATTGTGTAAGATTCAGAGTATAGACAGTTCCTGTGTTGTGGTATCAAAAGTAAAGAAGAGTCTTGTGATCTTGTTCCTAAATTGTGATGAGCCGATAAATGTTGAAAATGATTTTGATAAGAATATAACTAGATGAAGTGATTATTTCGTAATACATTTAAAATTTCATAATGATACCGCTCATTTTTTAGATGTAGGGCAAAGAAAATATTACAATATATTCTAAGACACATATACGTTGTACAGTCATTAAGTTTTGAGACTGAGCTCATAGTGGCGCTGTGATGCACTATAACTCATAGGTGGCGCCGTGGTATGGTGCCTCGTCAGTTTGTCCCAGCAAGAGACAGTTTAGTGCATGCACTGCAAGCATGACATTTGGCAATGAAGGCAAATATGATATAAAAAGAAAAATGAATGCTTGAGTCGGGATTTGAACTCGAGTCTCTAAAGTCTGTACCCTTAGCGCTCTAACCAAGTGAGCTACCCAAGAAAAAAATATATTTATAATATCTATATATACAAGCGTTACTGCTATAAAGTAAAATATTCTCTTTAAAAATTTGCTTAACTGTTATGATAGCCGCTAGATGTCAGTTGGAACAAATTTCCGCTACCTCTTGTGTGAATTGAGAATACTACATGTATAAGAAAATTGTATGTTTGTGTTGGAATTCTTGGGTAGCTCAGTTGGTTAGAGCGCTAAAGGTACAGACTTTAGAGACTCGAGTTAAAATCCCGACTCAAGCATTCATTTTTCTTGTCATATCATATATATATATATTTATTTATTTATTTATTTATTTATTTCTTTAATAATGGAACTGTACACACACTAGCACATTACGACCTGAGTAGAGCTAGGAATTTTATGTACTAAAAGGTAAGAATAATATATACTATCTGTATTACAGCCTTACATTTTATAACATAACAATCCTAGCCCTTCTTATGAGACACACTACACCGCTTTCAATATCGCCCTTGAGATTCTCGAGTGCACTTGTACTTTATTCGCAACTTATTTGCGTAGATAGGAAGTTCTCTGTACGATCGATTAATTATCGCGATCTTTACACCTTGACCATGTAAATAACACAAACGCTAATTCAAATGGTAAACCACTGTATTCTCCCGATGTTTATAATGGTAGAACATGGAAAAAGTCCTGTTGGGGTCAGAATTTTTAAACTGACCCAAACCCTCTGGCGGCACTATGGCCCTGGGGTCGACTCAGCCTCTAACGGAAATTAGTACCAGACGCTTGTTCTGGGGGTAAATGCGGCCGTCACGCAGGGCTGACAACCCGGCTGACATCAAGTGCCGATTGTCTAGAAAAAGTGGGAGCCTTAACTTCCTACTACCCCAAGGGCCTCCTGAGGCCTGTTGTGGGATCACTTTACTAGAACTTGGAAATCTCTTCCACCCTATGTCAGAGACTTTACCATCCTTCAAAAACAAACTGATAATAAAATTATTAACAGAAACATCTTACCATTATTATTGTTTTGATGATCAATAATTTGTTTTTCCATTTTTCAACAAAATAATATTAAGATTTACCAATAGTTTTACCTACTTTCTCTTATATTGATATAGCTTATAAAACGATAGATTAATTATTTACAGTGTTTATAACTTTCTTTGTGTTTATTTTTCTTTTATATTATATTCGAGCTGTTATTCCTTTGTGTATATTTCTTTCATTAGTTTTAATTTGAATTGCCTTTACTTTTATTGTATTTTTAGACATTATTTTTATTATTATTCAGTATATTGTTCATTATGTAATATTATTGTCATTTCTTGTATTTAAATTTCATATGTTTGTCGAGATGAGTGGAAGAGAAAGCCACATGGCCTTAACTCCACCAGGCTAAATAAATTAATTAGATAAAATGAAAATAATACCTAAGCGACCTCTACGATTTTCACTTAATTACGGCCTTTGTGACCAACTTTTAAAATATATATCTCGCCTACTAATAGGCGGCAATAAGATTGTTAACTCTGTCCAAAAGCAGAACGTAGAAACAGTGTTATTGCTACAAGTCAGGACGCGAATGTTTATATCTTGCAAAAAAATCAGTATGCGAATATAGGCCTATAGTTAAGTTGAAGTCTTTGGTTTGGTAGAAGTGATATTTCGAGAATCTGAAGGGCGGTGACATTCGTTTCGAACAATCATCCGATTGGTTCATATTTAAAATACATACTCTTATTAGCTAAACCATTTACGCCCACAATTTAGTATATATATATATATATATATATATATATATATATATATATATTTATGTAACTCTATTTTTGACATTTGGCAATGAAGGCAAATATATCATATATTATGTGTGTGTGTATATATATATATATATATATATATATATATATATTAGAACTTCCACACAGAGTGGGCTCAGTTATTTTCTCAGACGGCTTTACTTCACTACTTCCCAGGGGGCAGGTTGTATGTATATTTGAGTATCGGCACCTCTTTATAGATGGTTTCAAAATACTCCTCATAAATGGTATTTGCAAATGGGATTTCCTGCTTTTTCCACTACCACGACATTATCAAAAACACTTACAAAAATCCATTAATCTTAATGCCATTGGAATGTTTTCCATGTCTATTTAACTCATGCCTCAAATGGGAGTTAATGGCCAATAACGTTTAATGAATTTTGACTTAGGCCCTACAACCAGTGACAGTCGTGTTTCACCTCGCTCTTTATCCAATTATCTTTACCAGCTCCCGCTTTTGTGGTAAAGGTAGCTCCTCTTTTTTAATATACCTAAAAGATTAGAGCATTATTTTCCAGTGACTGACTCTTCAACAAATACATTCAATATAGCAAATAATCAACAGAATCCTTCAAAGTACACATTTGATAATTGTGTGTTCAATGATTGTGTTGTTAAATAATGATTTTCTGAGTTGTTTACTAAAAAAATAAATTAATAACCTATAATGTTGGTCATAATATACAGTTTGATGTTTCATTTTTCCTCCACTAGAGTGCATTCTTAAAATATTGCGATCCTACTTGGCAACAAATAGTATGATCTAGTTGCAGTGAATAAACAAATTTAACATATCAAAACATTTTTTATTGTCTTCTAACATCGCCGTTGTTTTTTCTATTTTAAGTTTTTTATTATTTTTGAACCCTGTACTTTTATTTTGCACTTTGTTTTTTTTTAATTTCGGCCATATTTAAAGTCCCACGCAGCCATTTAAGTCTCCCCGTGCAACTACACACTGGTTCTTTAAAGCCCACGCCCACCATTGTAACTATAATCATCCCCTGAAGCTGGCAGTGTATGGTCCAGAGATTTCAATTGTGAAAGAAGAATGTGTCAATCCCATTTCCAAGAGATTGAAGACAGGTTTGAAGAATGTTGTGACAGAGTGGAGAATAAAAGGTGTGACATTAGGTGGTAAAAAGTCAGGACATTTGAAAGAAGAGACAATGGTAAAACTGGCTAATTATTATCATAGTGCCATAATAAAGAATACACCTAATGTGCAGCAGATGAAATCAGCTGTTTTTGCCACACTCTACCACTATATGTCCACAGATGAAACACCTCAACACTTCAAGTGTCCCTGCAGTGAGGAATCATGGTGTTTCTATAACAGAGCCCTTGAAACATGACAGTAGCACCATGAAGACAACACTATCTGCGTATGTGGTGTGTAAAATAATGGATGTGTATCAAAAATTAGCTTCTGATGACATTCTGAACCGCTGTACTGTGGGAAAGGCTCAGAATCCAAATGAATCTTTGCACATCGTTATTTAGGCTAAATGCCCAAAAGAGGTGTTCGTCTCAAAAAAGGAATTGGAAACTGCTGTCACATCAGGGATTACAGATGATTTATTATCCTGCTGGAGTTCGGAATTCCTAAAAAGTTAGTTAGACTTATACGAATGTGTCTAATGGCACAAGGAGTAGGGTGCGTGTAGGCAAACAGTTTTCGGACACTTTTGAAATGCAGAATGGATTGAAGCAAGGAGATGCACTTTCTCCTCTACTATTTACTTTTGTACTAGATCATGCCATTAAATCTTTAGAGAATGAGGAAGGCTTACAACTCAATGGTATTAATAAGCTGTTAGTTTATGCTGATGATGTAGTATTATTGGCCGATAGCGAGGAGATACTGAAGGACAACACGCACACACTATTGAGTAACACTAAGAAATTAGGACTGGAAGTAAATATCAATAAAACAAAATACATGGTCACACATATATAAGTGCATTATATAATGGAAATGGACAGCTAATGACAAATGAGGGAAATTTTGAGGAAGTGGCTGAATTCAAATACCTAGGAACAATAATTACAAATAGGAATGAGATGCACAAAGAAATAAAATATAGGCTCAATTCTGGAAATGCGCGTTATTATGCATTGCAGAGACTCTTGATGTCCCAACACCTTTCAAAAAACGTTAAGCTGAAAATATGTAAAACTATAATTCTACCAGTTATATTATATGGTTGCGAAGCATGGACTCTTACTTTAAGGGAGGAAAGGAGATTACAAGTATTTGAGAATAAAGTACTTAGGGAAATTTTTGGACCAAAGAGAGATGAACAAACAGGTGATTGGAGAAGACTACATAACAATGAACTACTTGGTCTTTATAGGAAGCCAGATATAATAAGAACAGTTAAGTCTCGTAGACTGCGATGGGCAGGACATGTTGCACGTATGGGGAATGAAATACTTGCATGGAAGCTTCTTGTAGGAAAACCAGAGGGAAAACGCCCAGTTGGTAGACCAAGAATGAGGTGGGAGAATAACATTAACTATGATTTGAGGGAAGTAGATTATACAGGGAATGATTGGAAAGCATTAGCTCTGGATAGGGATGTATGGAGAGCTTATGTCCGCGCGGCCATGAATCTACGGGTTCGATAGTGCCAATGAGTAAGTAAGTAAGTCAGGGATTGCAGAATTCAATCCTATGGGATGTGAAACAACACAAAAACTGATAGCTGCAGTAAGTGGTGTGCAATTAAGTGCCTCAGGACAAAAATTTAGTGCAATGAGGGATAAACGTCGACTCACAAACAGTGAAGCGAGTCTTCAAAACAGCCCGGGGAAGACTCAAATTGACAAAAACTGCTGTTGAGGCCAAAAAGAAAGCAGCAGAGCGTCACACATATGGTGCTGGGGAGTTTTCAGTCTACCTGAATGAGGTATCCATTGTTAAATTTTAAATTTCATTTTTCTCAACTATATTTTTTCAGCATTTTTGAGTTTTCAAAATGCTCTGCGTATCACAATATTTTACTAATCTGCTTGAAATTTTCAGGAGAGCTTTAGATATTACATAGTAAAAAACTGATGTGCAATATTTTATATATTTAGTGATTGGTTCATTTGCAATTAAATAGAATTCATGTGTCACCCTCATAAAATTGAGAAATTATGTAACAAACACAGATTTTTTTTCTACTAATCTAGTTCAAATTAAAAGAAACCTGGACATCAGTTTATTTATATTACTCTAAAAAATGGGGACTTTATATAAACATTGAGAAAACTAAATATCTGTCTATAGGAGAAGAAATGGAAAATATAAATTTCAACAATGGAGAAGAACTAAAACCTAGTATTGAATGCACTTATTTAGGAACAAAATTAGACCATTCAGGCGATAACACAGTGGAAATTAAAAATAGAATCGCACAAACAAAACAAGCAATAAATGCTTTAAACTCTGTTTGGTGGAGCAAAAATATTACAAAAAATAGAAAATTACAAATATATCAAACCATAATTCAGAGCATTTTAACATATGGTGCTGAAGTCTGGCAAATTCCTACCAGGGAAATGAACAGAATTTTAAGTACAGAAATGGATGTTTTAAGAAGATCAGCTGGAAAATCTAGAATGGATAGAATACGAAATCAAGAAATAAGGGAAATTATGGGTGTATAAGAGGAGCCGGACGTCATAGACATCATAGAAAAGAAAAGATTGCAGTGGTATGGTCATATCAAACGAATGCCAGAGCAAAGATTCCATAACAAAAATTGTTATGGAACGGATCCCAATGGAAAAGAGGAAGAGCGGAAGACCGAAGAAAACTTGGATAGAAGGGGTACAAGCAGCTATGAATATCAGAAGAATGGAGGAAGATCAATGGATGGATAGAGAGGAATGGCGTTTGGTTTCCGGAAGACGGCGGCAGCTGCCATGATACCGGATGATGATGATGATGATGACTCTATTAAGTTTATAAAAATATAAGTCAGATATGGTAAACCGTTTGGTACAAGGAACATATTATTGACATATAAAAAAGCAGTAACATTTTTAATAAAATAAATAATTTCTGAAAATATTTTTGAGATAGCATAATAAACTTTGGTATATAGTATCACTATGATACTGTGGTGGAATGGTTAAAATTTGAAGTTGATCTGATGAAATGTATAGATTTTTACAAATTTCACAGATGCGTCGCTTTAACATCAAATATAAAAATATTTAAAATACGGATAACTATATTTAAATAAGTCCACCGCTGTGGTCTTGAGGTAGCGTGCTGCCTTGTCACGCAGCGGTCTCGAGTTCGATTCCCGGTCGGGACAGGCTCTTGGGTGAGGTTTTTACGGTTTTTTTCTCATCTGTAAGACAAATGTCAGGAAGCGTATGACCCAACGGTCCCCGAAAATCATCCGGCCATCGTCATCATACTTATTATCATAAGTAATGCCACGAGTGATTTACAAATTATCGATAAATTCATGACTCACGAAGTGAGGAGTGAATTTTTCTAGAGAATTTGGAAATCAGGAGTGGCATTTGTTAGGACTATTTAACGAATAAAATTAAGCTGTTTACTCACAAATCATTGTTTAACTATAGTTATTTTAAAATATTTATGTATTTAATGTAAACGGCGATGTTTGAAAACAAATGAGAAATGTGAGGTTACGTTCATTCACTGCTGCTTGATCATATTATTTATTGCCAAATAAGATCGCAATATTGTAACAGTGCACCCAAGTGGAGAAATAATGAAACACATCAAACTATATATCATAATCAACATTAGGGATTATTCATTTATTTTTATTAAACAACTCAGTAAAATCAAGAAATCTGTTCATTATTTGCTATATTCAATCTATTTTTTGGAGAAAAATAATGGTCTGTCATATTCAGAACATTAAAAAGGAGGAGCTTTCTTTATCAGAAAAGCAGGAGCTGATGAAGAGAAATCGATAAAGAGCGAGGTGAAACACGACTGTCATTGGTTGTAAAACAAAATTCATTGAAACGTGATTGGTCATTGATTAGCATTTCTGGCATGAGTTAAATAGTCACCATCATCCTTCGGGGATGTGGAAAGCAGCGGGAAGCTACCACACCTATAATTCCCTTGTAAAACTGCAACGAATAGCGTGAAAATGCTATGATTGCAGTGAAAGACCTGCCCTCGGGCAGAATTATTATGGATAGATATTTAAATAATTATTTTAGTAAACAGCTTAATTTTATTCGTTAAGTAGTCCTGTCAAATGCCACTCTTGATTTCCAAATTCTCTAGATAAATTCACTCGCGAATTAATCGACGATTTGGAAATCACTCGTGACAATTAAAAAAGAAGACGATAGCATAATAATAAAAAGTGAACATCTGATATATCTGTGACTAGAGTAACTTTGATAAGGCTAAGAAACAGAATACGACTGTAAATATAAAAGGACCAATAAGAACATATTACAATGTCCCGACTTAATATTATATTTTCCTCAGCTTAAAATGATTAAGCGACTTGAACCATACATTTTTTTGTACTGATGTGATAGTTAGACTTACACGAATGTGTCTAAATGTCTCAAAGGGTAGGGTGCGTGTAGGCAAAGAGTTTTCAGACACTTTTGAAATCCAGAATGGGTTGAAGCAAGGAGATGCACTATCTCCTCTACTATTTAATTTTGTACTAGAGCATGCCATTAAATCTTTAGAGAATGAGGAAGGCTTACAACTGAATGGTATTAATAAGCTGTTAGTTTATGCTGATGATGTAGTACTACTGGCCGATAGCGATGAGATACTAAAGGCCAACACGCACACACTATTGAGTAACACTAAGAAATTAGGACTGGAAGTAAATATCAGTAAAACTAAATATATGGTCACACGTAGAAATTCAGTATATAATGGAAATGGACAGCTAATGACAAATGAGGGAAATTTTGAGGAAGTGGCTGAATTCAAATACCTAGGAACAATAATCACAAATAGGAATGAGATGCACAAAGAAATTAAACATAGGCTCAATTCTGGAAATGCATGCTATTATGCATTGCAGAGACTTTTGATGTCCCAACTCCTTTCAAAAAACGTTAAGCTGAAAATATATAAAACTATTATTCTACCAGTTATATTATATGGGTGCGAAACATGGACTCTTACTTTAAGGGAGGAAAGGAGATTACGAGTATTTGAGAATAAAGTTCTTAGGAAAATTTTTGGACCAAAGAGAGATGAACAAACAGGTGAATGGAGAATACTACATAACAATGAACTACATGCTCTTTATAGGAAGCCAGATATAATAAGAACAGTTAAGTCTCGTAGACTGCAATGGGCAGGACATGTTGCGCGTATGGGGAATGAAAGACGTGCATGGAAACTTCTTGTAGGAAATCCAGAAGGAAAACGCCCAGTTGGTAGACCAAGAATGAGGTGGGAGAACAACATTAACTACGATTTGAGGGAAGTAGATTATACAGGGAATGATTGGAAAGCATTAGCTCAGGATAGGGATGTATGGAGAGCTTATGTCCGCGCGGCCATGAACCTACGGGTTCGATAGTGCCAGTGAGTAAGTAAGTAAGTGATAGTGTTACGAGGCAAATTGAATCTTCAAAATGCTAGTGCGAGATTCATATCAAATGGTCAAACCAATGTATAATTTTGAAACTATATCTCTATTTTATATTACATTTAAAACCGGAACACGCTGTATAAGTTACGAAAATCCTCACTGTGAAGTTTTCTTCATTCTCGATTCTATTACTTTATGTTACTGAATATTAGTTGTAGCAATCTATTTTCAAATACATTTGGCTTGTTGTCTTCCCTTAACATAAGCGAACATATTTGTTACTTATAGAGGATCGCAGACAAGTCCTTCGTTTTGCAGGTCCAAATTTTAATATTCGCATTTTGAAACAAATTGCGACAAGATAGCAGACAATGAAATGCATACGAGCACCAATTTATTATAAGGGAGGTGATGGGTGAATATTTCCAATTTTCGGTCAAATTTAGCATTTTTTGTTCTTTGTATTAAAAATAACTATCAACTTTTATAAGATTCATGATGTGTTCCGTTGAGGTATTATTCAAAATTAATATAAAATTATGGAATATTCACCTGAAAGGTCCGTCTCCTCAACTTAATTAATCATTTAACTGTAGCGCTTTCGGGACTTGTCCCATCATCGGCAGGATTCAAAACTGGTGTTTCACTGAAGATCTGGTAGAGGGGGTTGCATGTATTGGATTCGTTTTCGTTTATCAGGCTGTCGTTGTTGTGTGCTGCTTTCATGATTTCCATCTCTTCGAGTACGTTTATATTCGCTGGATTATTTTCTCTGTGCATTACTGTTAGGGTGTTTTCAATATTTAACATGCTATGTCCTTAATGGATAACGTGTTTTGCTTAGCTTGATTTCCCTTCTGCGTGAATATTCCATAATTTTATATTAATTTTAAAATTAACTAGGTATCTTAAAGGATACGTTGGGGAAGTTTGTAGTGTCCTATGGCGCTTGTAAGTCTCCCTAATAACTGTAGGAGGGCATGTATGCTACATTTTCAATTTAACTGCATGCAAACTTTCAAATTGGTTTTTCCACACTTTTATTTTCATTGCATTTTAATACATTCAGATCAAAACAGCATTACTAAATGTAAATAATAGAAGCACGAATTTTTCACTGCATGCGCCACCCACTATGGCTAATAATTCTGTGCATGGATTTGAAACACCGTTGATAGTTTTTTAAATATAAAATAAAATGTGTGTAGTAATTTAAAAATAAATAAATTTGTATATGCAGAGAATGTATATATATTTTTCTTCCTTTATTGTAATGAAGTCCACCACTGTGGTCTCGAGGTAGCGTGCTGCCTTGTCACGCAGCGGGCCCGGGTTCGATCCCCGGTCGGGCAGTTTTTCTGGGTGAGGTTTTTATCGGGGTTTTTCCTCACCTGTAAGACAAATGTCAGGAAAACTTTTAAGGCCCAAACGGTCCTCGAAATCACAGGGCCACCATCATCATCCTTATCATTATCACCATCACCATCATCCTTCACCGGTGTGGAAAGCAACGGGAAGCTACCACACCTACAATTCCCTAGTAAAGCTGCAAGCATAGCATGAAAATGCTATGATTGCAGTGAAGGACCTGCTTTCGGGCAGAATTACTATGGATGGATTGTAATGATAGAGAAAGGTTAATGCATAGTATTGTTCTAAATAGGTTAGTGGTCGTGTAGAAAAATTCAAAATTTTTACACAACAATTATGGGACCAATTAAAAATTTTAATATGCAATTTTTTAAATGGATTTTCTTCAATAACTCAAAAACTTTTAAGTCTAGAAATATTAAAAATCAGTATAACATTGCCCATCGTGGCATGAATGGGTGTACAGAATATCAAATATGTAGCTTACAAAAGTAGAAATTAGAAATTTCACCCAATACACGCCGTAGCGTAGTGGTTAAGGCACTGAGCTACAAGCCGGAGGGTCGAGGGTTCAAGTCCCGTTGGGGTCAGGATTTTTAAACTAACCCAAACCCTATGGCGGCACTATGGCCCTGGGGTCGACTCAGCCTCTAACGGAAATGAGTACCGGACGCTTGTTCTGGGGGTAAAGGCGGCCGTCACGCAGGGCTGACAACCCGGCTGACATAAAAGTGCCGATTGTCTAGAAAAAGTGGGAGCCTTAACCTCCTACTACCCCAAGGGCCTCCTGGCCTGTTGTGGGATCACTTTACACTTTTACTCCCCTCACATCACTAAGCCTACTTAATTTCTTCGCATGAAATACATCATTTTTAAAATTATCTACATTTATCACTGGAATGTAATTCTAATTTTATTGAATTGTATTTATCATAAGTAACGCCACGAGTGATTTCCAAATTATCGATAAATTCACGACTCACGAAGTGAGGAGTGAATTTATCTAGAGAATTTGGAAATCAAGAGTGGCATTTGTTAGGACTATTTAACGAATAAAATTAAGCTGTTTACTCACAAATCATTATTTAACTATAGTTATTTTGAAATATTTATATATTTAATGTAAACGGCGATGTTTGAAAACAAATGAGAAACGATAGGTACGCTTCTACTGCTTCTTTTGTTTATCACTGCAACCAGATCATACTATTTATTGCCAAAGGAACGCAATATTGTAAGGAGGAGCTTTCTTTAATATGGTAATTATAACACTGAAAATATTTGGTGAAACACGACTCTGATTGGTTGTAAAACAGAAATCATTGAAACGTGATTGGTCATTGACTCCCATTTGGGGCGTGAGTTAAATAGTCATAATAAATGCCTTCTTCAATTATATTACCATAACTATCTTATTTCTGTTTTTATTGTTAGATGAGGAGTAACAACCTCGTTAAAAAAACCAGGGTTCAGTTGGCTCCGACTGATAGTACTCTGTAAGGGTCACTAGCCAGGGTTACGGTGAAGACCTCAACGGCAGAGTCGGCGCAGGAGGAGTCCTTCATCACGGCGGATCTGGCGGAAGAGGCAACCCTATCTCTAAGGGAAATAGAGAAACGCTGCTTTGCGGTGAAGAGGGATCTTCAAAGGCTATGGGAGGAAAACCCAGACAGAAATTTTCCTGGTCCTCCAGGTTGGGGGTTTATGTTGTGGGCCAGCTCCCCACACATTAGAAAAAAAAACAAAATGCTAAAAGACCGAATCAATCAAAGCCGGAAAGGAAATTAGAAACATAATGGAAGCAGAAGAAAGCATAATTGAAAGAATTGAGGAGAAGGAATTAAAGTGGTTAGGACATGTCTTAAGAATGGATGATGAGCGATGGCCGAAGCAACTATATGAATGGCATCAGAACAGAAAGAAGAAAAGGGGGAGACCAAGGTTAACATGGAAGGAAAACATGAAGACAGCAATGCAAGCTAGAAGGCTAAGCATCGAAGATGCCCAAGACCGTAGGCTTTGGAGATTTGGCACGGGAAGACGGCAGCAGCTGTAAAAACCCGAAGATAGAGAGGTAGAAATGTCTGGTTGAATATTTTTCAGTTATTTTATCAAGACATTAAATGTTCATTTTTACATTACCCAGAGATAGCAAACTGCATAGGAAGGAACTTCGGATATTGCATTTTAAATTGGATTTTCTTTTCATGTTGTTGCAAGTAACGCTATATGAAAATAGCTCGAAGGATCTAAAAACTAAATAATCCAACTTAATTTTCTCATCACATATTGCATCACGAGGAAGGTTAAAAAAATACGGCTCATCCAAACGGGTATACCGATAGTCTGTTATGAGTCCTTGGGCCGTGAATAAAAGGTCCTGGTAACTTAAAACATCTTCTTCTTCTTCCTTCCAAGTATTAGACAAAGGCCTGTTACAATCCTATAGAAAATTTTCTCTCCAGCGTTTTGATCCTTCCGGGAAATTCTCGTATAAGACTTGAAAGCATAATAATAGTCCCTTCGATTGGTTGCTGGCCAAAGGAAGGCAAGACCAGTGATGGGGCTGCCATCTTATAGTCTCTGGTCAGGCTTTTCTGGAGAAGAAAAGAAAATAAAGGAAAGAAGAAATGGAAGAAAGGAAATACTCCCTAGCCCTCGGATGCCCTAATAGCGTCGGAGTCGAAAAAAACAAGAGTTAACCAAGAGAGGTTGGATAGTAAAGTTAAAAGAGTGCAAAACACAAGTAAGTGGAAGAAATGCTTTGCTCAGCTTGGGCACCTTGTGGTCGCCATCCACATATCCCCTAGATGAGGAACCCTGAGGGAAACTTAAAACATTGTGATTAAAATCTCGTACATAGATTCCTACCTACCTACATCTTCAGAAAATATACAAATTTTCGGGTATTTTAAATTGAATATTTAGAGATTCTATCGTTGTGGTCCACTTGTATCGATCTCTCAAGTGCAATGAGCCCGGATTAGATCCCTGGTCGGGACAATGTTTCGGAGTGATATTTTTGGTATATTTTCTTCGTCTCTAAATCAAATGTCTGGAAATGTTAAAGACCAAGTTGTCCTGGAACATTATCTGGCCTTCATAAACAATTATATCGGATATGACGTATCTACTATGAATATAACCTGTCAGTCAATTGTTCTTTTTTTTTTTTTTTCATTAAATGCTTCTGTTTTCTCGGAGGTTGCTCTGGCATGGAGTTGATCCATCATTCGAGGAGGCAAAATCATACTTCAGGCCCCGCGTTACACAAGGATAACAGAGATGTATGAGGCCAAGAAGGTACCATATATTGGTATTATCATAAAGGATCCTGAGAGCTATGCCGGCGGTAGCATTGCTGCCGATAGGGTTACCCATGCCGGATTGGTCGAAGGTGATAAGCCAGACGAAAAAAGTACCTTGGGCGAAAGAGTGACGATCTTTCACCGTAAAAATACAACCGTCAAGAAATGCGGACATGGGTTCATCTGGGGTAAAATTTTCCGGAGGTCAAATAGTCCCCCATTCGGTTCTCCGGGCGGGGACTACTTCAGGGAACCCATGCCAAAGGCTCAAACAACTACATAACAATGAACTACATGGTCTTTATAGGAAGCCAGATATAATAAGAACAGTTAAGTCTCGTAGACTGAGATGGGCAGGACATGTTGCGCGTATGGGGAATGAAAGACGTGCATGGAAACTTCTTGTAGGAAAGCCAGAAAGAAAACGCCCGGTTGGTAGACAAAGAATGAGTTGGGAGAACAACATTAACTATGATTTGAGGGAAGTAGATTATACAGGGAATGATTGGAAAGTATTAGCTCAGGATAGGGATGTATGGAGAGCTTATGTCCGCGCGGCCATGAACCTACGGGTTCGATAGTGCCAGTAAGTAAGTATCATAAAGGAAAGGGCCATCACCACGTTTCACATGGAAACCCAATAGGACACCTTCTGCAATGGCGTACTACACATAGAAACATATTCGACGAAATAAACCAACCATGGTACTCAGCGTGAGAGAGCTTATGTCCGCGCGGCAATGAACCTACGGGTTCGATAGTGCCAGTGAGTTAGTTAGTTAGTTAGGTAGGTACTCAGCATGAAGCAGCCAATGACAGAAAGGTCAGCGCAGAGTGGCGTGGCTCATTCCGGGCCTGAATCGAGCCGAGCTCTTCAGTGACACGGTTTCCGATACCAATCAAGCGATATCTGTTCGCCTTGGCTATAAATATCTGTATTAAATCACATATTACATGTAAGCCATATAGTATATGCTTTGTAATCTAATAACTTAAGTTTAGATAAGTATAATATATACCTGGCTATTATACGCGACTTTTAAAAAAACAAAAAAAAAAATAATCCTTTCGTAAGAGATGCTATGTTACATCTGAAAGTGATGACGTTGTAACTAAATTTTTAATGGTAAACTCCTAGATAAAAGAACATTTGGAAGTACTAGGCATAGGTGGGACGATAATATTTGAATATATTATGGGGAACAGTATATTATTTTGACACCATTTTTCACTTCTAGATTCGAGGTTCTAGATTCTAGATTTTCAGGATGTATAAATCATATCTACGACTTCCTTCGAAAGGAAAGTAAAGTCTTGGTTCGGTTAGCGAATATTTACACTTTTAAAGGAACCTAAAAGCTAATAAATAATAGTTTTAAAAACTAAAAGAACACGCTTTATTAGAAAACTAAAAATTGGAAAAATAATTTTAATTTCCAATACGCTTGGGATAAAATAAAGTGGTCAACAAAAAAATCATCTCCAACACATATAGAATAAAATTAGAGTTATCAACAAAAAGAAAATAATTTTACCATCAAAAGCGTGGGGTGCTCTATATCAATTAATATATTTGATAATAAACATATATTGGTAAAAGTAAGCTCTCTAAGAAGAAAATGTAAAAATAATAAAAATCACCCCACGCTTTTGATGGTAAAATTATTTTATTTTTGTTGATAACTCTAATTTTATTCTATATGTGATGGAGATGATTTTTTTGTTGACCACTTTATTTTTTCCCAAGCGTATTGGAAATTAAAATTATTTTTCATTTTCTAGTTTTCTAATAAAGCGTGTTCTTTTAGTTTTTTAAAACTATTATTTATTTTTTATTTTTTAGTTTTAATATTTTACAGAATAAGATAAAAATATAAATATCTTTAAATTCGATACTATTGTAGTATGAGCTATAAAAAAAACGCTCCTAGCCGGATTTAACCAGCGACATATGGATTACTGAAATTATATACCACTAAGAGTTCACTGCTCTTCCAACAGAGCTCTTACAACGATTGACTAAAAACTCGACAAGTCCGCAACCTATTATACCAGTTTTCATTTTTTTTATTTTCGGATGATTCTGGCCAGGATTTTAGAAACAAAATATGAAATTATTGTATTGCCACGGGTCCTCTACACATATACAAAGTTTCAAGTCGATCCAATGTTTCTAAGTGGGTGAAAATCGCGTTGAACGATTCCGTTACATTGATACAAAAACACGTTTTTTTTTATTTTGTGATGATTATGGCCAGGATTTCAGAAAATAAATATGAAATTATTGTATTGTCATGGGTTCTCTACAAGTATACAAAGTTACAAGTCGATCCAATGATTTTAAGTGGGTGAAAATCGCGTTGAAAGATTCCGTTAGATTTTAGATAGATAGATAGATAGATAGATAGATAGATATATAGATAGATAGATAGATAGATAGATAGATACAGGTCAAGCTAATATAAAGCGTGTAAAAAAAGTTATGAGCTAAATTTGTCGGCCCTTCAATGCTCAAATGAGAATTGTAACTGCAATGAAGTGACATATTAAGGATAGGGATTGAATATAATACTAATTTCCTCTTCTCCTTCGTTATTTAACACTCACTATAGGCCCCACACCATGCGGGCCTTAGAATGACCCGACCTGTCGGGATTAAACTTACATCACACGCATATTTTGGGATCACACAAGGACGTGGAAAGCGTCCCCGATCCCCGAAAGAGTGATCAATTCATTCCAGAAAATTCTCCGGGACAACACGGGCAAGATGTAACACATCATTCACTGGCACACTCATACTAAATATAACGAATATTTTAATGATAACCAGGAGATAGTCGCGAATTTCCTAAGCCTTAAATTTTCCTGAAATTTGTCTTGCAGCTGAGGAAACCCCCGAAAGAAAAACCCACCACCCAGGAATCTTGTCTCGACCAGAGATTAAATCCAGGCCCGCTGCGTAAGAAGCAACGAGACAACCCCAGGATCATTGAGGTGGACTACAATCCCAACTAAATATAAAAAAAATTGTCCAATGCCATCAACGTGTCTTTTGACATTTCTGTCTTTCTACCCTGGCATTAGCGAAATTTTAATCAATTTCTTTGATTGAGGCATCTGAAAGGCGGAGTTACGTTACCCCGTTGATATGATGGGCGATAAATGAAAATGAGGTACCAGGAGAATCCTTAACCTAAATTCCAAACCATGGGCAACCACAGGGATAATTCCCTTTAAAGAAAAAATCCTATGGTACGACTGACAATCAAACGCGGAGACTCATGAACTGTAGTCAGAAACGCTAGTTGATGAGGATAATCAAAAATGCATTATTAAATCAGAAAATAATAATAATAATTATTATTAATAATAATAATAATAATAATAATAATGCTTTATTTTAGCTGACAGAGTTAAGGCCATAAGGCCTTCTCTTCCACTTAACCAGCGAATAGTAAAATTATACAAAAAATTACATACATATTACAATTTTAAGATATTAAAATACAGACTAAACAAAATACAATGATGATGTGATCTAATACTAGCTAATACTAACAAAAGCATAGAATATAATAAAATTTAAATTATGTAAAATAAAGTAAGTAGCTTCCTAGATGATTATTAATGGAATGGTGTATATAGTTGTTATGCAGTTAATGTTTTCATTGTGTCGAACTTAAGATATCAGTTAATTTGTATTTAAATAATGATAGCGATTGACAGTCCCTGACATGACTGGGAAGTGAGTTTCATGCTCTAGTCATAGATATTGTGTAAGATTCAGAGTATAGACAGGTCCTGTGTTGTGGTATCAAAAGTAAAGAAGAGTCTTGTGATCTTGTTCCTAAATTGTGATGAGCTGATAAATTTTGAAAACGTGTTGTTAAATAACTTGGTAAATATGTGTGCAGAATTTGGAATAGTAAGGAATAAATAACTGTTATTTAAATTTCATTTACCTTTAGAGTAGTCACAATTTATGAGTAGAAAATACTAACTAGTGGTAATGGCTACCAATATCTGGTGGCTCTGTAAATTCAATATACGGATGTTTATAAAAAAGTTGGGTAACTTTTAAAGTTATTTTGTTTATTGCACGTTTTATGTTACGGGGTGGAAAAATCGGGAGAGAGCTAAAGGAGGAGTATCAATTTTAATTAAGAAGAAATGGAAATCCTCAATAAAACAAATAGAAGAAATGGATGAAAGATTTATAGTTATGGAAATAACAATGTATGGGAAAGAATTAGTAATAATAGGTACACATGCCCCAACAAACGATGCATCACAAGTAATAAAGGAACAATACTTTTGAAAAATTTAGTGGATTGCCAGAAAAGATCCCTCAAAAGAAGGAATTAATAATTATGGGAGATTTGAATAGCAGAGTTGGATAGAGGACAGGGGACGTAGTTGATGCATATGGAGAAGATATTGAGAATGAAAATGGACAACGTTTAAAAGAAGAATATAAAGTGAATGACCTAATTATTATGAATTCGATGTTTAAACATCGGGACATCCATAGATATACGTGGGTACAACGCACTAAAGGTCTAAGATCGATAATTGATTATGTAATAGTGAGGAATCGGAGAAAATATTATAGTTGAAGATGTTAGAGTGAATCGAGGACCCGAACGTGGAACGGATCATTATATGCTGTCAACTATGATAGTATGCCCTATAAACAGACAAAAAGGTAAATAAAGATCAAAATATAGAAATAGAAAATGAATTAGAAAAATGTAGATATAATCTGCATTTGCTACAAGATGAGAGTATTAAACATCTATATGCCAAACGCCTCACTGAAAAATTAAAATTTGATGAAGATTGGAACTCTGTCGTTATTTATGAACATTTGAAAAAATATATACATGAAGCAGCAAGAGAAGCACTTGGTCTGGAAAATGATAAACACCATAAAAACCATTGAGTGAATAATGAAATAATTGGTATCATAAAATAAAAGAAAAATTCATATCAAAAATATTTAAGTTCCAAGAAAGATGAAGATTATCAAAGTTATAACATACATTAAAGAAAGGTTAAAGCAGAAGTCAGGAAACATAAAAAAGAAATGTGGAATAGGGTATGTGGAGAAATCGAGCATACAGTAGGCTATTCAAAGTCAGCCCAAGGATGGAGGACAATTACAAACATGCGATATGATAATATGACAAAGAGTTTTAATTTAGAACCAATGAAAACGTTTCAGGGATATTTTAAAATACTTTTAACAGAAACTAGGAGAGAATTTATAGATTATGCTACACTGGATAATGGAAAGGGTGACTTAATAGAACCTATAACAGAAGAGGAAGTAAGAAACGTGTTGATAACAGCAAAAAATGGAAAAGCGGCAGGCCCAGGAGGAATAACCATGTAACTAATTAAATATGGTGGCTCAGGAATAATAATAATTTTAACTAGGCTTTTTAAACCAAGTGATAGAAGGAGATCCTATTCCAGATGAATGGAAGTTATCGTATATTAGTGCAATACATAAAATAAAGGGAATAAAAGAGATCCAGCGAACTTTAGAGGGATCAGTGTTATGGCAGCAATTAGTAGAATGTTAAGTAAAATTATTAAAATTAGATTGGAGGAACTAATACAAAATAAAATATCAGAAGAACAAACAGGTTTCACAGCAGGTAAATCATGCCTTGATAATATATTTGTAATCAGGCAGATTACAGAAAATATGTTGGCTAAAGGAAAATAAGTTCATATGGCATTTATAGACCTGGAAAAGGCATATGACTCTGTACCCATCAACAAGCTTTGGGTGGCGTGGAGAAGTTTGGAATACCTAAATCACTTATACATTTTATAAGAAGAATGTGTGATTGTAAAACAAGTATTAAGGTTGGAAATAGAGTATCCTCAGAATTTGATATAAGAAAGGGATTAAGACAAGGATGCGGGATGTCACCAACATTGTTCAAGATATATTTAGAAGATGTATTAATGAAATTGAATAAGTCATGTAGGTGAATGAGAATCAATATTAATGGTCATTTACTGCACAATTTATTATTCGCTGATGACCAGATTATAATAGGACAAGATAAAGAAGATATAGAATATATGATTAGAACGTTGGTAGATGTATTTGAGGTAGGTGGACTGAAGATAAATTATATTCAAACAAAATAAATGGTAATCGGAGCAAATTCAGAAGACCTACAAATAAATAATATGATGATAAAACTTGTTGAAGAATTTAAATATCTTAGATCTATAATAGATAAATCTGGTATTGTGAAAAATATATTATTAACACAGTAAATTTTGCAAGGTAGGCGATTAGATACCTGAATCGTCTTTATGGAATAGAAATTTAACCAGAAAAAAGGAGATTATATAGACAATAATAGAAAGTATACTTACATATGGATCAGAAAGCTGGACAATAAATGAAAGGATACAGAAAATAATCTTGGCGTCAGAAATGGATGGGTTACGGAGAAGTATGAGAATATCCAGGCTACAACATATTCGAAATACATATATCAGACAAGAAATGGATGCACAAGAAACTGTTATCGATAGGATAACAAAGAGAGCTCTACAGTGGTATGGACATGTAGGCCCTACAACGGATGTCGGAAGACCAGTGGCCTAAACAGGTGTTGGATTGGATGGTACCAGGTAGAAGGAAGAGGGGGAGAAGTAGAAGAGCATGATATGAGAGAATATATGATGTCATGATGAAGAGGGGTATGGAAGATGGAGAATGGGAAGATAGGAATCTCTGGAAAGCAGGAATCAAGGGCAAACTGCTATAAAGTGTAAAGCCTGTATTAAGTAAGTATGGTAAATTCATACAAATTGGGGCATTTAACCCATTCACCTCAAAAGACGAGGTAGTCTTGCCAGCTGTTAAATGACCTTCAACTCAGAAGACGAAATACACTCGCTTAACTCTGCCGTTATATACTTTGCAATATTTGGTACATCTCTTGGCAGGGTAATCTTTTGTTAACAACCCTCCAATTAGAATTGGTATTACCATAAAGAAAATTATGATAAAAGCGTGGGCAGTAACAATAACATTATAAATTTGATCATCTCCAATAGAGTGGAGGAATGTGTTTTTGCCTTCACTCTTATTGTGATCTCTAGTACCATTATCTTTCGTTTGTTTTGAATGCCTGAAAACAGACACTAAAATTTAGGGTAACTTAAATCCGATTTCTGGGAAAACGCATTGAGCATTTAAATCTGAAGCGAATGGGTTAAATAGACAATGTTATAAATATACTGATCGAAGTTGGGCCAGTCAGTTTTGTGAGTAGATTTTGGATATTTAGATCTTTCTGAATTTATCTGTCAGCGGACTGACGTGGATAACACAGTACTGATTAAATACATAATTTCGTAAGAAAAATATGACATTCATTAACATTTTCAGCAAATTTCTTAAAATCTAAAACTGTACATATTTTTAAAGTATTTCTTAGGTCTTCTTCTTCTTCCTTCCAAGTATTAGGCCAAGGCCTGTTACGATCCTATAGAAAATTTTCCCTCCAACGTTCGAGGGAAATTCTCGTATAAGACTTGAAAGCATAATAATAGTCCCTTCGATTGGTTGCTGGCCAAAGAAAGGCAAGACCAGTGATGGGGCTGCCATCTTATAGCCTCTGGTCAGGCTTTTCTGGAGAAGAAAAGAAAAGAAAGTAAAGAAGAAATGGAAGAAAGGAAAGACTCCCTAGCCCTCGGATGCCCTAATAGCGTCGGGGGTCGAAAAAAACAAGAGTTAACCAAGAGAGGTTAGATAGTAAAGTTAAAAGAGTGCAAAACACAAGTAAGTGGAAGAAATGTTTTGCACAGCTTGGGCACCTTGTGGTCGCCATCCACATATCCCCTAGATGAGGACCCCTGAGGGTGTATTTCTTAGGTAAATCATTTAAGTTACTAATGCTGTATAGGCTGATATCTTTCGTTTAGTTATATCTTCACTATTTCTTCAATTCTTCATTTTGGCGTTCTTTCAATCGATGTTATAACATTTGTTAAACTGTTTAAGCTCTCTTATATTTTTGACGCTGAGTATTTAGTTTAGTCTTGAGTTTATTGATTACAACTTCCATCTTTTTTTTTGTTTCTTATTTTCTATGCTTCCTTTGTCTTTTGCGTCTCTTGTTTGTTTCTTTCGTTCCTTGGTTTTTGCTAATCATAGGTCTATTTTCTTCAGGACCTATTTGTATTTGCTTGTATTTCATCGTTAGTAATTGGTGGTGTATTCTGGCGTCTAAAATTATGAGTCGTTCGGTTCAGTAGTTTTTTTTTGTCTGTAATTTGGTGAATATTCTTTCCCTTTTTTTCTAGTTATTCTTTGCTCCCGAGGTGTCATTTCCTTAACTCTATTTCTTTGCCCTTTCTCCTTTTTTCAAGTGCTGTATCCTTTGTTTTCCTCTGTATTCCGTTAATTTAACGGGATCACTTTTTATTTTGACTAAGCGAGCCCTTTCCGCTTTTCCTTTATTTTTCTAATACTTCTTCCTATGAAAAATTAAGTTTTTTTAGGCGTCATGTTGTTTTAGACTGAAACAAATAAAAGAAATGCTTACACACTGTAACAGTTGAGAAAAAATCACAAAAAAATATTAGTAGCCTAGAAACACGTCAGTCCTCTGGCGCAATATTAGACAACGGACTGACGCCAAAGTACTGATGAAACGGTTATAAATTTCAGGTTAAACTCGGAACTAATATTTCTTATGGTATTTTCTAATATTAGTCCGGTACATTCTAACAAAAACTGTGTGTAAATCAAAATAATATAGAGGTATGAATAGAAGTAACAACGTACCACAGTACTGAAATTTTGACTGGAACCAGCACGTCTATTTACAATAACAGCGAGTCTTGCAGTTCATCGTAATGGCGGCCGTGAAATGGCGCGGTCTGCAGGTAGCTTTACTTACTTACTTACTCACTGGCACTATCGAACCCGTAGGTTCATGGCCGCACGGACATAAGCTCTCCATACATCCCTAACCTGACCTAATGCTTTCCAATCATTCCCTGTATAATCTACTTCCCTCAAATCATAGTTAATGTTGTTCTCCCACCTCATTCTTGGTCTACCAACTGGGCGTTTTCCTTCTGGCTTTCCTACAAGAAGTTTCCATGCACGTCTTTCATTCCCCATACGCGCAACATGTCCTGCCCATCGCAGTCTACGGGACTTAACTGTTCTTATTATATCTGGCTTCCTATAAAGACCATGTAGTTCATTGTTATGTAGTCTTCTCCATTCACCTGTCTGTTCATCTCTCTTTGGTCCAAAAATTTTCCTAAGAACTTTATTCTCAAATACTCGTAATCTCCTTTCCTCCCTTAAAGTAAGAGTCCATGTTTCGCACCCATATAATATAACTGGTAGAATAATAGTTTTATATATTTTCAGCTTAACGTTTTTTGAAAGGAGTTGGGACATCAAAAGTCTCTGCAATGCATAATAGCATGCATTTCCAGAATTGAGCCTATGTTTAATTTCTTTGTGCATCTCATTCCTATTTGTGATTATTGTTCCTAGGTATTTGAATTCAGCCAATTCCTCAAAATTTCCCTCATTTGTCATTAGCTGTCCATTTCCATTATATAATGTATTTCTACGTGTGACCATATATTTAGTTTTACTGATATTTACTTCCAGTCCTAATTTCTTAGTGTTACTCAATAGTGTGTGCGTGTTGGCCTTTAGTATCTCCTCGCTATCGGCCAGTAGTACTACATCATCAGCATAAACTAACAGCTTATTAATACCATTCAGTTGTAAGCCTTCCTCATTCTCTAAAGATTTAATGGCATGCTCTAGTACAAAATTAAATAGTAGAGGAGATAGTGCATCTCCTTGCTTCAACCCATTCTGGATTTCAAAAGTGTCTGAAAACTGTTTGCCTACACGCACCCTACTCGTTGAGCCATTTAGACACATTCGTATAAGTCTAACTAACTTTTTAGGAATTCCGAACTCCAGCAGGATACTATATAACTTCTCCCTCTTAATTGAATCATATGCTTTTTTGAAGTCTACATATAGTTGATGTACAGTACCATTATATTCCCATTTCTTTTCTAAAATCTGTCTTATACTAAAAATCTGATCTGTTGTAGACCTGTTTCTTCTAAATGCACATTGATGATCTCCTAGAATGTCATCAATATAGGGAGTAAGTCTGCTTACTAATATATTTGTTAGAATTTTGTACGAAGTTGAAAGTAATGAGATGCCCCTATAGTTGTTGCAATCAGTTTTATCTCCTTTCTTATAAATTGGTACGATAATTGATTCCTTCCATTCATCTGGAAGAGCTTCTTTTTCCCAAATCATACTAAGCAACCAGCGTATCTTGTCCATCAATTTTTCTCCCCCTGATTTTATCAGTTCTGCTGGGATCTCATCTGAACCTGATGCTTTATACATCTTCAATTTTTCAATTGCCATTTCAACCTCTAATGCACTTGGCTCTGCGACTAGCATTTCTGCTGTCTGTAACTTATCCTCCTCAATGTCCTGTTCTGTATGTACATTTAATAGCTGATTAAAATAACTTTTCCATCTATTTAATATACTCTTGGAATCTGCAATCATATCCCCATTTTCATTCCGAATTATGTTTGTTCTAGCCTGAAACCCTTTCTTCTCTATACTAATTCCCTGATATAATTCTCTAATGTTCCTATTTTTTGCATTCATTTCAAGATCATTAATCTTCTCTCTCAAATATTCCCTCTTCTTACTCTTTAGTAACTTGGTGGTTTCCCGTCTAACACTACCCAATTGCTCTAAATTTACCTCATTTGGCTCGTGTAACCATTTCATTTTTGCTAGCTTTCTTTTCTTTACGATGTCGGCACATTCCTCATCAAACCATTTCTTGTTTTGCCTCTTTTTTAAACAACCAATGCTTTCTGATGCTGACAATTTAATAGTATCTCTTATAGCCTCCCATTCTTTATTTATATCAGTTTCTTCTTCGTTTGCCACATTGTCATCTGAAGATTCCAGTACTTCAAATCTATTAGCAATTTTGATTTGGTATTCTTGCCGCATTTCATCATTTTTCAAGTTTTTTAATTCATATTTTACAGAATCATCTTTAGCGTTTGTTCCTCTCATAAGCGATAGCCGTTGTCTGATTTTCACCCTGACCAGATGATGATCTGAATTGCAGTCTGTCCCTCTAACTGATCTAACATCAATGATGCTACTGTGCCAGCGTTTATCCACTAATACATGATCTATCTGGTTCCGAGTTTCTCCATCTGGGGACGTCCAGGTGTATTTATGAATATCCTTATGCTGAAATGTTGTGCTCTTAACAATGAGATTCTTTGATGTGGCAAATGTGACTAATCTAACCCCGTTGTCGTTACTATCTTCATGAAGACTGAATTTGCCTATTGTTGGTTTGAATATATCTTCCCGCCCCACTTTTGCATTAAAATCTCCTAAGACAATTTTCATATGATATCGTGAAAGGCTATCAAATAAGCATTCTAATTCGTCATAGAACTCATCCTTGATCTTGTCATCTTTATCTTCTGTAGGGGCATGTACATTTACAATTATAAAATCATGTCGTTTACCCTTTAGAATTATGTATGATATCCTATCACTAACAAACTTAATATCTCGGATAGCGGATAGGATCCTCCTTCTGACTAAAAAACCCGTTCCAAATGCAGGTCTTTCTGCACCCCCATAGTATAATGCAAAGCTTCCTGATTCCTGACTACCTTCTCCTGGCCACCTAACTTCCTGTAAAGCGACTATATCCAAGGGCGATTTATCCAATTCCCGCGTTAATATCTCTAGTGCCCCGCTATTGTATAAAGTCCTAACATTCCATGTTCCTAGGAACATGTCCCTGTGTTTGAGCCTTTGGCATGGGTTCCCTGAAGTAGTCCCCGCCCGGAGAACCGAATGGGGGACTATTTGACCTCCGGAAAATTTTACCCCAGTAGAACCCATGTCCGCATTTCTTGACGGTTGTATTTTTACGGTGAAAGATCGTCACTCTTTCGACCAAGGTACTTATTTCGTCTGGCTTATCACCTTCGACCAGTCCGGCATGGGTAACCCTATCGGCAGCAATGCTACCGCCGGCATAGCTCTCAGGATCATTTAAGCACACAAGCCACTCCACCACGACAAGGTAAAGATACCATGGAGGGCAGGTAGCTTTACTATCAACATTTAAAATCTAACACGGTTTTGTTATTTTGCGAGAATTTCAAATTTTAAAAACGCACAGCGGACTGACGAATAAAACTGAACACAAAGTTTTTATTTGTTCTTTTTAAATAATAGCGACAATATTACTTGATAAAAGTTGTGACGTGGGTTATTAATTATATTACAGATTATGTTTAACTAATAAATTTTCTTATATAAATAGTAATATTTAATAAACGGCTGTTTGATTGCGCATTTCAGGTTTGTGACACGCCAAAGTATTGAGGATTTCTTGTGGTTTTTAACCAACTTGTTTTAAAAATAAATAACTGAAATTGGGTGAACAAATAGAGTATTATTAACTATATTCAATTAATGTGAAATAATAACAAAATGTAATAACATGCCATAGCTATTCACTGATGAGAAAGAGGTACCCAATTTTTGTAGATTCACCCATACGTATTTAGATAAATATTGTTTTTAAGGAGCAACAGCAAGTGTCAGGCGCCAGTTGTAATCAAACCTCTGGGTAAGTGATTATGACCGTGCGAACAGCTTACAGTCTGCAGGGGATATCCTATTCCAATGTTAATGAACAATACACCTTGATTGCTGGCGTCTGTCTCTGTTGCCTATACACATAGTAAAATCATTCGCCATACACGGTCTCTGGTATTGTTACGTACACAGCACACCTGCACTCAAAAAGCATTTCATTACACGCTTTATATTAGCTTGACCTGTATCTATCTATGTATGTAACGGAATCTTTCAACGCGATTTTCACCCACTTGAAATCATTGGATCGACTTGAAACTTTCTATACTTGTAGAGTACCCGTGACAATATAATAATTTCATATTTATTTTCTAAAATCCTGGTCATAATCATCAGAAAATCAAAAAAAGTGTTTTTGTATCAGTGTAACGGAATTTTTCAACGCGATTTTCACCCACATAGAAACATTGGATCGACTTGAAACTTTGTATACTTGTAGAGGACCCTGGACAATACAATAATTTCATATTTTGTTTAAAAATCCTGGCCAGAATCATCCGAAAATAAAAAAAATGAAAACTGGTATAATAGGTTGCGGACTTGTCGAGTTTTTACTCAATCGTTGTAAGAGCTCAGTCGGTAGAGCAGTGAACTCTTAGTGGTATATAATTTCAGCAATCCATACGTCGCTGGTTCAAATCCGGCTGGGAGCGATTTTTATAGAAGAGTATTACTTTTAGCTCATACTACAATAGTATTGAATTTAAACATATTTACATTTTATCTTATTCTGTAAAATATTAAAACTAAAAAATAAAAAATAAATAATAGTTTTAAAAACTAAAAGAACGCGCTTTAATAGAAAACTAAAAAATGAAAAATAATTTTAATTTCCAGTACGCTTGGGATAAAATAAAGTGGTCAACAAAAAAATCATCTCAAACACATATAGAATAAAATTAGAGTTATCAACAAAAAGAAAATAATTTTACCATCAAAAGCGTGAGGTGATTTTTATGATTTTTACATTTTTTCTTAGAGACTTTACTTTTACCAATATCTGTTTATTATCAAATATATTAATTGATGTAGAGCACCCCACGCTTTTGATGGTAAAATTATTTTCTTTTTGTTGATAACTCTAGTTTTATTCTATATGTGTTGGAGATGATTTTTTTGTTGACCACTTTATTTTATCCCAAGCGTACTGGAAATTAAAATTATTTTTTAGTTTTCTAATAAAGCGTGTTCTTTTAGTTTTTTTAAAACTATTATTTATTTTAGAATGTAATTAATTATTCTTTGTTGAACAACAAGTTCTCTGATGATTGTGCGTCTTGCTGTGTAGTTTAACATCTTAGTAAAATGATCATCATTTTCTCCACTCAGGCGCTATGGCCAGTTACAGCTTTAAACCATTCCGTAATTTAACGTCCCTTTGCCTTGTGTCGGTGTCGACATATAGGCGAGTTCCGAAATAAGCGAGTAGAAACAGTTCGGTTTTTAGTGCGTGAAGATCATGATTGTGGGTTTATTCTGGGGGGAACTAGAGTTTGAAGTCTCGTGCCGTTACTTTACAAGTTAAGGCCATCGGAGTAGTAGTAATATTGATTTAATTAGTATGTATTAATTTACTTACTTACTCACTAGCACTATCGAACCCGTAGGTTCATGGCCGCGCGGACATAAGCTCTCCATACATCCCTATCCTGAGCCAATGCTTTCCAATCATTCCCTGTATAATCTACTTCCCTCAAATCATAGTTAATGTTGTTCTCCCACCTCATTCTTGGTCTACCAACAGGGCGTTTTCCTTCTGGCTTTCCCACAAGAAGTTTCCATGCACGTCTTTCATTCCCCATACGCGCAACATGTCCTGCCCATCGCAGTCTACGAGACTTAACTGTTCTTATTATATCTGGCTTCCTATAAAGACCATGTAGTTCATTGTTATGTAGTCTTCCCCATTCACCTGTCTGTTCATCTCTCTTTGGTCCAAAAATTTTCCTAAGAACTTTATTCTCAAATACTCGTAATCTCCTTTCCTCCCTTAAAGTAAGAGTCCATGTTTCGCACACATATAATATAACTGGTAGAATAATAGTTTTATATATTTTCAGCTTAACGTTTTTTGAAAGGAGTTGGAACATCAAGAGTCTCTGCAATGCATAATAGCACGCATTTCCAGAATTGAGCCTATGTTTAATTTCTTTGTGCATCTCATTCCTATTTGTGATTATTGTTCCAAGGTATTCGAATTCAGCCACTTCCTCAAAATTTCCCTCATTTGTCCTTAGCTGTCCATTATATACTGAATTTCTACGTGTGACGATATATTTAGTTTTACTGATATTTACTTCCAGTCCTAATTTCTTAGTGTTACTCAATAGTGTGTGCGTGTTGTCCTTTAGTATCTCCTCGCTATCGGCCAACAATACTACATCATCAGCATAAACTAACAGCTTATTAATACCATTCAGTAGTAAGCCTTCCTCATTATCTAAAGATTTAATGGCATTCTATAGTACAAAATTAAATAGTAGAGGAGATAGTGCATCTCCATGCTTCAACCCATTCTGGATTTCAAAAGTGTCTGAAAACTGTTTGCCTACACGCACCCTACTCTTTGAGCCATTAACCTGTAGTTATATTTAATTTTATGAATTATTTAAAATAACAATCATACACTACAAATGATAATTCAATGCTGAGGAGATATTGTGCGAGAAGTTCTTACCAAGGACTTAAACAATACGTTGGCTGAAAAAAGTTACCTCTAAGTAAAATTTGTCGGCAATTTCCACGGTTACCTTTGAATTGTGACTCCAATAACCTTATCTGCCAAAGAGGTCATTAAATGAAATACTACATAAGGACTTTATTAAACTAAAAGTAAGATACATACAATGTTATTTACAAATGAGGATCGCACGGGCAGTAAGCCGTACGTGCTGTTGACAGTCCGTTACAATAAGTTGATGTTTAAAAACAAAAAACACAATAATATTACAATTAGATAACAATACAATTACATTATACATTTACTTAGTTATGTAGAATTATTAAGAATTAATGGTATTGCAATTTGTTAACATATTTATTTATTCCTGAATAAGTGTTCTTATTCTCCGCGTTTTGTCCAGAAATGTGCCCAGGTTTATCCAATTTTCTGGGTTTACCAGTAAGTCGTAGCATGACAGTTAACTAACCGTTGTCTTGTGGCGGGTATTTAAAATCTGTTTATAAATTATTGCTCTTTGGATTCTGTTGACAATATTCTACAATTTTTCCTAAAATTCGAGAGCATCACAGATAACAATATTGTAAAAAATGTTGAAGAAGTCACATTTAATGTTATAGTTGTGAAGCACACATGCATCATGAACGCCATCCTTTATATGTTTGTCCTGATACAGTTAGGGTTGTAAAATCAGTACATTTGAGGTACCCGGGACACGTATCTCGAATACTTGAAAATGTAAATGCTTCAAAATTTTAAATTTGAGAAATTCTTGAAGGAATATGTAATTGGAAGTTGTAGACGTACATGGGATGGATCTTGCAAAACAGGATATGAACTAATGTACTCCCAGATACATTGAAGTTCCAAGAAGGAATGCGGCTGAGACGAACGCACGAGTCTAGATTGTATTGTACACTTCGAAAACATAGCTTGACAATGCGCTATGACATAAATAAAATATAGTATAATATACATTTAAAACAAGTGTGAAGACATAATAATAATAATAATAATAATATTAATAATAACAATAGTAATAATAATAATTTTGTTTATTCTGGCAGAGAAAGGACATAAGCTTTCTCTCCCACTCAAGCAGCACAAATTACAAATATATATTTACAGTATATATATATATATATATATATATATATATATATATATATATATATTATTCAATTATAAGGGGATTAAAAATATATAAAAAGCTACAATGTAAATTTCATGTTTAAAGTATTCCCACTACAGGCCTCAGGAGGTAGTGGGGTAGTGGGAGGTTAATGCTCCCACTATATCTAGACAATCGGCACTTGAGGTCAGCCGGGTTGTCAGCCATGCGTGACGGCCGCCTTTACCCCAGAACAAGCGGCTGGTACTCATTTCCGTTAGAGGCTGAGTCGATCCCAGGGCCATAGTACCGCCAGAAGGTTTGGGTCAGTTTAAAAATCCTGACCCCACTGGGACTTGAACCCTCGACCTTCCGGCTTGTAGGTCAGTGCCTTAACCACTACGCTACGGCGTGCCCCCGTAAATTTCATGTACAAACATCATTTTATACGATAACAATAATAATAATAATAATAATAATAATAATAATAATAATAATAATAATATGATAAATTAATTGAGATACGCCAGTTAATACATGTGTACCAGACGCTTGTTATAGGGGTAAAGGTGGCCGTCGCTCGGGGCTGACATCAAGTGCCGATTGTCCAGAAAAAGTGGGAGCCTTAACCTCCTACAACCCCAAGAGTCTGCTATGGCCTGTAGTACGCTCACTTTACCTTTACCTTACATGGGGTGAGCCAAGGTTAGAGCAAATTTAAGTTTAGATATCTTTTAAAATTGCGAATGTCCGACTGTCCCTGATTTCCTCTGGTAGGGAATTTCGGTTGCGAGAAGTGAAGATAGTTTGTGCTGTGGAGTGATGGATGTCATATGTTGCCGTATATTAATCAAGAGATTATAGTGCGACCGTGTGTTTAAATAATGTTAATTAAATAAAAATAAAACGTAGTTTTATTTGATTTTCATATTTATTATATAATTCAGTGACAGCTGTTTCGGTACACTGTACCTTCTTCAGACATGTTAACAAATTATGAATTGTGTTCCAACTGATCTAAGCAACAATACAACAATATTTATTTAAATTTTTTAATTTAACAAAGGGGATTCATTCAAATCAAGTTGAGAGTTTAACAGTTTTTTACTACTTTTTAATTTAATAATTTCTACAGCCTTCAAAAATCTAACTTCTTACCCTTATCACAAACACGTAAAATTTCAAAATTTGGGTCGAAACAATGATTAAATTGGAATAGGTGGTTAGCATATTTTGAATATTCTAAATTTCTGTTATATAATGTGTTCTTTTATCCGAGAGATAAAAGTCTACCAGTTTGTCCAATATAGACATTGTCACATGTGCCACAATTCAATTTATATGCACCTGATAATTTTTCTTTTTTTGTTTTGGTTTTATTGTTTTTTATTATTTTTTTCAAAACAAAAAAAAAAAGAAAAATTATCAGGTGTATATAAATTGAAGTGTGGCACATGTGACAATGTCTATATAGGACAAACTGGTAGACCTTTTATCTCTCGGATAAAGGAACACATGAGAGCATATAACAGAAATTTAGAATATTCAAAATATGCTAACCACCTATTCCAATTTAATCATTGTTCCGACCCAAATTTTGAAATTTTACGTGTTTGTGATAAGGGTAAGAAGTTAGATCTTTTGGAGGCTGTAGAAATTAATACATTTAAAAGTAGTAAAAAACTGTTAAATTCTCAACTTGATTTGAATGAATCCCCTTTGTTAAATTAAAAAATTTATATAAATATTGTTGTATTGTTGCTTAGATCAGTTGGAACACAATTCATAATTTGTTAACATGTCTGAAGAAGGAACAGTGTACCGAAACAGCTGTCACTGAATTATATAATAAATATGAAAATCAAATAAAACTACGTTTTATTTTTATTTAATTAACAAATATGGATTTTCATCAAGTAAACACCAACTCAATTGATTGTTTAAATAATGGTTGTAGTATAGATACTGGAAAGAGAGAGGATAAATAATTAGGGGTCGAAGTGTGTTAAATCTTAAATAAGAGAATTAGACAGTTTAATTTTCTTCTTCCTTTACGTTATAACCATGACAATTCGTGGAATAATGGAGAAATGTGATCGTATTTTGGAACATTAAATATGAATCTGATACACATATTATGGACACGCTGCAGTTTGTCCGACAATCCGTCACTTATGTCAGTTAGTAGAACGTCGCAATAGTCAAAATGCGGTATCACTAAGTTTTGCACTAATTTCTATTAAGGGCTGTAGGAAATACGTTCTTGACACCCTTTAGGGAAAACATAATGGAGAAGATCTTGTTAGACGTTTGTCGTATTTGGGTATTCCGATATACAGAGTAATTCAGAAATATGACTATACGTTTGATCGCATTTTATGACGAAAATATTATTATTAAAGGAAATATGATGCTATCATTGGAAAGGGAATCCTTCAAATTACAACAATAGAAAAAAACAAAACAAATCACTACTCACGTGCAGTTTAGCGGGTTGATTTTTGTGGGCTAGCGTCGAATGCCTCCACAATTCACTTCGTTGTTTTTGCATCCGTTCTAATGCGAGGCCTTCCAGGAGGTTTGATTTTCTGCATCCTTCCCGTTTCCAGCAGTCGTTTTGCCCACTTCCCCACAGTCGACGGCTGCAATGCTACGTTAAACTCAGTTTTGCAGCCTCTAGATCATTAGCATACGTTATTACCCACGCAGCAATTGCAATTTGCTGTTGCATATTCAACGCCATTTTGACTAATGACGTAAGTTCTACACTGTTTTGTTTTATTCCATTTTTGTAGTTTGAATAATTGCGTTTCCAATGGTAATTTTATATTTCCTGTAATGGTAATATTTTCATCACACAGCGGGATCAAACGTATGGCCATATTTATGATTCACCCTGTAGATTATAATCCAGATAAAATCCCAAGTTTTAACGACGTTGGTAGCCGGCATATTGCTGATTGTAATAATCAAATTAACACAGTAAACCTTGCTCAATTACAGGAGTCGGTACCAACCAATCTGTTTTGTTATCGGAAATACAAGGTTGCGACAATCGTCATGTCAACACTAACCAATTGTGTTCTAAGAATCCACCTGCACCTCCAGTACAGTCATTTGGTAGTTTTACCTGGAAAGTTTTCCGGGAGTTTTGAAAGTGGGCAATTTTATAGATTTCGATGTGCTCGTTCAGAATTTCAACTTTGCCACCTCGTATCTTTGCCGCTCGCACCGCCATCTTGAAAAATGGCGCCTAAAATCAGTTTTTTTGATAATATCTCCTCTCCGACTCATTTTATGATAAAAATATTTATATACAAAATAAAACTAGAGAACATTTCCTACAATTCATGTAATAACGTTTTTTTCGTAAAATCAATAGTTTCGGCGTACGAGCGCCGCAAAGTGTAGTTCAACACGTGTTTAGGCCAAAAAATCTCATTTCCACACTATCTTGAGGTAGAGTAAGCGGAGCGTGGTATCCCCAGGAGACCTAACCCACATGCAATTCACTATTCCAAAATAAATTTAGCGCATTTTCCTTCGCTTCGCTGTTCTTGATGGACCAGGTGTTGCGAGTTCATTGTCTTTAGTACCGATCGAAACGTCACAGACCGAACTTTCTTCCACATCATCCGCGATGGCATCACGTATCAGTTTCATCCGAATCCTCTTCGTTCTTGATTTCATCACACGTTTGATCGAAAATATTCTCCGTTTCATCCTCCTCATCGCTATATTGTGATGAAACTTGCGAGTTACTACAGGTACCACTAAATTTCGTGCATATAACGGAGCACTTTATCCCAGCCTTTCTGCATCCACAGGCTTTCTCACATCTCTTTTTGCATTCGCTGGGAGCTCGAATGTGGTGAAAGGAATTAGCCCGTTCTTGTTTATTTTCCATTCTTATTGCACTGTATTTTGTTTATTCCCATACCACTGCTGAACCTGGTGATAGGTTGTCGTGCTGCTGCTTCTGTTGGTGGTAGCGACGCAATATTAAATTTACTTTTACGGTATATGCTGATGTTGTGAAGCATGCATATCTATAGCTGTTTAAAGACATACTTTTCTTACATTTCACGTTACTGTAACTGTATAAGGTCGATCTGCTATGTGTCGTCCAGTAAACATAACAAATCATCATTGCACGTTTAATTACTACAGTAGAGTCGCTCTTATTTCCGACAGCGAATCACATGACAGCTTTTGATCAGCTGACTAGCTGCTTCACTAACAGCGTCTATCTCAAGTTTACACGTCACAGACACGTGTCATGTTTACAGAGAATGTTATTCTACAGCCAAGTCTGCACTTTTACTATTCTGATCCATAGTGTTCTGTCCTAGAGCAGGCTCTTCATAGCAGTCATAGCACTTTAATCCTATGCTATCCATACTTACTATGGAATTATAGGTGTGGTATAGGTCGCGCAAGGGATTTTGAAGAATGTCCTTGACCATAAATCCAATGGGAGAGCCTATCAAGACTGCTGAGCTGTGAATTCCCTGCCTGCCACGTGTACAAACAAAACAGTTCCTCTTACAAAAACATGTACAGTCCATAGATAATTATAGTGAGACGCGGATGTGTTGATTTTAGATTTTAAACCGTAGACTTTAATTATAATATTTTGTACACTTGCTGCCTCAAGTCTTAAAATTATAATGCAATGTGAATGTCGGGTCCCCCAGCCATTATAGCTGGTCTTCTCAACCTGGAGCCGCTACTTATTGTAGCTACCCAAATGCCTCACGATGCTGGGTGGGCATCGGTCTCATACTGGCAGAAATTCCTTGAGAACATTTCTTCCCCCGTGAATACTCGAACCAGTGCAAGTCCCGTAGCTCTGCGCCAAGGCATCTTGCCTTAATCACATGGCTACGGCGCGGGGAAGACTATTTTTTTTAATTAAAGTGACATTTACTGGTTATTTAAAACATTAAGAGTGTGATATAAACCAAATACAGTGTGTGGTGTGTGTGTGTGTGTGTGTGTGTGTGTGTGTGTGTGTGTGTGTGTGTGTGTGTGTATATATATATATATATATATGGTATGATAAGAAAAATAAATGCCTGGACGGGATTCGAACCCGGATATATATAGAATATACTTCCTCTACGGATAAAGATGTCCTAGCTCACTGGCACTATCGAACTCGTAGGTTCATGGTTCCTATGTATCCAGGCTTCTGATCCATAGAGCAGTACCGGCACTGTCAATGTTTATAACATTTCAATTGGGTCTCTCTTGTTGTTTTATTATTTAGTGTTCGTTTTATCGTACCACATATTCCCTGCAATTTTGCTATTTTATTAGTTATATCATTATCATAATTAAATGAAATGTCACATCCTAGATAATTGAGATGGTTCACCTGTTCTATGATTTTGTTTCCTATTACTATTTTCGATCTGATTTGATTTTTCCCTTGGAATGCCATTACCTTAGTTTTTTCTATGGATATTTTGAGATTATATTGTTCACATATATTATGTAGTTTAAAAATATTCCTTTGAAGTTCGTCTTCTGGATTTGTTATTATTACCTGGTCATCAGCGTATAATAATGTTTTCAAGTAGTGTGTTTTATTTAATTGTATTCCTTTATTTGTTTCTTCGTTCCATTTTTCTATTATATCATTGATGTATAGGTTAAATAAAACTGGAGAGATACTGCATCCTTGTTTAACTCCTTGATTAGTATGAATTTTATTTTTACTTACTTCATTTCTATATATATATATATATTTATATATATATATATAATGTTTATGACTTTATACGTTTGTAGTTGAAGTCGGACCTCCTGTATACTAGGGGTGAAGTCATAAAGTGCGGGAGAGATCGTTGAACATGCTGTGCACAGCAGATTCATTCTTTTTGCTATTCGAAACACTAGCTGCCCACGGGTAGTAAAGAGGAATGAAATATTTCAAGTAATGTAGCTACGTGCAAAGTACACATAGAGCATGACCTCGGTGTATTGATTTCACAGCGCTAGCAAAACAATGTTCAATTATTTAAAAATATCAAGTATGGAGTCGTATTACTACTTCACTCCACGTTTTATCTGTCTCCGATATATCTAAACTGTGTCACTAAGATACAGAATTCCGCAAAAGAATAATAAGATTGGATCAGCGTAAGTAGTAAAAATCCAGTTAAATTTCTTAAGGAGATCGCACAAAATCTAAATTGTTTGAAAAAAGAACAGGTGGAAAATAGCATTCAAATTTGAAACAATTTTTAATCTGTATAAAAATAACATCATAGCAGTACAAATAGGAACAGAATTGTCAGATTGGAAACATATAAATTGCGGAGTCAAACAAGGATGCCCTCTATCACCACTTCTATTTAATGTATACATTAATGCTATCATCAGACACTGGAGATTGACAGTTCATGGTAATATTCCTCTCTCAAGACAGACAATTTTAGACACACTCTTATATGCAGATGATCAGGCTCTTTTCGGCAATAATGAAGATGAATTACAATATTCCACTCATCATCTTAATATAATAGCCCAACGGTTTAACATGGAAATATCAACAACAAAATCTAAAGTTATGGCCTTTCAAGGAAAATTCCCAGTAAAAAGTAAAATTTGTATTCAGAATTCAATATTAGAGCAAGTTAATTCATTTAAATACTTAGGATATAATCTAACTTATAATGAGGAATGTGATATATCCTTTAAAATACAAAACTATAATAAAGCTTTAAGAATTATCAACCAAGTTTTTAAACCATCAAAAGTGCAGAGACACACAAGAATGAAAATCTATAAAATTCTCGCTAGACCCATAATCTGTTATGGCAGTGAAGCTTGGACCATCAGAACTCAGGATGATCGTCATATTACAGCCACGGAGATGAAATTTCTGCGACGAACTGCAGGTTATAGCCTTCTAGACCACCAAAGAAATTCAACAATAGCCAGAGAGTTAAACATCGTACCTATATCTGAATACCTCCAAGAATATAGAAACAATTGGCTAGCCCATATTCAGCGCATGGATCGTCACAGAATACCAAAACAAATTCTTCACTACATTCCTCGAGGCAGAAGATCTGTGGGTCGACCTTTTCGGAGATGGCGGGAGACCGTAACGGGCCACTGGGCCTAATACATGAAAGGACGACGATGATGATTTGTGTTTGTTTCAGAGTACAATTCGTTTATAGATGTGTTGGCGCTATCACCCATAACCCCTGGAAGTTAGATTAGTGGATTCAAAAACAATTTATCATTTTTTTTTTCAAAATTAAAATAAACAGATTCCGAGTGTGACTTTGTTTGGATTGGAAATACGAGTAAGTCATCGTTCCCGCGCAGTTTGTTTACGTCACACAAAACAGACTCACTCTTAAAGTTAGAGGCTTGTGATGAAAATATGTTGTCCTTATATTATAAGTAGGGCAAGGCAATTAATGATTTTGCATATTTTTCTTATGAAGGTTGAAACATTGCTTGCATATATGAAAATGTACGGCATTAAAAAACGGATTAAATAAAAGCAATTTGTTATGGCATTTTTTTGCATTTTCTTAATCTTTTTAGTAATAGGTCATTTTTTGGCAATTTTTAGGTCATTTTGAGCATTTTTTACACTTTTTCAGAAGGCTGTAACATTATTTGTATTTGATTTAAGATTTTTATTATAATTCAGTATTTTCCTTGTCAATACAATTTCTTGGAATTAAGTAGTTGTTTTGCTAACTACTACCCCTATTTTTCAAGATATGTGCATAATGAACTTGCCCACTTCTAGGAATTTTATTCAATTTCTTGGAGCTTATGCTAGCTTCTACCCTTATTCTGATTGTTAACTGCAATTCAAAATTGTTGTAAAAGTGCACTGTGTAATTGAAATGGATTTTCTGCAATAAAAGGTACTGTAATATGTATTTTTTAAATACTTTTCTTTTAATATTTTGATGTTAAGTTAAATTTTATGTAATTCAGTAATCAAGTGAGTACTTAATCTAATAAATAGCATTTTTATTGGTAATTCTTAACTTTTTATTCGTCATTTTTTATTTTATCCGTCATTTTTTACATTTTTTAGGTCATAAATGCATTTTTTATTTTGCATTTTTTACCAATTGATAGGTAATTAAATGCCTTGCCCTAATTATAAACTTTCATCTGTGAAATTGTCCATTTGTGTTTTAAATATGATCGTTAAATAAATACTAAGCTAAATTAAAATATTAACCAATTATTGTAAGTACAGATAAACAAGCATTGAGGATTAAAGGTAGTAATTCTCGAGTTTCTAATATCGGTTCATAAATAATAATAATAATAATAATCTTCTTCTTCTACTACAAGGTTTAGGCTATGCAGCCTGTTCCGGCGAAGTTAAAAGTGGAGTCCATCTTCTACGTGGTCGGCCAACATCTCTTGTTCCTCTGGGATTATACAGGAAGGTTCTTTTTGGTATTCTTTCGTTGTTCATTCTCATTAAGTGTTCTGTCCTTTTCTTATTATTTTCGCTGATTTTATCTTCAATTTTATATATATTTAATTCTTCTCGTATAGTTTCATTCCTTATTCTATCCGCTCTTGTGCATCCTTTCACATTACGTAAAAACAGCATTTCCGCACTCTGTATTAATAATAATAATAATAATAATAATAATCCATCCTTAGTAATTCTGCCCGAAGACAGGTCTTTCACTGCAATCATAGCATTTTCATGCTATGCTTGCAGCTTTACTAGAGAATTGTGTAGGTGTGGTAGCTTCCCGTTGCCTTCCACACCGGTGAAGGATGATGATGATAATGATAATTGTAAGGATGATAATGACAAGGATGATGGCCATATGATTTCGGGGACCGTTTGGGCCTTAAAGTTTTTCTGACATTTGTCTTACAGGTGAGGAAAAACCCCGATAAAAACCTCACCCAGAAAAACTGCCCCGACCGGGGATTGAATCCAGGCCCGCTGCGTGACAAGGCAGCATGCTACCTCGAGACCACAGCGGTGGTAATAATAATAATAATGATAATAATAATAATAATAATAATAATAATAATAATAATAATAATAATAATAATCTTCTACTTCATGAAATTAGGTACTTTGACCTGTTTTCACATGAAGTGGAATTTAATGAATCTTCCCATCTAGTCAAGGTGCGTCTTACACTTCTATGTCCTATTGGTTTGTATTTGGAAAACAGCTGTAGGCATTCTGTAACGTGTTCATACCAGTTGTTCATGTTGCCAATTCTATTTGTTAAATTAAAAATATTTAAGTCTTTTCTCATCATCATCATCTGCATTCATGGATTAGATCTGTTGACCCGTTTCGACTTCAGCCCATCTCTTTCTAGGTCTGCCCACATCTCGGGTGCCTTTAGGTTTGTATTTTGTTATTTGTTTTGGATATCTATCTTCATTCATTCTGTCTATGTGTTGCTTCCATTTTTGTCTATATGTATCTATTTTACCAGTTATTGCTAATATTTCAAGTTCCTGTCTTATTTCTGTGTTCTTGATTCTGTCTTCCTTAGTGCACCCTTTAACAGATCTCAAAAGTTTCATTTCTGCCGCCGTTATCCTACTTAGATCTTGTTTTTTATGTATCCAGGCTTCTGATCCATAGAGCAATACCGGTACTGCCAACATTTTATAAAATTTCAATTGGGTCTCTCTTCTTGTTTTGTTATTTAGTGATCGGTTTATCGTACCACATATTCCCTGGAATTTTGCTATTTTATTATTTATATCATTATCATAATTAAATTAAATGTCACATAAGTCTTTCTAATATCTTAATTTACTTTTCTGTCCAAAATTATCGCACAAGAACTTGATTTTTGCGGTTCTATTTTTCTTCTGTCTGAACGGTTACTTACTTACTTACTCACTGGCACTATCGAACCCGAAGGTTCATGACCGCGCGGACATAAGCTCTCCATACATCCCTATCCTGAGCTAATGCTTTCCAATCATTCCCTGTATAATCTACTTCCCTTAAATCATAGTTAATGTTGTTCTCCCACCTCATTCTTGGTCTACCTACTGGGCGTTTTCCCTCTGGCTTTCCCTACAAGAAGTTTCCATGCACGTCTTTCATTCCCCATACGCGCAACATGTCCTGCCCATCGCAGTCTACGAGACTTAACTGTTCTTATTATATCTGGCTTCCTATAAAGATCATGTAGTTCATTGTTATGTAGTCTTCTCCATTCACCTGTCTGTTCATCTCTCTTTGGTCCAAAAACTTTCCTAAGAACTTTATTCTCAAATACTCGTAATCTCCTTTCCTCCCTTAAAGTAAGAGTCCATGTTTCGCACCCATATAATATAACTGGTAGAATAATAGTTTTATATATCTTCAGCTTAACGTTTTTTGAAAGGAGTTGGGACATCAAAAGTCTCTGCAATGCATAATAGCATGCATTTCCAGAATTGAGTCGATGTTTCATTTCTTTGTGCATCTCATTCCTATTTGTGATTATTGTTCCTAGGTATTTGAATTCAGCCACTTCCTCAAAATTTCCCTCATTTGTCATTAGCTGTCCATTTCCATTATATACTGAATTTCTACGTGTGACCATATATTTAGTTTTACTGATATTTACTTCCAGTCCTAATTTCTTAGTGTTACTCAATAGTGTGTGCATGTTGGCCTTTAGTATCTCCTCGCTATCGGCCAGTAGTACTACATCATCAGCATAAACTAGCAGCTTATTAATACCATTGAGTTGTAAGCCTTCCTCATTCTCTAAAGATTTAATGGCATGCTCTAGTACAAAATTAAATAGTAGAGGAGATAGTGCATCTCCTTGCTTCAACCCATTCTGGATTTCAAAAGTGTCTGAAAACTGTTTGCCTACATGCACCCTACTCTTTGAACCATTTAGACACATTCGTATAAGTCTAACTAACTTTTTAGGAATTCTGAACTCCAGCAGGATACTATATAACTTCTCCCTCTTAATTGAATCATATGCTTTTTTGAAGTCTACATATATTTGATGTACAGTACCATTATATTCCCATTTCTTCTCTAAAATCTGTCTTATACTGAAAATCTGATCTGTTAGGAGTCCAATTCTCAAATGCATATGTTAAGACAACCAGAGCAAGACATAGGAATAAACGATTAGGATTTGTGGAAAGTTGAGAACTGTTATTTGAAACTTTAGTGGATACTAATAATGATAGCACCAAAAATATAGGATTAAGGCATCAGAGCTACGACGTGACGCGAACTGGTTCTATTCCTCTATCACCATCATCATCATCGTCATCAATCCTGTCTCCTATTAGGAGCATAGGACATCTACAAAGAGTCGCCAACGAATCCTAATCTAAGGCAACTTCTTCACTTCATTCCAAGTTTTCCGTTCCTTTACAATTTGTTCAAGGATGGTTTTCTTCCATGTCTGTTTCGGTCTGCCTCTATCCATATGACCAATTCCATGCAATTATTTCAATCGAATCACAGTATTTTCTTAATGTATGTCCCACCGACTCCCATTTTCACTTTTTTATTTCTATATGTCCACCGCTGTGGTCTCGAGGTAGCGTGCTGCCTTGTCACGTAGCGGGCCCGTGTTCGATCCCCGGTCGGGGCAGTTTTTCTGGGTGAGGTTTTTATCGGGGTTTTTCCTCACCTGTAAGACAAATGTCAGGAAAACTTTAAGGCCCAAACGGTCCCCGAAATCATATGGCCATAATCTTTATCATCATCCTTATCATTATCATCATCACCATCATCCTTCACCGGTGTGGAAAGCAACAGGTAGCTACCACACCTACAATTCCCTAGTAAAGCTGCAAGCATAGCATGAAAATGCTATGATTGCAGTGAAGGACCTGCCTTCGGGCAGAATTACTATGGATGGATAGATTTCTATATAATTTCTTTCTGGAGTTTTTCCACCATAATTATTTATATGATATTGTTTCTGGCTATTTTATTCTTAAAATTGTCGTTAGGCATTTATTTATAAATACTTGTAAATTATTTTCTATTATTTAACTTGTTTTCCAGGTTTCACGAGCATATAATAATATAGATTCAACTTTACTATTAAATATTTTTAATTGTTTGTGTCTCGAGATAGAGCTTGGTGTCCATACTGGATGTAACTGGACAAATGTACTGTTTGTTTTCTTAATTCTACTTTTGATATCCTCAAGGGCCCATCATTAGTAGCAATAACACTTCCTAGATAGATAAATTCCTTAACAGCATCAACGTGTTTATCATTTATCGAAAGTCAATCTGTTTTCTTACTATTCAATCTCATATCTTTTCTTTTTACCACATGTAAAGTAAAGTGATCCCACAACAGACCCGGAGGCCCTTGGGGTAGTAGGAGGTTAGTGCTCCCACTTTTTCTAGACAATCTGCACTTTATGTCAGCCGGGTTGTCAGCCCTGCGTGACGGCCGCCTTTACCCCCAGAACAAGCGTCTGGTACTCATTTACGTTAGAGGCTGAGTCGACCCCAGGGCCATAGTGCCGCCAAAGGTTTTGGGTCAGTTTAAAAATCCTGACCCCAACGGGACTTGAACCCTCGACCCTCTGGCTCGTAGCTCAGTGCCTTAACCACTACGCTACTACGTGGGAGTAAGATTTTTTTTTTAATTTTGGCCAGTGTGTAGGACCGTTTTGTCAATCATAACCATGAGTAATTTGGGTAATTTGAGAAAACCAACTTGTGGTCTTAGATCTATTAGTGAAGACGGAACAGGCAACTAATGACTAAACCAGGAAGTGAAGAAGAAGAAGAAGAAGAAGAGAAAACCATCTGTAAAGGACTTAAGGATCCAGCTTGCCGACCACATCTCAACTCTCTAGTGGATATATGATTGTACACCTCTGCCACGGTACTATAGGCGTAAGGCGAGGCGAGTAGCCTGTTGTTGGATGAAGGGTTTAGGACTTCATGTTATTGAGTTATGTAACAAGAACAATGACAGCAATAATCTTCTTCTTCTTCTTCTTCTTCTTCGTCAGGCTCTACGACTTCCAGTTGAATGTCTTGGCCTTCTCAACCAGTTTACGCCAGTGCAGTTGATTTCAAATCAAAAATCCCCATCTCTCTCAAATCTTCAATTACGTCATCTTCCCATCGATCCTTGGGTCTTCCCCTTGGTCTTGTTCCTTGTGGCTTCCAATTCAAAATATCATTCGGCAATCTTCCCTTTGGCATTCTTAGTGTATGTCCAAACCATTGTAATATTTTGAATTTGATGAAACTATATCAGTAAAACTAAATATATGGTCACACGTAGAAGTACATTATATAATGGAAATGGACAGCTAATGACAAATGAGGGAAATTTTGAGGAATTGGCTGAATTCAAATACCTAGGAACAATAATCACAAATAGGAATGAGATGCACAAAGAAATTAAACATAGGCTCAATTCTGGAAATGCATGCTGTTATGCACTGCAGAGAATTTTGATGTCCCAACTCCTTTCAAAAAACGTTAAGCTGAAAATATATAAAACTATTATTCTACCAGTTATATTATATGGGTGCGAAACATGGACTCTTACTTTAAGGGAGGAAAGGAGATTACGAGTATTTGAGAATAAAGTTCTTAGGAAAATTTTTGGACCAAAGAGAGATGAACAGACAGGTGAATGGAGAAGACTACATAACAATGAACTACATGGTCTTTATAGGAAGCCAGATATAATAAGAACAGTTAAGTCCCGTAGACTGCGATGGGCAGGACATGTTACGCGTATGGGGAATGAAAGACGTGCATGGAAACTTCTTGTAGGAAAGCCAGAAGGAAAACGCCCAGTTGGTAGACCAAGAATGAGGTGGGAGAACAACATTAACTATGATTTGAGGGAAGTAGATTATACAGGGAATGATTGGAAAGCATTAGCTCAGGATAGGGATGTATGGAGAGCTTATGTCCGTGTGGCCATGAACCTACGTGTTCGATAGTGCCAGTGAGTAAGTAAGTAACTATATTTTCTTTATTATTAATAATACCAATATGAAATGCAAACACATATGTCACGTAATGTAAATGATAATGCAATGGGAATTGAAATGAATGATAGTTTTGTTTCATATTTTTCAGATAGGAAAAGTATTTTACAACCCAAGACAATTTATTAATTTTGACGTGTATTTCATAAAGAAATTGTCACATATCTAATACAGCTAAGTGGTTACATGATGAATTACAGGAGTGGACAGCAAGATGTCGGATATTGACGGATTACCCTACTCTACGCTTCTATATGGAAATGGCCCCGGTTTCTCGCAGCCTCGTCCTATTCCTAGCAATTCTTCTTCATCTGAAGTAGCAGGAAGGAATTCTGTGCACGGAGCTGCTGTTCCCAGACAGTGGGCTACTCACGGAGGTGAAGATGTTCCAATTTATGCCCAGGTAAATACTTTAAATGTGACACTTTTTGCCTCTACTTCTAATAGGCCTATATATATATCCACCGCTGTCATCTCGAGGTAGCGTGCTGCCTTGTCACGCAGCGGGCCCGGGTTCGATCCCCGGTCGGGGCAGTTTTTCATGGTGAGGTTTTATCGGGGTTTTTCCTCACCTGTAAGACAAATGTCAGGAAAACTTTAAGGCCCAAACGGTCCCCGAAATCATATGGCCATCATCCTTATCATTATCATCATCACCATCATCCTTCACCGGTGTGGAAAGCAACGGGAAGCTACCACACCTACACAATTCCCTAGTAAAGCTGCAAGCATAGCAAGAAAATGCTATGATTGCAGTGAAGGACCTGCCTTCGGGCAGAATTACTATGGATGGATGGATATATATATATATAATCTTAACCTCAAATAATACAATAATGTAATGGTACTAGCTGAATGAAACAACTGTATTTCCTTTTTTACAGCCTGTATATATTAAGGCCTAATTGATATATATCTGACAGGCATTTATACGTCACTGCCGACTTATCTACCTTCCATTTTTATCTTATTTTTAATTGTTTTTGTCAAAACAAGACAATTATATATTTCTGTTTGAGTGAATTTTCTAGTTCTTAAACTTGTTCCTAAAATTGTAATGTTTTTTTCTCCCATTAACTACAACTTCTTTCTTATTAACAATAGCTCAATACATATGTAATTCTGTAAAAGAACAGCACCCGAGTAAAGGCACTTGCTGATTCGGGTGCAATAGTATACATAAGTGTATTCCTACACAAACTTGCTTATTGTATATCATATATTTTTAAAAATTCTTAAACAAATAGTGTACAAAAGTGTATTCGTATACCGTACATGTATCATATACTTTAAAAATCGAAATATCTTACTTTTGAACATTTCCCTTTTATGTTTGTACATATATATTAGCGAATGAAACTAGAAAATATTTTAAAAACAATTCAAAATGCACATACTTCTTCTTCCATTATTAATATATAAATAACCTATAAGTTTTTAAATTATTTATACGTATAAAATAAGATAAAATATCGTTAAACAGTTAATAAATAATTTAATTTTGCTTATATTATGATATAATATATTACACGAATGTATTTAAAAAATGACACATATTCAATTGGTAACTCATTACGAGTAAATATGTCTGATGGAATACTTTGCCATTTGTAGCTTATTATTAGACAAGATAAAAGTGTTCTGATTTGTTGTCCGGTAGAATTCGACATCTAACGAGCATCAAATTATACTACCGGGCTTCCAATATAAACCCGGACCGGCCTCACGGGGTTTCACCCGTCAGGCAGCGCTCTCTCCTCGTCCGCATTTCACTCTGCCAGCCGCTAGTCCTTGAACTAGTCAGTTTATTATCGTTCGACAAGATGAGACGTCAGCTGACATTAGAGCAGCGCATTTATGTGTGTAAATGTTATTATAAATACGAATCAGCTCGTCGCGTTCGCGAGGAATTTATTCGGAATTTCCCTGGACAGTTACCTCCTTCCAGATCGACAAACCACGATCTTGTGACTAAATTTGAGACCACTGGTTCAGTACAAAATAAACACACGCGAAGGCGTACGGTTCTCACCGAAGAAAAATTAGACGAAATTGGCGAAAATTTGTGGGGTAGCCTGAAAGACAAAGTGTACAAAACAAATCCGCACACATTGGAAGAACTGAAGAACAACATAAGAAATGAAATCAGAAACTTGACAGTGCCCGAACTACAGCGTGTCAATCTAAATGTGTTTATTCGGTATAATGCCTGTTTAACTGCGGGGGACAACATTTCCAGCATTTTCTATAAGGTAAGAAACAGTTCAAGGACGGGTGGCAGGCAGGGTGAATTGCGGGAGGAAGAGACAGCACTGCGTGCCGGGTGAAACTCCGTGAGACCGGTCCGGTTTTGTATTGGAAGCCCGGTATATTAGACTTTATACACTGAACATTACACAGATAATTCCCTTACTCCATAACATTGAAATGGACATCATATACTGTACATGGACAAAGAGGACACAGTTTTCAACTTTATGAATAAACCCGCGCCGTAGCCGAGCGGTTAAGGTAGAAAGCCTTGGCGCAGAGCTACGGGACTTGCGCTGGTTCGAGTCTCCATGGGGGAAGAAATTTTCTCATGGTATTTCGGCCAGTATGGGACCGGTGCCCACCCAGCATCGTGAGGCAATTGGGTAGCTACAATAAGTAGCGGCTCCAGGTTGAGGAACCAGCTATAACGGCTGGGGGGCTCGACATGCTAACCACATGTCACCCCTACACTGGCTGTTGATCATCTACCTCTGTGATTGACACATGTGGATGTGAAGGGCCAGCAGCGGGCTGGTAAAAGGGCAACCGCTGAAAAGTGGAAAGACCCTCAATCGGATGAATAAACCATGACAAAATTAATTATAATTTTACGAATAGACAAGAATATATATTAAATAGTAAATACGGAGTAAATACTCCGTATGTGGATATAATAAGGTTATATCAGTATTTATTGTATTGTAAGGCTAAATAAAAAAATAGATAATTTAACTTTTTCTTTATATTTAGATTTGTATACTAGCAGTATTGGCCTGTACTGATTGAATCAACTTTTTTTAGTAATATTGCAAATAGGTGCCTATACATTCATAACTGTTTATTTATGCAGTGTTTAATATTTTCGATATATAACTTCATTCGTATCGTATCTTAAAATAGTCCTGATAACTTAAATATCATATATAAACTTGTTCATTCTGAATATATTTTAACGGTTAGTTTTGTGTCATTGTTGAATACTTAGAGCATGTTTAAATATTTGTTTGTGATAAGAATGAAATTCGATATAATATGAGACAAAATTATTTACGTTGCAAGGATGAAAGTTTCTAAAATGCTGTTTCTAATTCCCGGCCTCAACTACGTATCGGATGTAAACATCTGAATTCTCCCGTAAAATGTCACTTCCATCCTTGTAAATCAGAGACTGTGGGGAGATCATAACAAGGTTTTGGTAGTTAAAATTCCCGAAATGGCTGGTACAATTAAAACAATAAATAGAACTAAGAAAATAAAATCCAATACATTTAGGCCTACTATTTGTTCGTCCAGTTCGTTTTATTCTATCCCATCAATGTCCTTCCCCTGATATTCAGAAATGGCTATCCTTTATTTAAGTGTTTTCCTAGAGAAAGACTCTCTTTTTCCAGGGTCCTCTGGCAAACCAGCTTTTCTCTGGTTCGGTGGACCAGAGCTACATTCCACACGCCATCGCATATGCTGCTTGTCTTGGCGAACACAACCAGCGCTGTAGCGGCGGACCTGACAACTACTCCGCCAGCGATCCTGGGCCTGCGGCCTGTGTTGCCCCAGCCCCTGAGCCGCAGCCCGGCGTAGTGAGAGGTGGTGTTGTTGTCGCCAGTAGTGTCATGGCCGACGATAGTGCGCCTCCACATGGATCAGCTCATAAAAGTCAAAACTCCACGAACCTGATCATTTTTACGATAATGTTTTTGTTCGCTTCAACTACTTCATATGGTTTTGAAGTAACTTAGTAAAATATAGATAGAATTAATGAAACTGCATCAAAACAATCCCGAATTAAATTGACATATATTTTTAGATAAAAATAAATCCTTAAAAATATATACCTGTTGGCGCTAAAATAACGTATTTTCTTCTATATTGATCTAGTGTGAAGTGATACATATATTTCGTAAAAGTAATTCCTGTGATATAAAAAAAGGTACATTCCATCAACTGTAATGAAGGATTCAGCAATATATTAGCTTCTTCTTCTTAAACTTAATTTGCAGGATTTTCATCCTTTTATTTCCAAAATCACTCCTCGGAGGAAGACGTACTGGATGTACATTAACTGTCTATCAATCTCTTGGCAGGTCTTCCTCTTGTTCTTCTCCCGTCCATTGGTCTATATTCTTCAGCTCTTTTTGCAAGCCGGTTTTCTTCCATTCTTTCTATATGACCTTTCCAATATTTTCGTCTATCTATAATAAATTTGGTTATGTCTTGAATATGGCAGTTGTCCCTAATTTCTGTGTTGTGTATTTTATCAAATAATGTTTTCCCCTGAATAGTTCTTAAGATTTTCATCTCACATGTGCTTATTATTTGTTTAGTTTTTGTTGTATCAGCTCTAGTTTCTGCTCCATATACGATAACTGGTCGAACTATCATTTTGTACATGCGGGTTTTGCTTTCTATTGACATATGTTTGTTGCGCCAAATTAAATCTTTCATAGATCCTGATATTTGCAATATATTAGCGTGTGGGAAAAATGCATTATTCACCTGCCTACTTTTGTAACTCGTACTATTTTCTTAAGAGGAAGCATATATTGTTCCATATCAATAATATTCTTATTCACTGCGCTACATAATAAGGTGTAGAGGTTCAACGTTTCCCACACATCACTTTCTTCACTGGCTTGCTTTCATCGGATCTTCAAAATGTACAATTACACTCTATAACACCATTTGAAGTGTGCAGTGGAGAGATACTGGAATGTTCGGAGAAACATTCTTGAACAATTTCTCTGTCAAATAACCACGTAAAAACTAATTAACTTACTTACTTACTCACTGGCACTATCGAACCCATAGGTTCATGGCAGCGCGGATATAAGCTCTCCATAAATCCCTATCCTGAGCTAATGCTTTCCAATCATTCCCTGTATAATCTACTTCCCTCAAATCATAGTTAATGTTGTTATCCCACCTCATTCTTGGTCTACCAACTGGGCGTTTTCCCTCTGGCTTTCCTACAAGAAGCTTCCATGCACGTCTTTCATTCCCCATATGCGCAACATGTCCTGCCCGTCGCAGTCTACGAGACTTAACTGTTCTTATTACATGTGGCTTCCTATAAAGACCATGTAGTTCATTGTTATGTAGTCTTCTCCATTCACCTGTCTGTTCATCTCTCTTTGGTCCAAAAATTTTACTAAGTACTTTATTCTCAAATACTCCTAATCTCCTTTCCTCCCTTAAAGTAAGAGTCCATGTTTCGCACCCAAATAATATAACTGGTAGAATAATAGTTTTATATATTTTCAGCTTAACGTTTTTTGAAAGGAGTTGGGACATCAAGAGTCTCTGCAATGCATAATAGCACGCATTTCCAGAATTGAGCCTATGTTTAGTTTCTTTGTGCGTCTCATTCCTGTTTGTGATTATTGTTCCTAGGTATTTGAATTCAGCCACTTCCTCAAAATTTCCCTCATTTGTCATTGGCTGTCCATTTCCATTATATACTGAATTTCTACGTGTGACCATACATTTAGTTTTACTGCTATTTACTTCCAGTCCTAATTTCTTAGTGTTACTCAATAGTGTGTGCGTATTGGCCTTTAGTATCTCCTCGCTATCGGCCAGTAGTACTACATCATCAGCATAAACTAACAGCTTATTAATACCATTCAGTTGTAAGCCTTCCTCATTCTCTAAAGATTTAATGGCATGATCTAGTACAAAATTAAATAGTAGAGGAGATAGTGCATCTCCTTGCTTCAACCCATTCTGGATTACAAAAGTGTCTGATAACTGTTTGCCTACACGCACCCTACTCTGTGAGCCATTTAGACACGATGATAAACCTATAGTTTTGCAATACATACCATTTTTGATACATAATAATTCCTATGTTTAGAAAAATGGACATCAGGAGAATTAAAAATAAAGTGCTCAAGGAAACATATTTTTTCAGCTTGAGCACATAATAAAATCGTTCAGAGGTATCACATCCATTGACTCCTTGCAAATCAAAATCAAAAGTATTTTGATTTACAAACTGATCTGCAGGATTACACTTGTATTCCGATTTATAGAAGGAATATAGAATCGTTCTCGTTTGCCTTGAAGATTTGAAATGGTGGAAGGAAGCAGAATGCACTCGGATCCAGACAAGTCGAATATACTATTTTGCTTATTGGTCAGGTAACTGCCCTCACTGGCAAACGAAAACACACAATATTATAATTATGGAAGGATCTACTTAAACGCACCCACGACATTCCAAATACCAATAGCTACTACCAGCGAAATAAAGAAAATCGTCAACTCTTTAGACAACAATAAAGCCTCAGGACAGGACAGAATAACTACAACTGCTTTAAAACAACTTCCTAGGAAAGGACTAGTTCACATGACTAAAAATTCTAAATTCAGCACTAAAATTACAATATTTCCCAACTCCTTTCAAACAAGCAAACATCACTTCCATTCTCAAATCCGGAAAAAATCCTCTATTCCCTCAAAACTACAGACCAATTAGCTTACTTGACCATATAGGCAAAATACTTGAAAGACTAATACTCAAGAGACTACTTCCTTACATAACTCAGATACTACCTCTGACACAATTTGCCTTTTAGATCTGAACACTCAACTACACTACAGCTAACTAGACTCATGGATGACATAACAACAGGATTCCTACTAAGACAATACACAACTGCAGTCTTCTTTGACATAAAAAAAGCTTTTGATTCCGTTTGGCATACAGGTTTAATATATAAACTAATTCAATATAAAATTCCCGACAGCTACATTAAATTTATTCACTCCTTTTTAAATAAGCGTACTTTCAGAACTATCTTTAATAGACAAAAATCAGACTGGAATCCGATAAAAGCAGGCGTTCCCCAAGGATCTGTACTGGCACCTACACTTTACAACATATACACTTCAGACCTCCCAACTTCAATACACACTAAAATAGCACAATATGCAGACGACACAGCGATATACTGTACGCATCATGATATACATCACACCACTAGAAAAATACAGCTACACATTAACAAGATCAGCAACTGGTTCTCCAAATGGAGAATCAGACTAAACGCTGAGAAAACACAAGCCATCACATTCACAAGAAGAAGACCAAATCCACCTACATTACAGATAAACAACACAAACATTGTATACACAGACTCAGTTAAATATCTAGGAGTAACACTTGATAAAAAACTAACATTTAAACAACACATCAAACAACTGAAAACTAAAGCACAAACCAGAACTTCACACATCTTTCCTATACTCACATCACGTACACTTTCATTAAAACACAAAATAAACTTATACAAAGCACTCATCAGACCAATCATGACATATGCCAGTCAAGCCTGGGGACACGCAGCAGCCTCTTACATTAAAAATTTACAAATAGCTCAAAACGAAGCCCTAAGAATTATACTTCATGCAGACTGTCAAACTCAGATCTCTCTACTACATGATATCACAGAAATCTCTTACATAATAGACCACATTAAACACCTAGCACGCAGACAGAGAGACACAATTCTAACACACAATAATAGACTAGTACATGACATTGGTAACACACAAATTCACACCACACTACAATACAGAACACCTATGCACATTACACTTTAATTCACAACACACTATAGAACACATTAAGAAATTTTAAGACCGAGTTACTTATGCTTTCTACTCGAGTTTAAATATTCCTCGTCGATAAAAATAATTTTTCACATACACTCATATAAAAATATAACAGTAATTTTTCATATACACTCATACAAAAATTAAACTTCTACAAACAAGACACTTTAAGCCAAAAAACAGAGAGAGGAACACTCTCCTTGTCATCAAATTAAATTAAAAAAAAACACTTCATTAAAAGCACATAAATTATTGGGTCAAGACCTTCATAAAGTCGGTACCATTTCTCAAACTTAAATATTTGCTCTAGGAAGAAGATTTTCGTGCAGTAGGCCGTGGTCGTGAGGCCGACGTTTCGCCAGTGACTGCGTCTGGCATCCTCAAGGATAGTCTTGAGATTGCGTCAGTACATACTATTATGTCTGGGAAAGTAAACATCAAAAGGATATACTATGCTAGATGTCCCATGAGCAATGGACCTCAGAGTAACACATTTTATAACAATTATTAATACTTCCTTCTAAAACACGTATTTTTGAATACCGGCCATATATCCATGAAGAGAAAATTGCATTTTCCTCAGATTGGCCAATTATTTTTTATACCACAGATTTAATTCAAGTAAACCCATTTTACCTCTATTTGTTTCTGTTGCAAAAAATGCAAGCTTCGAAACAAATATACCAGGAGTCAGAACAATTGGAAACATAACTCTGGTGATCTCTCTCAACACTTAAAATTTAGAATGGTCTGTGTTAATAATTATTTTTTTTTCATAATCAAAATAGTTTGTTGCGTACACAACATTATTTCTCCGCTTCTTTCGCGGTTCGACATTTATTTTGAATTTTCGGTCGTGTTATAGGTTTAGTAAACTTATTTTTTATGATACAATAATCCCTTTTAAAATTCAGAAGCGAGGTTCTGTTTGCCCTGATATTCATCATCATGATAGTACATTCACGAATTTATTAATCCAAATCATTACTCCAGCTTGTCCATAGGTTTTCCTGTCGACACCGCTATATATTTGTACATAATTTTGTGTTTCTTTCGTTCCTTTAAGTTTCTTCTTAGTCTCTGTAGTTACTGCAATATCAATGTTTCTATTTTTAAATATACTGTCTAGTTCCTCTTCTTTTTCATGGATGCTTCGGACATTCCAGGTTGCATATCTTACAATATCATTGTGCCTTTTCTTTTAACCATATTTCTTTGCTGTGGGTCGTCATATTTCAATCCCTTCTGGATTTTTTTGTGTTGAGACTTGAAAGTAGTTTTGAAGTTCCTTAGGACAGGTTACTGGCCCGACGCTAAGTAGTCCAGTGGTAGGGCTGCTACCTTTTAGTCTCTGGACAGACATTAGGATACCGCATTTACTCAGTACCCGATGGAACGGTTATACCGCCGTGACTCGGTCCTCAGAGCCTCGCTTGTGAAAACAGGTTGTACCACGAGAAGGTGAGGATGAGAATTGGGTAGGAGAGGTTAATACACACGACACTACCCCTTACAACCCTGCCCTGATATTACTGTAGTCAACTCTTGGGAAATCTGAAAATAAAATCGCTGTAATTAACTATCCTGGATATTCTAAAATGTTTTATTACTTACTTACTCACTGGCACTATCGAACCCGAAGGTTCATGGCCGCGCGGACATAAGCTCTCCATACATCCCTATCCCGAGCTAATGTTTTCCAATCATTCCCTGTATAATCTACTTCCCTAAAATCATAGTTAATGTTCTCCCACCTCATTCTTGGTCTGCCAACAGGGCGTTTTCCTTCTGGATTTCCTACAAGAAGTTTCCATGCACGTCTTTCATTCCCCATACGCGCAACATGTCCTGCCCATCGCAGTCTACGAGACTTAACTGTTCTTATTATATCTGGCTTCCTCTAAATACCATGTAGTTCATTGTTATGTAGTCTTCTCCATTCACCTGTCTGTTCATCTCTCTTTGACCCTGATATTACTGTAGTCAACTCTTGGGAAATCTGAAAATAAAATCGCTGTAATTAACTATCCTGGATATTCTAAAATGTTTTATTACTTACTTACTCACTGGCACTATCGAACCCGAAGGTTCATGGCCGCGCGGACATAAGCTCTCCATACATCCCTATCCCGAGCTAATGTTTTCCAATCATTCCCTGTATAATCTACTTCCCTCAAATCATAGTTAATGTTGTTCTCCCACCTCATTCTTGGTCTACCAACTGGGCGTTTTCCTTCTGGCTTTCCTACAAGAAGTTTCCATGCACGTCTTTCATTCCCCATACGCGCAACATGCCCTGCCCATCGCAGTCTACGAGACTTAACTGTTCTTATTATGTCTGGCTTCCTATAAAGACCATGTAGTTCATTGTTATGTAGTCTTCTCTATTACCTGTCTGTTCATTTCTCTTTGGTCCAAAAATTTTCCTCCGATCCGATTGAGGGTCTTTCCACTTTTCAGCGGTTGCCCTTTTACCAGCCGGCTGCTGGCCCTTCACATCCACATGTGTCAATCACAGAGGTAGATGATCAACAGCCAGTGTAGGGGTGACATGTGGTTAGCATGTCGAGTCCCCCAGCCGTTATAGCTGGTTCCTCAACCTGGAGCCGCTACTTATTGTAGCTACCCAATTGCCTCACGATGCTGGGCGGGCACCGGTCCCATACTGGCCGAAATACCATTAGAAAATTTCTTCCCCCATGGGGAATCGAACCAGCGCAAGTCCCGTAGCTCTGCGCCCAGGCTTACTTACTTACTTACTCACTGGCACTATCGAATCCGTAGGTTCATGGCCGCGCGGACATAAGCTCTCCATACATCCCTATCCTGAGCTAATGCTTTCCAATAATTCCCTGTATAATCTACTTCCCTCAAATCATAGTTAATGTTGTTCTCCCACCTCATTCTTGGTCTACCAACTGGGCGTTTTCCTTCTGGCTTTCCTACAAGAAGTTTCCATGCACGTCTTTCATTCTCCATACGCGCAACATGTCCTGCCCATCGCAGTCTATGATACTTAACTGTTCTTATTATATCTGGCTTCCTATAAAGACAATGTAGTTCATTGTTATGTAGTCATCTCCATTCACCTGTCTGTTCATCTCTCTTTGGTCCAAAGAGAGATGAACAGACAGGTGCGCCCAGGCTTCCTACCTTAACCGCTCGGCTACGGCGCGGGACAGTTTTCTTTTTTACAATGCGAAATACTCTCTGTTGCCTTCTTTTACATTACAAATTGGACTACTGTTTAATTACATAACTCACTTACTATCGAACCCATAGGTTCATGGCCGCGCGGACATAAGCTCATGAGCTAATGCTTTTCAATAAGTTATTCCTCTGTATAATCTACTTCATTTAAATCATAGTTAATATTAGTCTCCCACCTTACTCTTGGCCTATCTGCTGGGACCTTACTCTTGGCCTATCTGGTGGGACCTTACTCTTGGCCTATCTGCTGGGACCTTACTCTTGGCCTATCTGGTGGGACCTTACTCTTGGCCTATCTGCTGGGACCTTACTCTTGGCCTATCTGCTGGGACCTTACTCTTGGCCTATCTGCTGGGACCTTACTCTTGACCTATCTGCTGGGACCTTACTCTTGGCCTATCTGCTGGGACCTTACTCTTGGCCTATCTGCTGGGACCTTACTCTTGGCCTATCTGCTGGGACCCTTACTCTTGGCCTATCTGCTGGGACCCTACTCTTGGCCTATCTGCTGGGACCCTACTCTTGGCCTATCTGCTGGGACCCTACTCTTGGCCTATCTGCTGGGACCCTACTCTTGGCCTATCTGCTGGGACCCTACTCTTGGCCTATCTGCTGGGATGTTACTCTTAGCCTCTCTGCTGGGCAGTTTCTTTCTGGTGTTCCAACGTAGCATCCGAGCAGATAATTATCTCCATGCCGAAATAGGTCCAAAAAACCCTTGGGTACCTCCCATTACCTAACCTCATATCCGCACATGTATTAGTCATAGAGGTGTACGATTATCGAGCCTGTATAAGGGTGATATATGGTCAGAATTATCGGACCCCCTCAGCCGTTATAACTGTTTTTATGTAGCTTATTGTAGCTGCACAGATTCGTCATGATGTTGGGCGAACGTCTGTCTCATTCTGACCAAATCTTCAAAAACAAATTGCTTCCCCATGGGGATCCGATCGATGCAAGACCCATATCGCTGAACCAAGGCAAAATGCCTTAAACCGCTTGACTAAGGTGAGGGGAGGATACACTTTCCTCATCTCCTGACCGAGTTGGAGCACTACTCGTTTCAATAGTACCAACTTCTTACGCCTAAAGTGAAATTTCGTTGTACCTCAAAATGAGTTCCCAGTTAAGAAATCAGTGTACTATCTATAAAGTGGATACTTCACACAACCATAAGATGAAGATAGATATTTACAACTTCAGATTAAAATATATATACAGTCAATATGCCCATTTCACCAATTAATGTTTTAAAATGGTCAACAAGTTTCCACAGCCAAGCTGTCATTCTCAAGACCAGATATTGGCTGTGGAAACTTGTTGACCATTTTAAAACATTATTTGGTGAAATGGGCATATTGACTGTATATATATTTTAATATTTTATCACCAAGAAGATGACTTGTGTATTAAAAAAACTTCAGATTAGATCATTATAGAAAATAAAATATTTTGCGCCATTCAGTAATTAATGTGTTACATCGAACATAATTAAATTTATATATCATGAATTATTCCCAGGAAACATGTCGTTCTTAAAAATATTTTACAAGGCATGTCGAAGAAATGAACAAGATTTTGTCTTTCCATAACATTTAAAAAACGTATGTGGACTCTTTTAATTTATAATTCATTTTTAATATCTTGTGGTTTTAAAATGTGTAAAGTTTTGCATTCTTGCATTTGGTAGGGACAATAATATTTGTACATGTGAAAAGCTTTAGGAAAAGTGTGATTAAAAATCATATAAAATTGTTTTTTTCTATCAAAACTGAAGACTTAATCTTTATCAAATCAAGTGATAAATAATTTAAAATATTGTTCGAAGATTTCTGATTGTGGAGGAAGAAAAGTGCTAGGATTTTATTTTAGTTTCATCAACGTATAATATTTTTATGTGAAGAGAAGAAATTGATGGTGAAACGCCACATTTATATTGCGAAATAATGAAAATGCTTGAAATCGAAAAAGTAAAAATTGTTTCCTAATTTACAATAAAATATCAATACATCAGAGTGATTGAATTATTCTCAAGGACATTCTTTATTCAATAATTAATGTGCGTGTGATTGAATAATATGGTTTACATTTTATTCAAGGAAATATACATATATAAATATAAACATATTTTTTCGAAAGTGAAAACATGGATAATTATATAATGACTTTGAAGAATTTATTAAATGAATATATTTCACATGTTAATTTTTGTTTTTGTTTTATGGATTTCAAAACTCTATTGTTTGAGAAAGAGATTTATTATATAGTTGAATCTCAAAGTATGTTAAAAGTTTGCGAGGTTTGGAAGTGATTTTTACAGAAGCGAGGATATAATTAAAAACCGAGCGATGTCGCGGTTTTTAATTTTTGAGATTCTGTAAAACACTTCAGAAACGTGCGTTGTACACAATGTTCTGCACGGTGGTGTTTTCAAAATAATAAATAATAATTCTATAATAACATCTTTGTTGGAAATATTTGCGTTCATTGTAATCAACTGACTAACGTTAACAGTGTGGCCAATATATCTACGGTAAATGCCGAAATTAATTTAGTTGAGACTCTAGCAGGCCGTGACACCAATCAGTAATAAAATAGCGACAAGTACGAATTTATTGTTTTATATTGTTTAAAATAAAGTTCAGTTCGTTTAAAATGCAATGATTTGTTTCGTATAATGTATATTAACACTACCTTTTGGATACTTGTTTGTATAGACATAAAGGGCAGTGTTTTACTTCCCGCACGAGGTAGGTAATATGTAATATTACAGTATAATTTAGTCATTTATAATCAATTGAATTTGTGTTTACTTGATGAAAATCCATATTTATTAATTAAATAAAAATAAAACTTAGTTTTATTTGATTTTCATATTTATTAAGATATAATTCAGTGACAGCTGTTTCGGTACACTGTACCTTCTTCAGACATGTTAACAAATTATATGTTATATCCATCCATAGTAATTCTGCCCGAAGGCAGGTCCTTCACTGCAATCATAGCATCTTCATGCTATGCTTGCAGGTTTACTAGGGAATTGTGTAGGTGTGGTAGCTTCCCGTTGCTTTCCACACCGGTGAAGGATGATGATAATGATAAGGATGATGATGATGATGGCCATATGTTATATAATGTTATATAATTTGTTAACATGTCTGAAGAAGGTATAGTGTACCGAAACAGCTGTCACTGAATTATATAATAAATATGAAAATCAAATAAAACTAAGTTTTATTTTTATTTAATTAATAGTCACTTATAGGTTGGCAACCCGTAGCGTAGTGGTTAAGGCACTGAGCTACAAGCCAGAGGGTCGAGGGTTCAAGTCCCGTTGGGGTCAGGATTTTTAAACTGACCAAAACCCTCTGGCGGCACTATGGCCCTGGGGTCGACTCAGCCTCTAAAGTAAATGAGTACCAGACGCTTGTTCTGGGGGTAAAGGCGGCCGTCACGCAGGGCTGACAACCCGGCTGACATAAAGTGCCGATTGACTAGAAAAAAAAAGTGGGAGCCCTAACCTCCTACTACCCCAAGGGCCTCCGGGTCTGTTGTGGGATCACTTTACTTTATAGGTTGGCAACCCCGAAATGTAGGAAATTGAACTTTCAAACATGGTCGCCATTACTGGAAGTATGATATCACGCACTATCGTGCAAAAACGTATAGGCCTATTTATTAGCAGGCAGCGCATTTTGGTTCCAGAAAGTGGAGGCGATCGAGTAGTTTCTTCTTATGTATCTCTTACATCACGTGAATATGTAAACAGTTTAAAACTACAATGGATACGCAAGGACGAGCCATAGTCTTAGTAAATACAGATGCTCTATGTAAAAGACCAAGTTATCTATCATTAAGGGGCACGCCGTAGCGTAGTGGTTAAGGCACTGAGCTACAAGCCGGAGGGTCGAGGGTTCAAGTCCCGTTGGGGTCAGGATTTTTAAACTGACCCAAAACTCTCTGGCGGCACTATGGCCCTGGGGTCGACTCAGCCTCTAACTGAAATGAGTACCAGACGCTTGTTCTGGGGTAAAGGCGGCCGTCACGCAGGGCTGACAACCCGGCTGACATAAAGTGCCGATTGTCTAGAAAAAGTGGGAGCCTTAACGTCCTACTACCCCAAGGGCCTCCTGAGGCCTGTTGTGGGATCACTTTACTTTACTTTACTTTATCTATCATTATGTACCGAACTAACGGGCTTCCAATATAAACCCGGACTGGCCTCACGGGATTACACCCGTCAGGCAGCGCTCTCTCCTCGTCCGCATTTCACTCTGCCAGCTGCTCGTCCTTGAACTAGTCAGTTTACTATCGTTCGGCAAGATGAGACGTCAGCTGACATTAGAGCAGCGCATTTATGTGTGTAAATGTTATTATAAATACGAATCAGCTCGTCGCGTTCGCGAGGAATTTATTCGGAACTTCCCTGGACAATTACCTCCTTCCAGATCGACAATCCACGATCTTGTGACTAAATTTGAGACCACTGGTTCAGTACAGAATAAGAAACACACGCGAAGGCGTACGGTTCTCACCGAAGAAAAATTAGACGAAATTGGCGAAAATTTGGAACGTTGACCACAAAAATCATTACCGAAATTAGCACAACAAGTTGGGATTTCAGTATCTTCTGCACATACAGCAACAAAATGTGTTTACTCGGTATAATGCCTGTTTAACTGCGAGAGGACAACATTTCCAGCATTTTCTATAAGGTAAGAAACAGTTCAAGGACGGGTGGCAGGCAGGGTGAATTGCGGGAGGAAGAGAAAGCACTGCGTGCCGGGTGAAACTCCGTGAGGCCGGTCCGGTTTTATATTGGAATCCCTGTATATCTTTGGTAGCCACCTGATGTAATCATTCAGGGACAAGTTTGAACCGTTTGTTTTATTTTATCAAGATAACTCATACATTAATTAACTTGCATAAAATATTATAGGTTGACATTCATAGTTTTGGGGTAGTGCACAACCCTTCGGATTTGAGGATGAGGGGTTCTATTGAGATCAACACCAAGATCGATAGGATTTCTGAGGAGGTGGCGTTAAAATTCGTGCATCCGTGTAACAGATATGCTAGGCGAAACTTACATTTGATATATTTTACATGTGTAAGGAGTCTCTCCTGGCGTCCCGATTAGATAAATCCAATAAACATACTACAACGACTATTTAACTCATGCCCCAAATGGGACTCAATGACCAATCACGTTTCAATTATTTCTGTTTTACGTCCAATCAGAGTCGTGTTTCACCAAATATTTATCAGTGTTATAATTACCATATTAAAGAAAGCTCCTCCTTTTTAATATTCTGAACAGGTTTGACCATCATTTTGCAGTGACTGAGCCTGTGAGAAATACGGCTACCAGATTGTATATATAGTGCATGAATGTCAACACATGCCGCATGCGGGAGTTAATATAAAAATATTTGTAGCAATTTATTATACCACCAAACAAAGAAACCACTGTTTGCTCTTTCTTAAATGTATTTTTCCCAGGTAACAATCCAGAAAAATATAATTGTCATATTTACATCATACGACATCAGAAATTAATTAATATACAGTTTGATGCGTTTCATTTTTTCTCCACTAGAGAGCATTCTTACAATATTGCGTTCCTTTGGCAATAAATAGTATGATCTGGTTGCAGTGATAAACAAAAGAAGCAGATGAAGCGTACCTGTCGTTTCTCATTTGTTTTCGAACATCGCCGTTTACATTAAATATTTTAAAATAACTACAGTTAAATAATGATTTGTGAGTAAACAGCTTAATTTTATTCGTTAAATAGTCCTAACATATGCCACTCTTGATTTCCAAATTCACTTCGTGAGTCGTGAATTTATCGGTAATTTGGAAATCACTCGTGGCATCACTTATGATAAGATTACAAAGAAATATACATGAAATCTGTTTCATATGACGAATATATACTTTGAGATTCTACTGTTTTCAAAATATTCCAGGGTCCAGACAAAAAACGTAATGAATTTAATGATTATATATATATTTGGATTGTTGTTGAACGTTCACAAAGACTAAAAAATATAATTTTTGTAGGTAATTTGCTGTATGATTTCAGTCATTTAGAAATTGTATACGAAATGTAAATTTGAACTTTGATTTCAGGTGAAATTATTTGTTTTAAATGTGTGTAAAAATATAATTCATTTCATTCCAATTATTGAAGGTATTTCAGGAACAAATACACGCGAGTGATTGTAAATAATTAAGAGAAGAGTGAAATGTATAAATAATAATTTATAATATCTTAGGTTACAAATGTGAATAATTTTGTGTACAATGTCATGTAAAATATTAAATTTAAAAAATAATGAAAAAATGAAAATATCAAAAATTAATTTTGCAGTATTTTTTATTGCCCTCATGAACTAATTATTTCAGTACACAATTGTTATATTGTTACTCTATCTCTGAGAGAACAGCAACGAAATAAGACACTTAGGGTCGCATGTTTGGACGCATTAGACAGTAAAATGCCTTCTCTGCTGAGCAAGTTGTATGCTAATACGATTTTGCTTACTCAGAAATCTGTTCATGCGATAATAATTGGTTAAATTTGTTAGCTACCTGCGGAGGTACCTTACATGAGCAACTCAAATTAAAATCCCGAAGGGAACCGATGGTAATCGGTGTACTTTGCTGCTTTATCCAACATTTATCCAAGATGTCGGACCTTGAAGACTTCGATCATGTTTTCGGTATACACGGAGAAGAGGAATTTGATAGAGTCTACCAAAGAATTCAACTGGAAGAACAGGAGAATCGGCATAATATTGCGTGTCGCAGACGTGTTTGTATACGGTATTATTTGCGGGATGCAAGCATAAATGCATTCCTCTATAGCAGACGAAAATAACGGAAGTGGTTTTATCGCTGAGAATTCTGGGTAATTCGTTGCCAATATTACGAAAACGTCGACTCTCGTGCATTACCGATAAGTCGGCCGTTAATTCGTTCTCAGCAATTGCTCACGGTGAATCAGCTCACTAGTGATTGGAAGTAATTTGAGTAGAGAGTAATGTTCTAACATACGACCCTTAATGTTGGTCCACTGTATTGTTGAATGCTTTTAGAATGGTGCAATGCAAATCGGGCAGAAATGTTCATTAAATTGTTCATTTTCACGCCCATTTTCCGTATTGAAATAAGGTGATTGGTACATCACCTAACAAACTTTATGACCATATAAATCAACTTTAGTTAACAAGTATCGGTTTTTGTTAAAAAATATGGGTGTGATGTATGTAAGAGGTTTATTGATGATAAATTAAATTATGTAATATGATATTATAATGGATGGATTTTTGGCCAAGTGATTTGCAGATGACTATTTAACTCAAGCCCCAAATGGGACTCAATGACCAATCACGTTTCAATGATTTCTGTTTTACAACCAATCAGAGTCATGTTTCACGAAATATTTATCAGTGTTATAATTACCATATTAAAGAAGGCTCCTCCTTTTTAATATTCTGAACAGGTCTGACAATTATTTTGCAGTGACTGAGCCCGGAAGAAATACGGCTACCATATTGTATATATAGTGCATGAATGTCAAAACATGCCGCATGCGGGAGTTAATATAAAACATTTGTAGCAATTGATTATACCACCAAAAAAAGAAACCACTGTTTGCACTTTCTTAAATGTATTTTTCCCAGGTAACAATCCAGAAAAATATAATTGTCATATTTACATCATACGACATTGGAAATGAATTAATATACAGTTTGATGTGTTTCATTTTTTCTCCACTTGAGAGTATTCTTATAATATTGCGTTCCTTTGGCAATAAATAATATGATCTGGTTGCAGTGATAAACAAAAGACGCAGATGAAGCGTACCTATCGCTTCTCATTTGTTTTCAAACATCGCCGTGTACATTAGGCCTAAATATATAAATATTTTAAAATAACTATAGTTAAATAATGATTTGTGAGTAAACAGCTTAATTTTATTCGTTAAATAGTCCTAACAAATGCCATGAGTGATTTCCAAATTATCGATAAATTCACGACTCACGAAGTGAGGAGTGAATGTATCTAGAGAATTTGGAAATCACTCGTGGCATTACTTATGATAATGTTATTGATCTATCATGGGTCATGTTTTAATGTACCAAGGCCGTCTCCAGAAAATCTACCGTTTTAACTGCAAGACACAGAAATCGAAGCCAGAATCCAATAATGGCACCCGCTGCGCGTAGGAGTGGAGTGAGGCGGATGAAACGCGGAGGTCAGGTAGTGAGGGTTATCCATTTGACCATGTGAGGAGGTGTTTAACTTCACTGCAGTTTAAATGAAAGATTAGTGCTTTGCAGTTAAAACAGACTTTTTTATGTGTCCTTGATACATCACAACGCTTTTATAGAAGAAATTTCAAAGTAGGTTTCGGCCTACAATGGTTGACAGTTGTTCTAATGCAATAACGTACAGCAAGCACTTGTGGGTTGGCTTGAAATGGAAGAATTAAATAAAATAATATGGGAATTAAACATAAAAGAATGAAATTAAATATATTAGATGTTACGATAATTTATTTATTGTTCAATATTGGTTTTTTATATTTCGTCATGTATTTCGTCTTGCACGTAACATACTGCCGTCTGAATGTCGCCAGTCGTGTCATTAAAAGTATAGAATTGAACGCCCTGTATCCTGTTTGTTATAAAGATAGGGGAACTACTAGTATTTTGAATATATCACCATTTATTCGTAAGTTTGTAATATTTTAATATCCTTGGATGACTTCATTGGCATCAAATCCAAAGTACTGAGAGATGTAATGTAACGTCCGATTCGTTGCCTATATTTCCCATCTCAGATAAGGCGTGTTACAGTAATGCCAACATAATTTTCTTCGTTTGTTCTATCCCTCCTTCTTTTGTCTTGGCGTTCAGTAGTAGCGTCACTTTCAGTTCGACTCGCGGCTACGATAGATGGCTGCGGTGTGTGAAGTCCGGAGGCCGTCCTCGATAACAGGGATATGTGAGATGGCAGAGTATGACTGGCGCCTAGGGTGGAAAGCCGAGCCTTAACGTTAGGTGGTGAAGATAAGCGAAAAGTGGCTTCAACATGTGTGGTTGCGATATGAAGAATAATGTAAAAGTGAAATGCGGAAAGTTGAAATAATTAAATTACGTGCAAGATGGACTTGTGCAACAAACAGTTAATATCTATATTGTTCTTAATGAAGAACTGATCCTCCAATTATTTAATTGAACATTCCTGGACAATAAAATTCATCGGAGAACATATTGTTTAAACAACTCACCTCATAGGATTCATGCTTCCATGATATCGCGATTTCAAACATAGTCATGTTCATCTTCAGCCATAACTCCGACTGACGAAATTCTTCGGCCGTCAACTATTCTATTGTCGCCATCTTCAGTGCTGCCATCTATGGTTGAATTTATGAATTTCGAAATCAATGTAATTTCGTTAGGGATATCAAAATTCATTGATCTATTTTTGTTTTTCTGAATGTATATTTTTCCCCAAACTGTCAATTCCAAAGGTTTCTCTACTTGTTTTAAAAGTTTCTATATTCCTGGACAAATTCATCATTTATTATATTCTAGGACAA